>CAMZJW010000011.1:0-409682 GCA_947310995.1 Yponomeuta cagnagella
GCAGTGTTTTTTTTTTCTATAAATAAGAACTCAAAAACACCGTTTACTCTTCCGATGAGAATGATTGCAACGCAAGCCATCATAAAATTGTGAAGTAGGAACGAGGAACACCGCCGCGGCGAGGCCGAAGGCCGAGCTCCGTCCAGGCCGACGCCGAAGGCCGAGACCATACATGTTCCCACTCAAAAAATCCCAACGTCAAGTGTCTAGCGAGGCCCTAGGCCGAGCGCCGCGGAGAGCGAAGCTCGGAGCGGCTGGGGGTTGGCGCGCGTAAGCGCGCAGGGGGTTCACCCCCTAGTTACTAATATATATAGCTACAATCCGGAATACTCACTGACTGACTGACTGACTGATCATCTATAGGTTTCCTCGGAAACCGTAAGAGTTACGTGAAAATGTTGTATGAGAAAGTTGTAGGGAATGTATGATATACAGCCATCCTATGAAGCCGATTTTTGAATTTCGAACGCGTTCTCCCATACAAATGGGCTAACTTTTTTGTTTACTGGCCGATTTGGATGAAATTTAGAACAAGTGTTTGTTTTGTGATCTCATTTTGAAAAAAAATTTTAAACGTTCGAAATTCAAAATAGGGGCGAGAATATGGCCGCCCAAAAAATCGACCTCTGCGCAAAAAAGTCGGCAGCCAACTGGGCATATGCTAGAGACGTGCCCTAAACGGCATCGGGTTGTCAAAGGACCCGGGTATATGAGAAAAATCGGACATTTTGGATTTTCAAGATGGCGGCCGAGATATCGACGATTGAAAATGAGAAAATTTTGTATGGAGAATTTGTACTGAAAATCGACTTTTAGTACAAAATTTTAAACAAAGATGAAAATTTTTTCAAAAAAACAATTTTTCGAGGCCGAAGCGGGGATGAGGAACCTCGTCGCGGCGAGGCCGAAGGCCGAGCTACGTTCAGGCCGAGGCCGAAGGCCAAGACTATACATTTTCCGGCGAACAAGCAACAACGCAGAAGCCAGATGGGACAAACTTGCGAGGCCGAAGGCCGAGCTCCGCGACGCGGGCACCAGGAACCCCGCCGCGGCGAGGCCGAAGGCCGAGCTCCGTTCAGGCCGAGGCCGAAGGCCGAGACTATACATTTTCGGCGAACAAGCAACAACGCAAAAGCCAGATGGGACAAACTTGCGAGGCCGGAGGCCGAGCTCCGCGATGCGGGTACCAGGAACCCCGCTGCAGCGAGGCCGAAGGCCGAGCTCCGTTCAGGCCGAGGCCGAAGGCCGAGACTATACATTTTCGGCGAACAAGCAACAACGCAAAAGCCAGATGGGACAAACTTGCGAGGCCGGAGGCCGAGCTCCGCGAAGCGGGCACGAAGAACCCCGCCGCGGCGAGGCCGAAGGCCGAGCTCCGTCCAGGCCGAGGCCGAAGGCCGAGACCATACATGTTCCCACTCAAACAATCCCAACGTCAAGTGTCTAGCGAGGCCCTAGGCCGAGCGCCGCGGAGAGCGAAGCTCAGAGCGGCTGGGGGTTGGCGCGCGAAGCGCGCAGGGGGTTCACCCCCTAGTATATATATATATATATATATATATAGCTACAATCCGGTATACTCACTGACTGACTGACTGATCATCTATAGGTTTCCTCGGAAACGGTAAGAGCTACGTGAAAATTTTGTATGAGAAAGTTGTAGGAAATGTATGATATACAGCCATCCTATGAAGCCGATTTTTGAATTTCGAACGCGTTCTTCCATACAAATGTGCTAACTTTTTGTTTACCGGCCGATTTGGATGAAATTTGAAACGGGCGTTTGTTTCGCGATCTAATTGTGAAAAAAAATTTTGAACGTTCGAAATTCAAAATAGGGGCGAGAATATGGCCGCCCGAAAAATCGACCTCTGCGCAAAAAAGTCGGCAGCCAACTGGGCACATGCTGGAGACGTGCCCTAAACGGCATCGGGTTGTCAAAGGACCCAGGTATATGAGAAAAATCGGACATTTTGAATTTTCAAGATGGCGGCCGAGATATCGACGATTGAAAATGAGAAAATTTTGTATGGAGAATTTGTACTGAAAATCGACTTTTAGTACAAAATTTTAAACAAAAATGAACAATTTTTCAAAAAAAACATTTTTCGAGGCCAAAGCCGGGATGCGGAACCTCGCCGCGGCGAGGCCGAAGGCCACACATTTTCCGGCGAACAAGCAACAACGCAAAAGCCAGATGGGACAAACTTGCGAGGCCGAAGGCCGAGCTCCGCGAAGCGGGCCCGAGGAACACCGCCACGGCGAGGCCGAAGGCCGAGCTCCGTTCAGGCCGAGGCCGAAGGCCGAGACTATACATTTTCGGCGAACAAGCAACAACGCAAAAGCCAGATGGGACAAACTTGCGAGGCCGGAGGCCGAGCTCCGCGAAGCGGGCACGAAGAACCCCGCCGCGGCGAGGCCGAAGGCCGAGCTCCGTCCAGGCCGAGGCCGAAGGCCGAGACCATACAGGTTCCCACGCGACAAATCCCAACGTCAAGTGTCTAGCGAGGCCCTAGGCCGAGGCCGAAGGCCGAGACCATACATGTTCCCACTCAAAAAATCCCAACGTCAAGTGTCTAGCGAGGCCCTAGGCCGAGCGCCGCGGAGAGCGAAGCTCGGAGCGGCTGGGGGTTGGCGCGCGTAAGCGCGCAGGGGGTTCACCCCCTAGTTACTAATATATATAGCTACAATCCGGAATACTCACTGACTGACTGACTGACTGATCATCTATAGGTTTCCTCGGAAACCGTAAGAGTTACGTGAAAATGTTGTATGAGAAAGTTGTAGGGAATGTATGATATACAGCCATCCTATGAAGCCGATTTTTGAATTTCGAACGCGTTCTCCCATACAAATGGGCTAACTTTTTTGTTTACTGGCCGATTTGGATGAAATTTAGAACAAGTGTTTGTTTTGTGATCTCATTTTGAAAAAAAATTTTAAACGTTCGAAATTCAAAATAGGGGCGAGAATATGGCCGCCCAAAAAATCGACCTCTGCGCAAAAAAGTCGGCAGCCAACTGGGCATATGCTAGAGACGTGCCCTAAACGGCATCGGGTTGTCAAAGGACCCGGGTATATGAGAAAAATCGGACATTTTGGATTTTCAAGATGGCGGCCGAGATATCGACGATTGAAAATGAGAAAATTTTGTATGGAGAATTTGTACTGAAAATCGACTTTTAGTACAAAATTTTAAACAAAGATGAAAATTTTTTCAAAAAAACAATTTTTCGAGGCCGAAGCGGGGATGAGGAACCTCGTCGCGGCGAGGCCGAAGGCCGAGCTACGTTCAGGCCGAGGCCGAAGGCCAAGACTATACATTTTCCGGCGAACAAGCAACAACGCAGAAGCCAGATGGGACAAACTTGCGAGGCCGAAGGCCGAGCTCCGCGACGCGGGCACCAGGAACCCCGCCGCGGCGAGGCCGAAGGCCGAGCTCCGTTCAGGCCGAGGCCGAAGGCCGAGACTATACATTTTCGGCGAACAAGCAACAACGCAAAAGCCAGATGGGACAAACTTGCGAGGCCGGAGGCCGAGCTCCGCGATGCGGGTACCAGGAACCCCGCTGCAGCGAGGCCGAAGGCCGAGCTCCGTTCAGGCCGAGGCCGAAGGCCGAGACTATACATTTTCGGCGAACAAGCAACAACGCAAAAGCCAGATGGGACAAACTTGCGAGGCCGGAGGCCGAGCTCCGCGAAGCGGGCACGAAGAACCCCGCCGCGGCGAGGCCGAAGGCCGAGCTCCGTCCAGGCCGAGGCCGAAGGCCGAGACCATACATGTTCCCACTCAAACAATCCCAACGTCAAGTGTCTAGCGAGGCCCTAGGCCGAGCGCCGCGGAGAGCGAAGCTCAGAGCGGCTGGGGGTTGGCGCGCGAAGCGCGCAGGGGGTTCACCCCCTAGTATATATATATATATATATATATATAGCTACAATCCGGTATACTCACTGACTGACTGACTGATCATCTATAGGTTTCCTCGGAAACGGTAAGAGCTACGTGAAAATTTTGTATGAGAAAGTTGTAGGAAATGTATGATATACAGCCATCCTATGAAGCCGATTTTTGAATTTCGAACGCGTTCTTCCATACAAATGTGCTAACTTTTTGTTTACCGGCCGATTTGGATGAAATTTGAAACGGGCGTTTGTTTCGCGATCTAATTGTGAAAAAAAATTTTGAACGTTCGAAATTCAAAATAGGGGCGAGAATATGGCCGCCCGAAAAATCGACCTCTGCGCAAAAAAGTCGGCAGCCAACTGGGCACATGCTGGAGACGTGCCCTAAACGGCATCGGGTTGTCAAAGGACCCAGGTATATGAGAAAAATCGGACATTTTGAATTTTCAAGATGGCGGCCGAGATATCGACGATTGAAAATGAGAAAATTTTGTATGGAGAATTTGTACTGAAAATCGACTTTTAGTACAAAATTTTAAACAAAAATGAACAATTTTTCAAAAAAAACATTTTTCGAGGCCAAAGCCGGGATGCGGAACCTCGCCGCGGCGAGGCCGAAGGCCACACATTTTCCGGCGAACAAGCAACAACGCAAAAGCCAGATGGGACAAACTTGCGAGGCCGAAGGCCGAGCTCCGCGAAGCGGGCCCGAGGAACACCGCCACGGCGAGGCCGAAGGCCGAGCTCCGTTCAGGCCGAGGCCGAAGGCCGAGACTATACATTTTCGGCGAACAAGCAACAACGCAAAAGCCAGATGGGACAAACTTGCGAGGCCGGAGGCCGAGCTCCGCGAAGCGGGCACGAAGAACCCCGCCGCGGCGAGGCCGAAGGCCGAGCTCCGTCCAGGCCGAGGCCGAAGGCCGAGACCATACAGGTTCCCACGCGACAAATCCCAACGTCAAGTGTCTAGCGAGGCCCTAGGCCGAGCGCCGCGGAGAGCGAAGCTCGGAGCGGCTGGGGGTTGGCGCGCGTATGCGCGCAGGGGGTTCACCCCCTAGTATATATATATATATATATATAAAGCTACAATGCGGTATACTCACTCACTGATTCATCCATACGTTTTCTCCGAAATGACAATAGTTAGAGGAAAATGATGTATGACAACGTTGTAGGAAATGTATGAATTACAGCCATCCTATGAAGCCGATTTTTGAATTTCGAACGCCTTCTCTTAGGGGAATGGGCCAACTCTTTTGTTTACCGGCCGATTTCGATCAAATTTTAAAGCGGACTTTTTTTCGGCACGCCATTTTCGGTTCCCCTATCGGTCGTTCGAAATTCAAAATAGGGGCGAGAATATGGCTGCCCAAAAAATCGACCTCTGCGCAAAAAAGTCGGCAGCCAACTGGGCACATGTTGGAGACGTGCTCTAAACGGCATCGGGTTGTCAAAGAACCCAGGTATATGAGAAAAATCGGACATTTTGGATTTTCAAGATGGCGGCCGAGATATCGACGATTGAAAATGAAAAAATTTTGTATGGAGAATTTGTACTGAAAATCGACTTTTCCATAGAAATCCGCCTTTTTTAGTACCATCGGTGGAGGCCAAAGGCGGAAACTATTGCTTAGCTGGAGGCGGGGGCACGCTGCCGAGACACTCGACCGTTCGAGTTGGCCACCGACTCATTAAAGTTTCAAAATTAGACACTTTATTAGAAAATTTTGTACTGAAAATCGACTTTTCCATAGAAATCCGCCTTTTTTAGTACCATCGGTGGAGGCCAAAGGCGGAAACTATTGCTTAGCTGGAGGCGGGGGCACGCTGCCGAGACACTCGACCCTTCGAGTTGGCCACCGACTCATTAAAGTTTCAAAATTAGACACTTTATTAGAAAATTTTGTACTGAAAATCGACTTTTCCATAGAAATCCGCCTTTTTTAGTACCATCAGATTGATGGATACTCGTCCTTTTGTTCGTGCACTCACACAAACCAAAACAGTGGTGTAGTGATTTACGTAAAGAACACTTGGTCAGCTGTTGCTCTCGAGCCACAAATGAATGAAGCCGACTGTCTGGTTGTGGAAGTAAATAACGGCCCAACCCTAGTGGGTATCTACAGATCCCCAAGTCCTACATTTAGCAACACCTCTGAGTTCATACTGTCTCTAAACTCTTTTTTGGAAACGCTTACATCCAGGCCATTCGTGATTCTTGCAGGAGATATAAATATCAACATAATGCACGACAATGAAGATAGGCGCAGTGCCGAATATCTGACTCTTCTGGCAGAGCATGGACTTGTACCAGCTATAACCGAACCGATTAGAATAAAATCCTGTCTAGATCACATATTCGTGAGAACTAAATCTAATATAAAATCGGTGGTTTGCGAATCCTCTCTAACCGACCATGATATCGCCATAGCCGGCATACAAATGGGCAAAAAGGAGAAAAAGCGCGATAGGACTCAGGTTAGGGTGGACTTCAAAGCCGTCGCTGGGGAATTACGACATTGTGATTGGTCGCAGGTTACTGAAGAAAGTGACGCCACAAAGTCGGCTTCTATTCTGGAGTCCTTTCTTGAATCGGCAATCACTAAGCACAGTTCCCGAATACGTATTAGCCGTTCAAAGTTCACTATGAAGCCTTGGATAACACCTGGTCTGGTGCGATGCATAAGAAAAAGGGATAAGTTGCACTCTGATACTCGAAAGAGACCGAAAGACTCTATGCTTAAATTAATTTTTGCAAGATACAAAAACCTCTGTAACAACTTACTCCATAGCCTTAAATCAGCATACGAAAGCCACCAACTTGAAACTAACCTGAGAAACCCTAAAAAGCTCTGGAAGTGTATAAAAAATATCACATATACCACACCGACACGAAGCACTGCAGATGAACTCCTCCACTCTTTGCCGGATCCGCTTGACGCCCTCAATACTACGAACACCTTTTTTACTACGGTTGGTAAAGAGTTATCTTCAAAGATTCTGGAGAGATTGGAGGTAACCGAAGACGAATTAGCTGGTAGGGTGAAGGCGACTAATACTTTGAATTCTTTCTTCATTTTTCCAACAGATGAAGGTGAAGTTGCTGGGGCAATAAAGCAGCTTAAAAACGAGTGCGCGCCTGGACCAGATGGCATCAAAAACTCATTTATAAAACAATCCCTTCATACCTTAGTTACGCCTCTTTGCCACATATTTAATATGAGTTTTTCCGGTGGTACTTTTCCAAAAAACTGGAAGATATCCTCGGTCTCTCCAATTCATAAATCTGGCCCTAAAAATGCGCCTGGTAACTATAGGCCGATCTCCTTACTAAGCGTTTTCTCGAAGCTGCTTGAGAGGCTGGTCAACAATCGGCTCACAAAGTACGTAGAAATAAATGGCATTCTTTCTGAAAAACAATTTGGTTTTCGACAAAATAGATCCACTGAAGAAGCTGCCAGAACTCTTGTGGACTTCGTCTCAAATAAAATGGATCAGGGCAAAAAATGTGTGGGAGTGTTTCTGGATCTGGCGAAAGCATTCGACACTGTCTCCGTTCCGATACTATTGAAAAAAATGGAAGCGATTGGAGTCCGAGGACTTGCTCTTCAGTGGTTCAGTAGCTATCTTTCGGAGCGGAGACAGTTCGTAAAAATTGGTTCGCACTCCAGTGATCCAGCTGGCATTGATTTCGGCGTACCGCAAGGCAGTATTTTGGGCCCCACTCTTTTCACGTTGTATATTAATGACCTACTTACACTGCCGCTGAGGAACGCGGAGGCCTTATGTTACGCAGATGACACTGCTCTTCTCTTTTTTGGCCACACCTGGAATGACGTACGTTCTTTAGCAAATCTCGGCTTAAAAACTGTGGCTAGCTGGTTGGATAACAACCTTCTGACACTCAATGCAGAAAAAACGAAATATTTAGCTTTCCACATAACTAAATCGACGGAACCACCACCATCTATGACTATTAAAGTTCATCTAAACAGCTGCCATCACGTACATTCTGACCGTTGCAACTGCGTTATACTACAAAGAGTATCACAATTGAAATACCTAGGGATTATAATAGATGAAAAACTGACCTTTTCGGCTCACATTGCGGAACTATCTAGTCGTATACGTAAAATAATCCACATAATGAGGCTTCTACGCAACTCAGCGCCCAAGTATTTGCTAATAAATATTTACCGTGCTCTATGTGAATCTTTGCTGACGTATTGTGTGGGCGTGTGGGGAAGTGCTGCAAAATCGCACTTGATCAAATTGGAAAGAGCACAGCGATCGGTTTTAAAAGTTATGTTTAGGAAACCTTATCGATTTTCCACTGATCTATTGTACCAAGAAAGTGGCCTCCTACGTGTGCGACAGCTCTACGTCCGTAAAGCGATCATGACAGCCCATGCTACATCATCTCTAGTTGCCTCGTCCAGGCGAGTCCCAAGACTTCCCACTCCTTTCTGTAGGACATCTTTTGCCCAGCGTTTTCCTCGTTTTATGTTTCCTTTTCTATACAATAAGGTTCATCTCAAATGTAACCTAATAAACCTAAATATATTTGCTGCGAAGAATGCCGTCACTGACCACTTAACTACCCTGAATTATGCAGAGACGGAATTGTTATTCCATATCGTAGAGTAAACCCTCATTTTAAGTATTATACTTATATATTTAATATGTATATTGTATAGATGTATGTATTGTGTATGAGTATATATGTAGGTATGTGTATGTATATATCATGTATATATGTATATGTTTATATATTCATACTATACAGGATGTAGGGATCTTATTTCGTATCTATTAACTATGCTCCTTAGGTGTAAGTTAATTTGTTGGTTAAGTGCTTGTTATGCATGTACATGTAACTAATATTAATCTACTATATACAAATTATGTACACGGTAAAATATTTTAAATAGGCTGTTGCGTTTAAGAATTGGTCAACGACTACTGTGCACACTAATAAAGTCCCCAAGATACAGGCCTAGCCTAATTTGGGGACTGCCGGTAAATGCAAATACATTTTATGTAATACCCTTCAATTACTATATTTATAAGCGACCTTCATTTGTATAACTTTTTGGAAATAAATATTTTTTTACTTTTTTTTTATTTCCAAAAAGATCGGTTGGAAGCGGCCTGCATCCAGCGCCTTTGTTTATTTACGAACGCATAATTTAAATTTTATGAGTCGAAAAAAATATTTAGACTGTTTCTGAGGATTTTTAAGACCATTAACTCAAAAAAGACCGTTAACTTCTTCAATGAGACTGGTGCTGTCAGTTAAATGATTGCAGCGCGTGCCTTTGCAAAATTATGAAGTAAGCACGAGGAACGTGGCAAGTGGCAAACCCTGGTCTTTGCTGACCCTTCTGAGGCGCGGGTGTGTTTTTTTTTATATTTTTTATTTTATGTTACAAATATGGAAAACAAACACAATGCTGCGTCTTTTTATATGGTTATAAAGTGAAGGTAACGATTACTGTACAATAATTTAGACCCTCTAAATTTTAGGGGTATATTTTACGGCGATTCTGGCAACACAAATTCCCAACGCTATATCCCGCCAAAGTTGAAGGAACGCGTCCTTCTTTCTTCCTCCCGGTCTTTGCGACAGAACGCGGAACTGAGTTACTACGTTTTAAAATTAAAAAAGCCCATTTGTGTGATTGTGATTACAGAGTAAGTAAACTGCACATTTATCTATCTAGCTATTTCATTTTAATCAAGAAATGTTAGATACCTAATTTCTTATAGTCCATAATAAGAAACTTTAAGGTACCTACATAGCGTCTCAGACTGTCATTTTATTGCCAACAGTCTCTTAACTTCATTGTTAGTTGTTCACCTGTATGCTAACCTCGCTACGCATCTACCATCGAAACAAGTAAACTTTCTCAACAGCACGAAAACCTAAACGTTTAGTGTTGGTACTCGTGGAAGTCGAGTAGGTACCTACCAAGACTAAACGGCATCGGGTTGTCAAAGAACCCGTTATATAGGTATTCATATTCCTGGTGTACATGCAATAGAGAATATTCTATCTAAGTAACTTTTTACCAGCTACACGAAAATTAATTTCAATTAAGATTGGTCAGTAAAGTTGGTTGGTGGATAAAGTTGGGGGTGGGTTCTTATTACATGCATTACAATACAAGAGACCTACACTCACTATTGGATGGCTATATAGATTGAAGAAGAAGAAAAAGGTTAATTTTTCTTTACTTTAGTAACAAACCTATCTGTATGATTGATTCACAAAGTTCCATCATTTAGGTTTTGGTTAATCAGGTATAATCTATACAAAGAAATCAAACTTGCAAGTCATGAGTAAGTTCGGTTTAACACTAAGTAAGTAATAGTAAGTACCTACTGTTAACAGACAATGTACAGGTCATTGCTTGACTGCAAATACAAAATAAAAGAAAATCATTCATTATACATTGAGAATAATATTAACTCATTCTCATTATAAAACAAAATGTTTTTTTAATGAACATCAAAGCTGTTTTAAGCTTTACTGTATCTCATTGTGTTCTTTGCATCAGTACCAAATTGTAAATAAATGGATGGACAAATAAATAAATAAATAAATGTATGCAGTGAGTGTCTCTTTTGAATGAAAATGCATGATAATGCTTATAAATATTATTAAGTAGGTTAATTTGTGTGTGTATTATTAATCACTATTATAATGAACAATAATATGTAAAGCCTATATATGTCTCCTTATTTATAGGGCATAAGCTTCTCAGAGAGAGAGAGAGTATAGTGTGCAATGTGCATGTCCAGTATTGGTGATTTCAAGCGTTCAGTAATTCAAATTACCTTAGGATGTTTTTCTTTATAGCGAAAGAATTGCTATAAAATAACTCAAAAAGTAAAGTCATTCATGTCCAGCCATGCTGGGGTGCAAACCTACAGCCTTGTGGGGCAAGCGTTCTATTGATTGCACCACTATTAAATGTGTATACTGACCCACAGCCAATATCAATATCTTGTTGGTATAATAAATGTCTTTCTTCTTCTTCTTCTACCTATTAATTATTAGTAGATTAGTCTAATCAGGGTTAATGAGTAAAGTTCTAAAGTTTCTCTATGTCACTTATGAAAAATCATCATCATCATCAGTCCTTTGACGCCCACTGCAGGACATAGGCTTCCCTCATGGTTTTTGACAAATATTAACTGTTAATTACTACCGATGAAGTGATTTCTTTCAGGAAATTGACAGTTATTTCTGTTTATTATAATTATTATACCCCCTTACTGCTTTATTTCTAATTCCAAACTTGATTAGGTTAGGAGGTCTTCTATGTACAATTTTCTTATGATGACACTTTAATTATTTTAGTATTGCATTTACTATTCATATTTACTTATTGCAAGAACATGATGTTTACTTACAGAGATTGATGTATAAATAAATAAATATCATCAACGTACCATTAAATTAGATGTGACCAACAGTAATTGGACAGATTAATTAAACAATTAGAAAAAAATGACACAATGTTGTACTCTCTTTTTAAAACTAAGCTACTGTGTAGTACCGTATATTCATGTTCCAAATTACAAAGGAACAGGTTAAAGATTAAGGCAATATAGTGGTTCAAAAATAACACATTGGTCTAATAATAAATTTAACCTCTGAACTGCCCTCGCGGAACGCAACGTATAGGTGGCCCATACTAAGTTGGACACAGATCTGTGTCGCGGCAGACGAGTGGTTAATGTTCACCATACAGAGAACACAAATTTGTTCATTAACATTACATAGTTTTATTGGAAAATTTATATTATGAAGCCTATATGTATGCAGCATATACTGATCTCTAGGTCATTGCATAGACATACCCTGGGTCCCTTATTGTTTTGGTATATAGGTATTATGTCTTTTTTTGTTTAATTATTTTGTTTGTCTTTAATCACTTGTTATATATACATGTCTCTGTGATGTGATATGTTTTTCTACTTCTTTCTTCTTCAAAAGAAAATATCGTCAGGAAACCTGAGTGTCCGAGATGTTCACACAACTCAGTGCTTGAAATTGCCGAAAGAATGCACGGTAACGAAGCCCATACCCTTTCTGAAAAAAGGCCTGTGCCCTGCAGTGGCATGTATGTATAGGCTACATAAAAAAACATCTTAAATTCCTCCTAACAGAGAGTTGCTTATTATGAAATGTGCAATGCTAAGTAGCATTAAGCTCGCCTATGTGCAAAACTATGTGTTTAAATGCAATACATTTTTTAAATAATGTCTTAATTTTATTTTTATTTATTGATTAAGAGGCGTTTCACAAAATCGCGCACCGCAAGTTTAGGTAAATTCACCCATTGCACTGCCGATGAGTCATGACCTCGAGCGCCGGGGCACAATGCCGCGCGTCGGGTGTATAGTTCCACTATGAAGAAAGTTTTTTGATACTTTTCTCCGACGTGATTTATTTCGGATGGATAAAAACAGGACGTACTCAATCATCTTACGTATGTATACATATTTACAGGTGGTAAAAATTTAAACTAAATGAAACACTTTACCTACTAGTAAATATTTTATTTCTGTACTACCTAAATAGAACAAGTTTTCTTTCTTTTCAAAAATACAGGAATGTTTTCTTTGAGTACTCTTCGATGCATAAGCATCAAACACCTTAATCAGCAATTTCATCGGTGAAGTAAAATGTCACTTTCAAGTCAGTACACGATAAACCGCCGCCGTGTATTCATGTTTAGCATTTTAGGATAATCAATCAATATATATCATTTACATTTGTGGAACTATCAATAAACCTTTAGTATAATATAATCAAATCTATCATTTACGTAAAGACAAAACCAAATATTGGTCCCGAGGACCATATTGATGATTATGCTAAAATGCTAAACATGAATACACGGCGGCGGTTTATCGTGTACTGACTTGAAAGTGACATTTTACTTCACCGCTGCAATGAAATTGCTGATTAAGGTGTTTGATGCGTATGCATCGAACAAGTACTCTTTTCTGTCTACAATATTAAGAGTACTTTCCCTTCAGGTGGCATTACAAAATACCACCCTGTATATGTATAGGTACTTAGTCTCATAGAATTTAAAATGTAATAACTTTTATAAGCACTTTATCTGCGTAATTAACATTTTGTAAATAAAAATATTTGTTCGTATATGACATTACTGAATAAATGTGGGCTTTTTACAGTTTTTAATCTCTATTATAGTTTTGTACTTTTTCATCGACCCTTATCACAACACCACTACTTATAGTTAGAATTTATTTTACTTACAATTATGGCACTTGAAGATTCCGTATCCAAAATCAAAATCAAAATCAAATTTTTTTATTTAAAGTAGCACAGAAACTGCGACTTAATGAACGTTACAAGTTAAACTAGGTGTCCATTTCAAAATCTAGATCATTTTGGAGAAAAAATGGACAAAAAAACTCCAAACTTAGTCTTTTCAAGTCCTTAATTTACAGGATTTATATAAATGTTCTAAAACTCATGCATTGAACTGGCTTTAATTCCAGACATCATTGTCATCTAAATAATCTTTAATGTTATAGTAGCTTTTTTGGCACAAATTGTGCTTCACACATTTTTTGAACCGCGTTTCTGGCAAGCTTATTATATCCTCAGGGATCTTATTGTAGAAACAACTCAGTAAACTCATTTGCATTGTTCTATAAAATAAAATAAAATATTATATTAACTAACCAGCTTCTTTAATTTAAATAAAAAAGTGGACTAGTAAGCAAAATAAAAAAAATTGCTTACATCAATCAAATTCGAGTTTTGGGATTTCTCTCCCGATGTTACGGTCAGTACCTACTCCATCAGTTTTTTCTCGTTTGGAATCATTAGCAACATGTTCTCTCCTGTAAATAAAGTAAAACTTTAAGAAATTATAATGGCCGTGGTCACTAAAAGCAAGAGGGTAGATGGTCCCTCTACTTTTATTTGAAGGGGTATTCGAAAATCTTACCATACATAATATTTCCTCTCCCTTGGGAAATGGATTCGTAATATCAATTTCGGAAACGCTGTTGTTAGTTGGTCCTTTCTTTATCCTGCAATGATATATAGTAAAAATAAAACTTCACAACCATTAAAATCGGAAAAGACCGTACTAGAAGATACTCTACTAAACTAACTACACTACTAACTACATAACTTATTAAAGTAGATTAGGGCCGATAGGTACGTACTTTGCTTGTCTTGCAATCAGTAAAGACTCAGTATTTTTACGCTTTCTTTTATTTAACAAAAAACTGTACGTATTATGTTTTCGTCCCATTGCTGAAAACATCATGAAGGATAATTACAATGATTCATGTATACAATAATAATGTAAAACAAATTCGAAAAGTACTTACTTGAAAAGTATCAAAACAGTCAGTCGCGGTTGCACGCGCTTCACTAAATTCGTAGAATCATTGAATTTAAAATTCAAAGGTAAAATACGCAACCGGCAATCGGCGAGAAAAGTGACGTAGGTCCTACTCGAAGGGCGCTTCGCGCGACACTGATCGATGCGCACGATTGCAGCAGAATATATAGGAAAGTAAAAAATTTATTTTCCATTGCAAATTATTAAAAATGTGTATTTTTTTATTACACTCCTGTTAAGGATAAGTTGTAGTACCCTATGGTACAAATTTAAATTGATAATAATGTTTAGAAATGGTAAAATATCGAGGTAAAAATGGGTGAAATTCGCACTACTTCATGATTTTTTTTAGCCAAGTGTGAATAAAATATTTGAAATGTGATTTATTAAATACAATAAGATTTATATGTCCCATTCCTGCGTATTTTTTACTAGTGATTTTTACAAATTCTAATAGTACAATCACGTGTCTGAAGATACCTCGGCGCGTATTTTTGACAAAACATGCTGTGGTATTTTATCAATTAAACAAAATAAACGATATAATTTCATAAACTAAGTTGACAAATACCTGTATTAAAGGTTGTGCTTCTTGATACAATACTTCATAATTGAATATTCAATATTAAAATACGAAAATTAGTCGCCCAAAACCTCCTAATTTGAGCAAATGATGTGAAAGCCCTCTTAATTGTTTGGTTGTTGGTGTGGTTGGTTGGTTGTTGATTTGGTTGATTATGTCTCAATTTGTTTGATTGTTTTGGTTGTTTTTTGTTTAACTGATTGATGGATTGTTTGGTACTTATAACTACTTTCAGTATGCCTGCAAAGAAGACCTCTACTGAGGGTGCGCGACGTGGACGGCCTGCGAAAGTCAAGCGCACTGGGCGCCCTTCTACATCTGCCAAGGTAAGTGCAGAGATGGTCGTATCTGTAGAAGTTGATTGTGTGGCCTCAGGTACCATGTGTCAAAGTAATGGAAAATTTCCTCGGGGTGGTTCGGTTTCGTGTGTCGCTATGTCAGCAACAGCTGCGTGTTTTTCAGTAATTAAAGGGAGGGCACCTTTCACGACGGCTGAAATAGACAACATTCTGTCTGCAGGATATTTACTCTTTCAGGAAATATTCCCAGTAGAAGACCCCCGAACGATAGAACCGTCTGAATTACCAACCTGCGTAAAAATTAATAATTGCGTCGCGAATATGTCAGAAGACTGGAGATTTAATGGCTTATATCCCACGACATCCACTTACGATGACCGCGTAAATGAATTAAAAGCAAATTTAAACGAACTTTTCAACTCTGAAAATTTTAATGAACAAACAGATTCGGGATTGTTCACCGCAATGGCTTATACTTTCAGTTTTTGGAAGTGCGGTAACCAATATTATTTATTCAATAGTCATTCGGTAGATGAGCACGGTATTACGACTGGTTCTGGTCTAGCACGTCTCTTTTTGTGCGATAATCTTGAAACGTTAGTGAAATTACTGTGTATAAGGCACAACAACGATTTTAACGAACAGTATGCTGTTCATAAATTACGCGTAACAAACTTTTCAGAAGAGCACAACGCCGGTGAAAGCTCACATGAACTACCAACTAATCCAAACCCAATAAAAGTTGTCAATCTTAGAAAACGTGGGATGAAGCCGCTTTGTAATGATCCGCGCGATAATGCCGCAAAGAAATATAAAAAGAACAACCCGGATGTAAATAAAAAAGCCGTAGCCGTAGCCGTAGTTATATCGAACAAAAGCCACAAGTACACAGGGCCGCCGTGGATCGATACACAAAAGTTAATCCCGAAGTAAATAGGGCTGCCGTAAAAAAATATACACAGGAACATCCTGAAATAAATAGGGCCGCCGTAGATCGATATAGTCAGAGTCATCCGGAAGTACATAGGGCCGCCATGCAGCGTTACATGGAAAGTAATCCCGAGGTTACACAAACATCACGTGCAACTTTCAATTCGCGTAATAGAAACGTAGAACCCGCGTTACGGTCAATGTCAACTTTGATTGGCGCGAGAAAAGATGACCATTTAAACCCGGTTCAGTTATTCAGCCTAAAAAAATCCTCTTTGCTGGCAGCCGATGTCATTAAATGTCAATTTTGTAAAGCGCCGTTGTTTAACGAAGAAAAGACTAGATTAAAATGGTGTTGCGGGGCCGGCGCGAACAACGTTCAAAACTTTCCGCCGTTAACGGAAGACTTTTACACGCATCCAAATTTCGTAAAACATCCCCGAACATTCAATAACTTGTTTGCGTTTAGGGCGTTAGGAGTAACTCACGGTTTTCAACACCAAGACACGGGTATATATTTCTTGAAAATTCAAGGCCGCGTTTATCACCGCGTATTTGATTTATCGTATAAAGATTCAACAAATCCCATCGGTATGTATATCGACGATAGTGAGGAACGCGCTCGCTTGGCGGCGGATCTAAAACTCGATCGGGACGTATGTAGGTTAATAACGCATTTCATGCATGAAGTCAATCCGTACATTGATTGCTTTAAAAGGTTAAATCGGGAAACATCAGATGACGCGCACTTGATTTTTGAATCCACGTCGCGTCGCACCCATGGTAACATTTTGGGTGATACCCCGTTAGGTCGAGAAGTTGCCGCTATCATATGTACAAAACGCGAAGGTTTTATTCCGCGTCATATTGCCATTTGGAAAATCGGGGGTGAAAAACCACACACCATAGATGTTTTTCATATACTTTATGAACCATTTCAATATCCGCTATTGTATCCACATGGGAATCCGGGCTGGGAGATAGGTAAAGTAGATAACAAGGGTGCAAAATTATCTCAACTCAAGTACACTCGGTGCTTGCTACTTTCAGAACCGCGATTTTCACAACTCGGTCGGCTTTCAGAAGAATGGCTGGTTGATATGTATTGTAGAATCGAGGAGGAACGGTTACGTTTCGTTTCTAGAACGCAGAATCGAAATTCTGATTCGGTTCTTCGTTCGGCACCGCTGCCAGAAGTAGAAAATAGTTTAGCAGCGCGAACCGTTGCTAATGATGAAACAGTTCAAGGTGAGGGCGGTGTCATTCCGGGTAAAGTTTATTTGCCATGCTCTTTTACCGGTAGCCCGCGCTACATGAAAGTCAAGTATATGGACGCCATTGCCGTTGTCAATAGATTGGGTACTCCATCATTTTTCCTAACTGTAACATGTAACCCTAAGTGGGTTGAGATTAAGGAATCGCTTCCTCGGGGCCAACATGCATCGCCGCTTGTATGCGCGAGAGTTTTCAATTTAAAATTAGCTCAATTATTACGCGATCTTCGCTCTGGAGCATGGTTTGGGAAGTGTATGTATATTATGCATGTAATAGAATTTCAGAAACGCGATCTCCCTCATGCCCACATTTGCTTTAGAGTAGAAGGTGGAGGCCCCGTGCAAAACATTGATATTGACAAATTTGTTCGCGCCGATATTCCTTCTCCTGAAGAAGCCGGTGGTAGACTCCGTAAGAGTGTTCTAGAACATATGATTCATGGCCCGTGCGGTCCATCTCACGGGAGAACTGACCTGTCATGTTGGGACCGCGAAAAACAAAAATGCTCAAAATTTTTCCCTAAACGCGAGACCGATACGACGCACTCTGACAGTAAGGGGTTTATTCATTTACGCCGCGATGGGAATAATACTGGTACCATTAAATATCGCAATCGCGATGTAACCGTCTCAGATTTGTGGGTAGTTCCATACAATGCAGCCCTTCTTCTGAAATACGACTGCCACCTTAACTTGGAGGTTTCTTCTGCCCGTAAAATCGTAAAATATCTTTTCAAATATATGACCAAGGGACCAGACGAAGCCAGAGTTGCTATCGTTCCCGAGGAACTTAAAAATAACGAAGTAGAACAGTATGTGACGAAACGGTATATTGGTTCGTGCGACGCGGCGTGGAGAGTCTTAGAGTTCGATTTAACTGCTCGCGAACCCAAAGTCAAACAACTCGCGGTCCATCTCGAAGGGCACCAAACGGTCATTTTCAAACCAGGTACGGAAACTCAAACTGTCGAAAACGCGTCGTCAGATTTGTTAACTTATTTTAATCGTCCTCTCGGAGAGGAATTTGAAAATCTGACTTATTTAGATTTTTACGAACGGTATTTAGTTCACACGCGGCGGCCGAAAACAAAAACTGTTCAAATTCATCAAATGGGCAATCGGTTCGTGACTAAAAGACAAAGAGGGGAAATGGTTACGCGTTTGTTTTGGGTCGCGCCAAATAGAGGTGAACAATTTTATTTGCGTCTCCTTCTCGCTTCGTACCCCTGTGGTAACTATCGCGATCTATTAATTCTCGGTGGGCCAAATTGTAACACTTTCCAGGAAGCCGCAAAAGCAGTAGGTATGGCAGATGATGAAATCGAATACGAAACAGCTTTGTTAGAAGCTGCCGGTTTCCTTACCGGGCCGCGTTTGCGTCGGTTTTTGGTGCTATTGGCCGTAAATGGTGCTCCCGTCGCGCTTTTGTGGGAAAAATTTAAAAACCAACTATGCGAAGACTTTCTTGAGCGGTTACCGGACAACCATGAAAGAGCATACGAGCTCAGTCTCATTCATATCGATAGACTCTTACGTAAACACGGTACTTTTTTGGTAGAGCAAGGGTTACCTGACGTCGCCGACGGTACAACGGAACTAGATAGGGAACGGGTTGAGTTTTCCGAAGTCCGCCTTAATGATTTTGTAGAACTGTGGACCCCGCGCTTGTCATCCGATCAACGCGCTGTTTTCGATTATGTCGATAATCTCATCACAGACGATAGGTTTCGCGTCGAAAATACGACTGCCATTTTTGTTGATGGTCCGGCGGGAACCGGTAAAACGCTTTTACTTAATGTGATAGCCGCACACGTACGTAGCTCGCGAAACGGGGTAGTTTTATGTACAGCGAGCTCGGGAATAGCCGCTCAAAATTACGAAGGTGGTACAACCGCCCATAGCATGTTCCGTTTCCCGCTAAATATCGTCGATGATCTCGGTCATTGGAATGTCACCAACGGTTCACAAAGGGGACAGTTAATTTATCATGCGTCCGTCATTATTTACGATGAAGCCCCTATGGCACACAAATATTTGATACATCTGTTGGATCGCTCCTTAAGAGATTTAATGAGAACTGATGAGATTTTTGGTGGAAAAGCGTGTGTTGGATTGGTTCACGGCAAATAATCTGCTTCTAAATTCCAAAAAGACAAAATGTATAAAGTTTACCTTACCAAACGTAAGATTAGTTGAAAACAACATTGTACTCGGAAAAGAAAAACTAGAATTTGTAGAAGATACCGTTTTTCTAGGCATCACAATCGATTCAAAATTGCAATGGGGTCCTCATATTGTAAAACTAGCACACAGGCTTAGTTCTGCAGCATATGCAGTCAAAAGAATTAGAGAGCTCACTGACGTTGCAACTGCTAGGCTTGTTTATTTTAGTTACTTCCATAGTATTATGTCCTACGGCATACTACTGTGGGGTCGGGCAGCAGACATTGAGACGATCTTCATCTTACAGAAGAGAGCCATCCGATTTATTTACAAGTTAGGTAGTAGGGATTCGCTAAGAGATTTCTTCAAAGAAACCAACATCTTAACAGTTGCATGTCAATACATTTATGAAAATATTATGTACGTTAGAAAAAATATCAAAGACTTCGAAAATGTTGGTGGCCGCCATAATTTTAATACTAGAAATAAACAAAAATTGTCATTTCCACTATTTAGACTTGCAAAAGTTAACACATCCTTTATGGGGCACTGTATAAGGTTCTACAACAAAATTCCTCAAGATATATTAGAGTTACCTCCAACGCGATTTAAAAAATGTGTTAAGCACATTCTGTGCAAAAAGGCTTACTATAACATCAAGGATTACTTAGAAGACAAAGATGTTTGGCATTAAACAGTAGATTAATATTATTTAAAGGACGATTGTGACTAGTGTTCAACACATTCATGACTAATATTTTAAGTTGAAAACTCTGTTAATTAAGTTAAAACGTGTTTTGAAAAGAATAAATGTGGAGTTTCTTTGTTAGTTTCTTCTCCACATAATCCATTAATTGTGAAACTAACAACTTTGACGTTCATTAAGTAAACATTCTGTTTTTACAATGAATAAAAATATTTGAATTTGAATTTGAAAAAAGTTATAATTTTTGCAGGCGATTTCAGGCAAATTCCACCGGTTGTAGTAAATGCTTGGACAGATGCTGACATTGTCAACGGCTCTGTAAAGTCATCACCCCTTTGGCAAAAACTCAAATCTTTTGCGCTGTCAACGTCCCAGAGAAGTAAAGAGGATGAGGAATTTGCTCAATTTTTATTAAAAGTTGGCAGCAATGAAATTCCCCCCCAAGTTGTTCAAATTGGACCTAGAGCTCAAAATTTAATCGATCTTTCAATGGTTTCATACGTAACTGAACTAGACGATCTCATCAGCTTTGTTTTTCCACATTCTGAAGTTGGTCAACCAGACGTGTGCGCTCAAAGAGCGATTTTGTCCACTCACAATAGGAGTGTCAGAGAAATAAATGAGAAAATTCTTGAGAACGTCCCAGGAGACGTATTACATTTTTATTCAGCCGACGCAGTAATCTCTGAAGATAATGACTTGGACGATTTCTTTTTAGGTCCCGATATGTTACATAATGTTCAGCAACCGGGGGTGCCAGACCATGACCTGAGATTGAAAATCGGATGCGTTTGCATGGTGATCCGAAATCTTAGCTTCTCCGATAGATTAGTTAACGGCACCAAAATTATAGTCGTTGCAACAACGCCGCGATTGATAACAGTTCGAAAACCGGGCGACCTCGAACACTTTTATATTCCGCGAATTTTGTTCAAAACTCCTCTCGAACCTCGTAGCCCCATCGAAATGAGTCGCCGTCAATTTCCGTTGCAAGTTTGCTACGCGATGACCGTTCACAAAAGCCAGGGGCAAACAATAAGTAGAGTAGGCATAGATTTGCGATCCGACGTTTTTAGTCACGGCCAATTATACGTTGCATTAGGACGTGTGCGGCGTAGAGAGGACGTTAAAATTTTAGTGCAAAATGAACGGCTGACGTCAGGTATACCTCTTATAAACAATGTCGTCATTAACGCTCTTCTCTAATCATCTCTGCCTATGTATGTATATGTGTATGTATGTAATGTTTTCACAGCTTCCTTGTTATAAGTACCCGTTCACCTCTATTTAAGTTGGTAATTGAGACTGTCCAAATTTTTCTGACATGGCGACACTGTTCATATTTAGTGTTTATGTACTAATTGATATACTTTGTATTTATCATAACAACAACACCGTACAATATTGTCTTCACAGGTATTAATCTGAGCGTATAACGTCTGATATGATGTCATAGGCAAGTGAGGAACATGGAACAAGCGTACGAATTTAAATGAAATTACTTTTGCAATGTCGATGGATATAATCTGAGTATACGGCGATACGATGAATGTATATGGGTGCATGTGGTTTCTGTGTTGTGTTCATAGCATGGATTGTCATTTGTTTTCTTTCAGATATATATCATAGTGGGCAGTATTGTCTGTGTCTTTTTGTTTTAAAATGGGTATTTGTGTGTATGGTCATCATAGGTCTGTCAAGTGTAAGAATATTCTGATGGGAACCTCTCCCTACGCGTGCTGTTAGGACTTGGCACAGTGAGTGCCTCTTCTGTGAATGAATACACGCCTTTTGTGTGTGATCCCTGTGGCTGCCCCCCGCTAAGTTAGGCGAATGAAGGCAAACTATGTGTAAGGTGTCACATCATTCTGTTAACAAGAACACGGGCACAATACGTCAGTGGGGATCATGGCAGAAACAGGAGACGGTGACATAATCTGCCCGTGTTTTTCTTAACAGAATGAGACACCCCTACACATTGTTTGCCTTCATTCGTCTAACTCAGTTCGAGGTAGTAGTCACAGGGGCATGCACCGGCATGTAATCATTCATAGAATATGGCGCTTCTGTGCCCTCATTTCGACACGCATAGAGATAGGAACTCTCAGAGTGTTCTTGCACGACATTCCTATGTATGACATACAACCAAATACACATTTTCTAACGAATTCATACATTCAATACAACCCCAATATGCTATATATATACTGAACTGGATTCATTTGCCAATCTATTTTATGCAACACTATCAGAAACTCATACATCAATATACTGTTCATCAACATCGCTATATACTCAGTGTTATTCATTTACATTGTAGCTGTAATTCTCATTTCTATTTGGAAACTTGTACATGGGAACCACTTAAATATGTATCATTCAAACAGTATACGTTTATTTTTATACTTGTGTATACAATATTCACAACTGCACATGCATATTATCACAATTCATGGTCTTTTTGAAAAGAAAGAATGACATACATATCTAAGTAATTAAATATTAATGTATCTAAAGCTATATTAAGTATTTGCGTACAGTTTTACGGTGTATGACTGGTATAACAGGATACGCAATAGTGTGGATAAGAGAAAGTTGTAAATGACTGAAAGATGGAGTAGTGACCAGAACTACGACAGAAATGTTGCGTTGGTTTGTAAGTATGGATAGGTCGGTTCAAGTTTTGCCTGGCGTGCGGGTGCACGCCCTAGCTGTGGAGACGGCCTTGGATCCCGACTGGCTGCCTGGGCGGTACAGCAGTCTGAATAAACTGCTGGCGGTTACCAGCTGGATCAAAAGATTTGTTCGCAACTGTCGACATCCGGAGGATAAACATTTGTCCCCAGTTGTGAGTGCAAAGGAGCGTCGGAACGCGCTGCTGCACTGGATTCGTATCGTGCAGGTGGACCGCTTCGAGGCTGAACTTCGGATCCTGCGCGATGGTCGCACCAAGCTGAAGGGAGCGGTCGCCAGGTTAAATCCTTTTACGGATTCGGAGGGACTTTTGCGTGTTGGGGGTCGGCTTCGGAAAGCTGACTTGCCTTACGGAAGCCGCCACCCCTTGTTGTTACCAAAGGATGGACCTTTGGTAAAGCTCTTGGTGTCGGATCGACACATTCGTAATGCCCATGCCGGATGTGGGGCATTATTAGCTATCCTACAAAGGGAGTTTTGGATATTTTCTGCCCGAAGAGTCATTCGGGGCGTGCTCTTTCAGTGTGTACCTTGCTACAGAGTGAAGGCTTCACTCATGCAGCCGCAGATGGGAGATCTGCCGCCGGACAGAGTTAATCAGTCTCAGCCTTTTGAGGGAGTTGCAACGGATTTTGCGGGGCCGTTTTCGGTGAAAGCGACCACCCTTCGCAACGCTCGGGTTGTGAAGGCCTCATCATCATCATCATCATCAGCCTATGCTTGTCCACTGCTGGACATAGGCCTCTCCTATAGCACGCCACTGAGCACGGTCCTCGGCTACTCTCGTCCAACTCTTGCCAGCCGCCCTGCGAAGATCATCGCTCCACCGAGTCTGAGGACGTCCCACACTACGTTTACCGATCCGCGGTCTCCACTCGAGAACTCGTCTACCCCATCGGTTATCAGTTCTTCGGATAATATGGCCGGCCCACTGCCACTTCAGCATGCTAATTCAGTGGGCTATGTCGGTGAAGGCCTACCTATGCGTATTTGTGTGCTTGGCCACCAAGGCCGTCCACTTGGAAGTGGTTTCAGCATTGTCTACGGAGGCCTTCGTCGCCGCGTTGGATCGTTTCGTGTCGCGCAGAGGCCTGCCCTCACTTATTCGCTCCGACAATGGCTCAAATTACAAGGGTACTGTAAACTATCTAAACGATGTTAATGCATTTTTGGAAAATAATGTTGATAGTTTAACTCAAATCCTCGCCCGGAGAGGGGTAACTTGGCGGTTTAGTCCCCCAAATTGCCCTCACTGGGGAGGTATCTTTGAAGCTGCCGTCAAGTCAGCGAAGACTCACCTCCGCCGCGTGATCGGAGAGACTGTCCTGACGTTTGAGGAGCTTGTTACTGTGTTTTGTAAAGTAGAGGCGGTCCTCAATTCTCGTCCTCTCTGTCCCCTGTCCCCTGATCCAAACGACCTGGAGGTCCTAACTCCTGGCCATTTTTTGATTGGGCAGCCACTTACTGCCCTGCCGGAATACCCATGGAGGGATGAACGCACGACAAGGTTGTCACGTTTTCAAATGTTGCAACAAATGGGCCAGGACTTTTGGAATCGTTGGTCGGTTGAATACCTGCATCTGCTACAGCAAAGGGTGAAGTGGACAGACAGGACCGAGCCTCCTAGGGCAGGAGATTTGGTACTTTTGAAAGAGGCCAATTGGCCATCCTTGTTTTGGCGCCGGGGCCGCATTTTAAAGTTGCTATTTGGGGAGGACGGAACTCCACGCGTCGCGGAGGTGTTGGTCGATGGTTCGATTCTGCGACGAGCCATAGCAACTCTCTCTCGCCTCCCGGTTGATTAAGCTAGCGGTCTGAGCTTCTCAGCCTGGAGCGGGGGGATGTTTAGAATAGAAGTGCGTGACAGAACGCACCAATAGTGTAGGCGGACCTACTTTTGTCAAGATGACATTTTCTTTTGGTTGTCTGTTAATATTTTTACTCTGCGTACTTTTGCTGTCGTGGTGGCCCGCGGGCAACGTGATTTTGGTTAAATTGTAAAGCATTGGATTGCCGGCTATATATCTTCGCGTGGAGTGAACTATAAGGAAGGAGGGAAGGTTCCCGATTCATTTCTGACGATTTGTGGTGAGGCGAAAGGATTCCCCTCGTGAAAGTGAGACTGTTCGGTTTTCAACCTTCGTAAACGCTTCGTAGCTGTCATCTGTGCTCTGACAGTGACAGCTCTTCACTCTTAACTTTACGTTTTTGCGGCTACGCGCCAGCGCATGTGTCTGAAGTAAAAGGCGGTTTTCGGATAGTGAAAGTGTTTTGTTATCGGTCTCCTTTCGGGATATTATACATTCACACACCCTACACCAAATCAAAGTGGCACCAAGCTGAAGACGCGCCTGTGGAAGCGAGCAGGGCCCTGCAAGAAGCGGCGCAGTGAAAGCAAGGTACACCTCTTCACCTTTATTATATATAATATGTATTTACGCCCAATCAACTCTGCCTAGCGCAGATCTATACATTTTTTGGTAGCAGAGCGTGGTTGTTTCGTAGTTATTTTGGTCGGATTTACCATATTTCGGTTTCACATTCCAACGAAGGAATATAAGTACCTACCCTCGAATTTCGTTTCGTTTCGTTTCAAGTTTCTTATTACATTCTGAGGTTGGTTGGTTGGTTGGGTTGGTACAGCAATAAACGCTGTCGTTCGGTTACTCAGATTAATTTGAGGTCGGTTAGTTCGGATTTGTGATTTAGTCTATGGTTGTTCTACGTGAACTTGATTGTGACGTTTGACGTTTGACAACTCTTATCACTTGTTTTTTACTGGTTACTTTCGTATATTGGTGTTTACTTTTCGTTTTAAATAAGTTTTAAGTTAAATAGTGAAGTTTAATAAGTGAATTTCGGTTTGCGTAATACTTAGAAGATTTGGTGTTGTGATTTAATTACTTAATTTCGGTGAGTAAGTGATTAGCTTTACGATGTCGTTTAAGTATAACTTTTCGGTATTCAAAGTTAAACTACAATGGTTACTCGATAGTGCGGACCTTATTGCGCGTTCGGAGCATGCGGGTCGGTTAAAAATGCGGCTTCTGACTGTGAATAATGAATTCATAAAATTTGAAGAGGCGTTTCAACGGATCATAGAACTTGCGGATTCGGACGTAGCGGCCCAGGCTGAAATTCTGTCTGCTTGTCACCTTGAATATACGCGCGGTTTGGAGGCTTTTGATAAGCTTATGGAGGCGAACCTCCAATATAAAGACGTCGTAGACGGGTCGGATACCAAATCGGATAACGGAAAGTCGGATTCGGATGGTCTGTGGTCGCGGTTGCCCCCCTTACGCCTGCCGTCCTTTGCTGGAGAACTGGATCAGTGGGTGGGGTTTAATAACCTATTCGATAGCCTGGTCGATTCTCGGGTAGATTTGTCGGGGGCTCAGAAGTTGGCTCACCTGATGTCTTGCCTCTCGGGGGAGGCACGTGGTATGGTACAACATATTCGGATTTCAGATGAGGGCTACAAGGTAGCACGGGAGCTTTTAATGAAACGTTACCAAAACACCCGTCGGCTTGCGGATGTTCATGTGGACCAGATTCTGAGCCTGCCCACCATTTCCCCCAGGTTGGCAGGTTTGAGGGCACAGTTTCTCAATCCTTTGGTTATGGCGGTCAATTCGTTAGAACGGCTCGGTTTCCCTGTACAGGAGTGGTCCTTCCTTCTCCTTCACATCTGCTTGGCAAAATTGCCTACGGCTTTGAAGACACGGTTCGAGCAGAAGTGTGGGAGTGAGGCGGAGATCATCCCGACATTTTCGTTTTTGCAGAATTTTCTCGAGGTAGAATGTCGGTTATTGGAGAGTGCCAAGGCGGACCCTGTGCATCCAGTTCAGGAGCCAGTGGCAGGACCATCTAGGCCACGTCGAAGGTCACCACAGGTCACAGCTGTGACACTCAACCCGCGCTGCTTTTTTTGTGGCGATCGTGAGCACCAGGGTCTGTCAAACTGCTCGGAATTTAAGGCTATGTCTCCACATGCTCGGAAGGATTATGTGGATAAGAATCGGTTTTGCTTCTTCTGCCTCGGACCACATGGATACAAATATTGTCAGCGGGTTCCCAATTGTGTATCGTGTGGAAGTAGGAAGCATCATCCTCTCTTATGCTTCAATCGGTCAGGTTCGCATCAGGGCCACCCTAACCAGCGGCATTCGGCTGAGCGGTCACCGGCCCGTACGGGCGGGGGTCATACCGCTTCGGATCCACCACGGTCACACCGTGGCTCTCCTTCTCGGTCTGGACAGAGAGTGAGTCCGCCTCGCACTCCACCTCGGTCTCCTCCTCATGCTCGGCAGCGGAGAGGGTATGACCAGGCTGAGACACAGGATCGGCATGGTCGTGACCACCGTGGTCATGGTGAAGGGAATGCTGCTCGTCGTTCTGACCAGCAATATACTAGACCATAGGATACGGTTTCTCTTGGTCATACCGCCCCAGGGCTCCTTCCAGTAACAGTGCTACTGCCCACGACATTAGTTAAAGTTTATATTAATTCGGATTCGGATAACGGCATTGTAGTTCGGGCGTTACTGGACGTAGGCTCGCAGGGGTCTCTAATAACTTCGGATTTAGCTCGCAGGCTAGCATTACAGCTAGAGCCATCGGACAACCGTATTCGGGGTATTGGTAATGCAAAGGCTATCGGTATTTGTGGGAAGGGTTCAGTGACCTTTTCTCCGGTCACTAATCGGTTTCCTATGGTTACTACTCTGGTGGTTGGTATGAAGAATATAATTGGTCACCTGCCTCAACTTACTTTAAATAATTCGGTTATCCGGCTTACAGAAGGTTTGACTTTAGCTGATCCACATTTCGGTTCCCCTGCACCTATCGATTTATTATTAGGTTCGGATGTTTTCGGTGCTCTAGTCGGAGGGGACAAAATAGTATTACAGCCTCATGGGCTGACTGCTTATAATTCGGTTTTCGGTTACGTCTTGCTAGGCCCGGTGTTCGTGCAGCCGGCTGCCTCAACTATAGATGATTCGGAGTTTTTTGGTGCTTCAATTTCGGATACTTTAGAAAAATTTTGGAAGGTGGAAGAGCCACCGCAAGCGTGCCCGTCTAGTCCGTTAGACCAGGAGTGTGAGCTTCATTATAGAAATAATACGGTACGGTTGAATGACGGACGGTTCATGACTAAGTTGCCATTTATATCATCGCGACCGGTTTTAGGAGACTCCCGCGCTATCGCGGAGAAACGGTTTCTGGCTTTAGAACGTAGACTTAAGGCGAAGCCTGCCGTACGCGAAAAGTACGTCAACTTTATGCGGGAATATTTAAATCTCAGTCACATGTCACTCTCAACGTTTGACTTTCATTCGGGTCAGGAGTTTTACGTCATTCCTCATCATGCAGTGTGTAAGGACGAACAATCGAAATTACGGGTTGTATTGGACGGGAGTTGCGCTACATCGTCGGGCGCATCATTAAATAATTGTTTACATGCGGGTCCTAAACTTCATCAGGACATCACGGAGATTTTGATGCACTTTCGAAAGCATCACATTGTTTTCGTGACGGACATTAAAATGATGTTCCGTCAAACTTGGATCGACCCTTCTGACAGGCGGTTCCAAATGATTCTATGGCGTGAGTCGCCTCAAGAGCCGCTACTTGTTTATGAATTGAACACAAATACTTATGGTTTAAAATCTAGCCCCTTCGTTGCTATTCGGACTTTATTAGAACTCGCAGATCGAGAACGCGAACGGTTTCCTAAGGCTGCGGCCACACTAGAACAGCATATTTATGTGGATGACATTTTGACGGGCGCGGATTCGGAAGAGGACGCTCTCTTACTTCAACGAGAATTAATTCAAATAATGGATTCGGCGGGATACGAGTTACGTAAATGGATATCCAATAGTCCTGCACTCCTGAAGGACTTCCCCGAAGAGCACTTGCAAGCTCTACACTTGTTCGATAATCCTGAAGTGGATAAGTCAGTTTCTGTTTTGGGTGTTCAATATAATCCTATCGCGGATAATTTCTCATATCGGACGACTTTAACTTCGGATAACTTGGTTACAAAAAGACAAATATTGTCTACCGTTGCTCGGATTTACGATCCCACAGGTTGGATCTGCCCGGTTTCATTTTGGGCAAAGTGTTTACTCCAGCGTTTGTGGCTTGAACAGCTAACCTGGGACGAAGAAGTCGGTGGCGGTCTCGCAAGAGACTGGATTCGGTTCAAAATGGATTTATGTAACCTCGCTCGGATTGCGGTTCCTCGTTGTATGTTTCCCAAGTCAAAGTGCCAAGTTTCGGTACACGGCTTTTGTGACGCATCGGAATTAGGATACGCAGCAGTGGTCTACTTGCGTACCATCACTGAGGATGGTTCTTCTTTGGTTCACTTGATCATGGCAAAGAGTAAGGTCGCTCCCATCAGATCTCGGCTCACCATTCCAAAGTTGGAATTGTGTGGAGCCGTGCTCTTAGCTAAGCTCCTGCATCATGTTTGTCTTTGCTTGCAAAGAACCATGGATGTCTCGGCGGTTTACGGATGGACGGACAGCTCCATTGTCCTGTCGTGGCTTAAAACGCCACCTCATACTCTACAGGTATTCGAAGCGAATCGCGTCTCACAAGTTCAGAATTCTGCGGTACACATTTTGTGGCGGCACGTTCCAGGCCAGATGAATCCGGCTGATTGTGCCTCCCGAGGTTGCTCGTCATTGGAATTGGTTTCACATCCTTTGTGGTGGGGTCCGAAATGGCTCCTGGAGCCTGAATCCCACTGGCCTGTTTCGGTAGGACAAGCGCCTGCTGTGCTGCCCGGTTTACGTTGCTTAGTAGCAACCAGCGCTGAGGATCAAACAGTTTCGGATTTTGACGTTATGAATCGGTATAGTTCTCTCGGTAAATTAATCGGTGTAGTAGGTTGGTTACGGAGATTTTTTCATAACTGTCGGAACAAACACAATAAAATCAAATCGGATTATTTATCGCCCGAAGAGCGAGAAGAGTCGTTGTTGGTTTGTGTAGCTTTGGTACAAAGGCAGAATTTCGGTGACGAACTAGATACTTTGCGGAATAATCATAGGCTTAAAGGCCATTGGAAACGTCTAACTCCCTTTATAGACTCTAAGGGGCTGCTTCGAGTAGGTGGTAGACTACAAAATTCGGATTTGCCTTATGATTCGCGACATCCTTTAGTACTTTATAAATCGGGTCACTTTGTAACTATTTTGCTTCGGGATTTACACTTAAAAAATGCTCATGTTGGTCCGAACACGTTGCTTGGCATTCTGCAGCGCAAATATTGGGTATTATCGGCTCGACGAGCGGTCAATAAGGTCACCACTAACTGCATTTCGTGTTACAAACTAAAAGGATCCACGGCTCAACCGTTAATGGGTAATTTGCCTCGCGATCGGGTTGTAGCAGCCAGACCCTTTGAAGGTGTTGGCACAGATTTTGCAGGGCCGTTCCTTGTGAAATCACATAAATTACGGAAACCGAAAATCACAAAGGTTTATTTGTGCGTTTTTGTTTGTTTGGCCACTAAGAGTGTCCATCTCGAGATAGTATCGGAACTTACTACAGAAGCTTTTATAGCATCTCTTTCTCGGTTTGTGTCTAGGCGTGGTCTGCCTAGTATCCTTCGTTCGGATCACGGTACTAACTTTAAGGGTGCTAACATTTATTTACGAGAAGTTCAAAGTTTTTTGACTCAGAATCAAAGAAAAATCGGCCATGAGTTAGCTTGTCGTGGAATTTCATGGATATTTGACCCCCCAGCATGTCCTTCATGGGGAGGTTTATTCGAGGCCGCTGTAAAGTCGGCAAAAACTCATCTCAAACGCGTTATCGGAGAGACCATTCTCACTTTCGAGGAGTTATGTACCGTATTTTGTAAAATAGAGGCCGTTTTAAACTCGCGACCTCTGTGCCCCCTATCGTCGGATCCTAACGACCCAGAGGTTCTGACCCCGGGTCATTTCTTAATCGGTCAGCCTTTAAATGGCGTTCCTGAATACCCCCTTCAAAATGAGAAACTGCATAGGTTAACTCGGTTTCAGCTGTTACAGCAAATTTCTCAACGGTTTTGGCATCGCTGGCATCTAGAGTACCTCCATACTCTACAGCAGAGGGTCAAGTGGACTGATCCCGCCATCCCTCCCAAGGTGGGAGACCTGGTCCTGTTAAAGGAGGATAACGCACCTCCCCTGCATTGGCGTCGTGGATGCATCGTTCAGTTATACCCAGGCAAAGATGGCGTGGTCAGAGTCGCTGACGTTAAGTTAGCTCAAGGCACGGTCTTACAACGAGCGGTTGGTAAGCTTTCTCGGCTGCCAGTGGACTAGGTTTTGGCTTCTTCTATTCGGATTGTTTCGGGTTTAAGCCATTAGAAATGGCTTGGGCGGGGGAATGTTCGGTTTTCAACCTTCGTAAACGCTTCGTAGCTGTCATCTGTGCTCTGACAGTGACAGCTCTTCACTCTTAACTTTACGTTTTTGCGGCTACGCGCCAGCGCATGTGTCTGAAGTAAAAGGCGGTTTTTGGATAGTGAAAGTGTTTTGTTATCGGTCTCCTTTCGGGATATTATACATTCACACACCCTACACCAAATCAAAGTGGCACCAAGCTGAAGACGCGCCTGTGGAAGCGAGCAGGGCCCTGCAAGAAGCAGCGCAGTGAAAGCAAGGTACACCTCTTCACCTTTATTATATATATGTATTTACGCCCAATCAACTCTGCCTAGCGCAGATCTATACAGAGACGAACAGTTCTCCCTTGAGACCGCGAGGTCGTGGTATCAAGAACCTGCACTGAGACGCAGTTTTCTGGGGAAGAGCGCTCTTGGGGTAGTCTGGGGAAGACTAGGGCTCCCATTAGCGATCCGGTGCAGGCATCCCGGGAGGTGCCGGCTGCCTATTCGACGAGGACCGTCGACAAAACATTGGACATTCTGTAAGTGTTTTACTTGTGTTTCAGTGTTTATTAGTGTTTAATTTGGGACCAGGAGGCAGGCGGCCCTGTCTCCTTGGTCTCTGGTAGCAGAGCGGGTCCTATACCCAACAGTATGGATAATCGTATACAGGTAGATTCGGTATATACAGACTTCCGCAAGGCCTTTGACAAGGTGGATCATCTTCTTTTATTACGAAAGATTGCGTTCAATGGCATTAGAGGGAACTTACTACGATGGTTCAGTTCGTATGTCACTAATCGAACACAAAGAGTAGTTATTAGGGGGTTTACTTCTTCTTTAATAACTGTGACGTCAGGAGTCCCGCAGAGCTCTATCCTAGGGCCGTTACTCTTTGTACTGTATATAAATGACATAAATAAATGCTTTAAATATAGCGATTACTTACTGTATGCTGATGATCTTAAAGTGTATCGTAAAATAACAAACTATGAAGACTGTATCAAACTTCAACAAGATCTAGATCGTTTATCTAACTACTGTTTTTCTAATAAACTTCAATTAAGTATACCTAAATGTAAAACCATTACCTTCACCAAAAAAATTAATGTTATTAACTTCACATACAGCTTAAATAACGAACCACTGCAAAAAGTCTCATTAATCAGGGATCTAGGCATTCTGTTGGATGACAAACTACAATTTGATGCACATATAGATCATATTACTAATAAAGCTTACCAACTATATGGCTTCGTAATGCGTACATGCAATAATTTTAAACGCCCTGCAACATATATATATATATCTATACACCTCCCTAGTTAGGTCTCAACTTGAATATGCAACAGCAATATGGAATCCCCATTACAATAAATACAGTGACCAATTGGAATCAGTACAGCGTAAGTACCTACGTGTAGTTAACTACAAATGCTACCATTCTCGTTTGTCATATGCCAAATTACTAAATAAATTTTCAATTTTGTCTTTGAAGGCCAGAAGGACACTTCTGGACTCCATGCTTCTTTACAATATATGTCACAATAAGTTTTACACGAACTCTTTAAGTGACCAAATATCCTACCGTGTGCCCAGCGGATCCCAGCGCATCCGTGATGGGTACACCCATCGCTTGTTTATGGCTAAGCGATGTAGGACTAACGCTGGCGAGCGCGCGCCGATTCACAGGTTAATGCGCACGTATAACGAACATCTACACCATATTGATCTATTTTATCTTTCTCCAGGATTATTTAGAAAGTCTGTTATGAGTACACTTTCCAACTTGGTTTAAATTCAACGTGGGTAATTTAAGATTTAGAATTTGAAATTTTCTTTAAAATTATCTTTAAAATTTTAAATTTTCTAATTTTAAATTTTTACGTCAATTTTATTTCGATTTTTTGTTCGTTGGTTGGGCTATGGCACATTGAGAGGCACATGCACAGAACAAAAAAATGTGTGTTTTTTTTCTTTTTGTTGTTCCATTATTACAGCTGGCGGGAGTTAACTTGAGACTCGATTGGAATGCGCGCCCACCTCCTGGCGAGTGACTCCTATTTCAATTTCAATCAGTACTACTTGTCTTCCAAGCGAAGTCTTGAGTTGACTCTTGCTAATAGATAAATGGATAACACTTTATTGTACATACCTAAATATGTTGAAGTATTATTGTGAAACTTTACACAGTTGTAGAAATTACCTCTTAGAAATCGATATAGCTATGAGCTTTTCTCTTTTATGTCTTTGATTTAGTCTATAGAAAACGCTGCTGGTTGTGCAATTACATAGTGTAAATGTAATTATTCTATGTATTTAACCATATTGTATAATTGTTTGTTTTCTTTCAATAAATAAAAATAAAAATAAAATAAACTTTGACAACTGTATGTATCTACGTTTTTAATATCAAAAGCAAGAGCAAAACCAAAACCTGCAAATAAACACGATTGTTGTATAGAGACCCCCTTATTTTGATTATTTCATAGGTAATTCGCCATAAGACAAACATGTTGTAAGCCTTTTAAACTGGCTACCTATTAACATTTCAAAGATACAACCTTTAATGGTCGGGTAGACCGACGGACGAACAGACCGATAGACAGACATCGGAGGCAGAGTAATAGGACCCGTCCGGCAGCCTTTATTTACGGAACCCTAAAAAAGTGGTTAAGTAGGTACTTACAAAAACATAAAACCCGACAACTTAAAAGCCATGATAAAAAAAAATCGTAAACCAGTCACAAAGTGAAAATGAAATAGATGTTGACCTTTGTGACAACCCTGACTTGCATATTTGAACTTGGAAACAAATTAAATCATATCTCCAAATAACTGCGTTGTTAGAACCTGCAAATTTTGTCGTAGGTGCTACTCATAATAAAGAATGAGTCTGTTGTAGTCAGAGGCTCTACTTCAAAGTCTAAAAATAAATAAAAAATAAAAACCAAAAACTATAAAATTAATTATTGCTTCGTTATTAGGCAAAGTTTCAACATATTAATAGCTCTTAAATATGTGCCTCTAATAGTTCTAAACACCCAGGATACAAAAATCATTCAAGCCTTAATAGATTGGATTTTTTTTCTTATTTTATTACTACGAAGGTCACGAAAACTTTTTGATTTTTAAAACAAAAAACTATGATCATTGGACTCCTGGGAGTTCTACTCGTGTCATTTAAACACATAGCTGAATCAATTAGAGCAATAAACTGAGGATGTCACTTTTTTGGGGCAATAAAAACATAGTGCGCTGCAGTCCCTGTGAAATATTTTCAGGTAATGTAGTCCTAATAATGATTCTGCATCTATACTTTCTAAATAATCCAGAAATATTTAAGTAAAACGCCAAGTGCATTCAACACAGGCGGGCATCATCACTTCATCAGGAACTGCAGTGAGTGACTGAATCCTTTACACAATGAAAAAGTGCATAAAATATCGCGTTGGAAGTTCAGTCAGCATTTAGGCCGTTCATTCAGGTAAACAGTGATCACAGTAACAATAAACAATGCCGGTTCGATAAAAAAAAAAACACGAAATTATACCAAAAAACGCTCGTGCGCATTCTAAGCAACAAAGTACTGGAGTGAGTGCTGTGCCGTACGCATTGTGCACGGCGTAAGTGCGAGCGAGATTGACGATGTCATTGTCCCACTCGCTCACGCCCGGGGATTTCCGGCGCAAAAGGATCATAAAAGCTTGCTTGATATACTTTATGAGATGCATTGCCTGCAATGCTTAGGTTTAAATGTACTTAGGGCCACTTGCAGATCTCGCAAACTAGAGTTTAAGTCAAGCATTTGACAGATAATGCATGGACGAACTGTCAAAATCTCGACCTAGACTCCATTTAGGACACTGGCCCTTAGTACAATGCGAGCGCAAGAGATAAAAACTAAACATCGAAGTGAAATCCCAACCTAATATTGTATTGTATGGAGAATTTCCTGTATATTTTTGCGTGCATTATTTCATAACGATACATGCAGCTTACAACTACAACGCCGTGCACATTATTCGACGTAATCCGTATTACTATTGAACGAAATCATTATGAACCGCCATAACGGGTGCATAACTGGGTCAAAACTGGATTATAACTCACCAGTGGTTTATAACCTGGGCCATTACCTATCTCTACCTGTGTGTGCGTTTGGCGGCGTGTACAAACACGGAACGAAATGAGGCTGCGTGTGTGCGGCTGCGCTCGCGTCTTTCTATGGAGATTGCCTAGCGTGGCATTAGGCCCTATTTACTGCTGTCCATTGAGGAGTTCCGTTCTCCATCTCCAAAAGTCTTCATCGGATCTTCACAATAATTAAAATAGGACCAATGGGACGCTATATACATTAAAAAAAAAAGAATTATCGAAATCGGTTAAGATTTGAAGGATTTATGCGAGAAAATAGCAAAAAAATATAATACGTGTCGAATTGAGAACCTCCTCCTTTTTTGAAGTTGGTTAATAAATACAACATAACATTAAGATAAGATGCATACATAAAACAGTTACTGAATTAGCGACCTTATTGCTGATAGGCAGATAAAAATATTTATAAAACGAGAAAAATTGTAAAAAAAGGGTTTGTTTAAAAAAAAAATTGACCACAACTCCAGCAATAATTTACCGAGTATCATACGTTTTCAGAATCCTTTTTAAATGCGCAAACTTTTGACGTTACTTGCCAAATGCGCGTAGTACTTTTTTTTTAATAATGGGTAATTCTGTAAATTTTTTCTTTCAAGTCTCATTTTTATCCAAGCAGCTGGTTTTGAAAGGAGATGCATCGTGGCCTACGTACAACGACTGCTATGAAATTTATGTCACTGGAAAGCTTATTTAATATGTAACTTCATATAATAATTTATAATTTTTAGAATACTGCCCAAAAATTCTAAATAAAATGATTTTTTTCTTTTTTTTTCTTACTGTTACCACCCAGAGGAATAAAAACTTCAAATGCCAATGTCATGTCATAAATGAAACATAACCTTCAAAATGCTGATTGAAGGACTAATTGTGTGATTATAATAATAATATCTGTGAAAATAAGTCTTAGTGAAACGTTTTTGAATGTGGAATGATTTATACAGCCAGTGATCTCTTGGCTGGCTTACATACGCATTGTCTGAGCTTACTGGACTCCCGGTTTCTTTTACAGTAGGTAACAAGATGTTTTTCTGCGTATACTTTGGCCAACTAAGAGCGGTTAGCAGTAGACAGACATGTTCACGAGAAACAGGGGGTTACCCTCCATTAAACGGGACTTAATACCAAAGCAGAATCAATAAATTAGCCCTTTATTCGTCCACTGCTGGACCTAGACCTCTCCTAAAGCTGACAAGTTCTATTTGTCCTCGGCTATCTTCATCCAGTCGCTGCCAGCAATCTGCTTCAGTTTCTCGGTCCTGTCCCGGGAGTCCTGTGCTGCGTTCGCCAACCTTATATTGGAGTGACATTGCTTTTGTACCATAATAGACAAACTCAATTCAAACGGGACTTAATCCTTAGGAAATCCATTGGATAACTAAGCCACGGGCTTCCACACTATCTTATCAGTCATACATGCTGGGATACGACCTTAGGACCTTATGATGTGAAACAAACTGATGTAAACACTGCACTACTAATACCTCGCACGCATGTGAAACAACATGTATCCTCTGGGCTACCACTTCACATCAAAACGCCCAACTAAGCATCTACTTTCCACCCGCTTCACATCATAGGATAAGTAATAGAATTACACAACAGGGAAAAGAAACGACCAAGTTAAAACAACTTTTTATTGTACAAAAACAATTATTACCTACAGACCTTATAGTATTAAGTTAGTGCGTCACCGAGAGCATTCGCCTTTTATGTAGCAGATTCAGCATAACATTACAGTACTGATGTGTCTTGATTTTGAGCATTCGCTTGCAGTCGTTTTTAAATGTCTGGCAAAGTGGTCATTACCACTGAGCCCGGCAATATTAATCGGCTTAATTTTTGCTTGATTATGTAGCGCTTTTGGGCAACGAATACGTTGCGTAAGCGGATTTTGGAGTTAACACAGCATGTGGCGCTTTTCCTTCCCCCAAAAGTTATGAGAGAATTAGGGAGAATGAGGGAATCGCGTAAATAATTGTATGAAAACGTAACATTTAATTTAACCTGACCGCCAAGAAGTTTAATGCCGTCGTAAGTTACATTTACACACATAATACTTACTACATTGACACAGTATAACAAGTAATGACAAGTTAAATAAAGTACCAGATGATAGCGTACAAACCTCAGATGACTGTTGATTCGACGAATGGGGGACCTGGAGCTAACTAGGGCTGTGAACAAGTAATTGCTTTTAAAAAAATCGATTAATTAAAAAAAAAAATTGTGAAAAATATTTTTAAATAGAATAAGAAAAAGAGAAATGATTTATTAAAAATCGTTTTAATAAATCGTTTCACTTTTTCCTCTTTCAGTTTTTTGTTTTTGTGACACAAACATCGATTTTTGCAAAAAAATCTTTATTTTGCTTAGAAAATCGATTTTTTAAATGAATTTTAAAAATAACTTAATTAATCGATTATGAAAACAATCGATTTTTACGTGCAATATCACATCCCTAGAGCTAACTAGCGCAAATGATGGATTAAATCTTAACTGAGTATATTCTTATACGTTCTTGCAAAAAGTGAACATCATTAATCACAATAATGGTTATAGCTATTTTTGTTGGGTTAATAATATGAGAATTTTATCGTTTTTAACTAAAAACGGATGTACAAGATGTGATAAGAGAATATTATACAAGATATAGAGGTCTCGTATTAGAAAAAATCTAATCACAGACTAAGGAGAAATATCTGAGTGGCATACCTATCGTACGTTGGGCAACCCTATATTATTTTTAAAGTGACAGCTCGTAATGCGGGTTGCAAGCTCAATTATTTATGTTTCACTTTATTATATTTTATAAATTATAGGGCAATAGTTAAAAATCTGATTATACATCTCATAATTGAGCAAGATTATCGTCTCTACGGTCGTGAAAACTTGGTTCGAGTTTTAATTATTAATTAATTATACTTTATTGCACACAAGACTTTTAACAGGACATTACATAAGAAATTACATGTACAAAGGCGAGCTTATCTCTGTAAGAGATTTCTTCCAGCAAACCTTCGGGTATAGGAGAAGCAGTAGAAAAACGGGTCTATATATGTGCACAAAATAAACTAAAAAAAGCCTAAATTAAAACAAAGCAAAAAGGAAAACAAAAACTACATAAACTAGATATCAGAATAAAAATACATACCTACTTAGATATACATAAATAATATATATATATATATATATATATATAGCTCAATGTTATTACAGGGATAGATAATGCTCTTTCAACCGCTTCTTGAAGGTACCAATAGTGGGACTGGCGCATATGTTCTGTGGCAGTGCGTTCCACAGCCTAACCGACTGGACCGTGAAGGAGTCACCGTAAGCTCCAGTATTGTGAGCAGGAATTTTAAGAAGATGGGAGTTAAGTGATCTTTTTGATCTTTCTCCGGAGAACAGGTATTGAAACCTTTCTCTCAGGTATGCGGGAGATGCGGGATGATTAAGAATTTTGTACAATAGTGACAGTATATGTGCATTCCGGCGAAGACGAATTGGGAGCCATTTTAACTCTTGTCGGAAACGAGATACATGATCAAATTTGCGTAATCCGTATATGAAGCGGATACCCAAATTTTGTAGACGTTCGAGTTTGTCTAGCAGCTCCTCATTGGCGTCCAAGTAGCAAACATCCGCATAGTCAAGAATGGGAAGAAGAAGTGACTGTACAAGAGTAACTTTAGTTTTAATTGGGAGAAAGCTTTGGAGACGCCGCAGTGAATGGAAAGCTGCAAAGACGCGCCGACTGACTTCACTGACATGCGTAGACCAAGAGAGATGGCAGTCAAAGAGCACTCCCAAGTTCCTGGCCGTTGTCGCATAGACAATGGGTGTGCCGTCAAAGAGGACTGCAGGAACCACTGTTTGCTTCATCAGCAACTTGTAGAAGTGCGGACTGCCAATAAGCATTACCTGTGATTTTTTGGGATTCACTAAAAGTCCGAAATGCTGAGCCCAGTTTTGAATGCGCGCAAGATCAGTGTTCAAAGCATCGACAGCAGAGACAAACTCATCCACTTCAAAATGCCTGTAGAGCTGCAAGTCGTCTGCATATAGATGATAGTGAGACGACAGGGAGTCAGTGACGGAATTGATAAATATGGAAAATAGGAGTGGGGAGAGGACCCCGCCCTGAGGCACGCCCGCAGTGAGGTCACACCAATCCGAGGAAGTCTCGTTGGAGCGTATGCACTGCTGGCGACCCCGAAGATAGGTATCGAACCATTCTATTGCAAGAGGAGATACGTTAAGAGAATCAAGGATAGCAAGGAGGATATCGAAGTCGACACTGTTGAAGGCACTGCTGAAGTCGAGAAGTGTCAGCACTGTGAGCTGCTTATTGTCTCTGGCGAGGCGTATGTCATCTGTGACCTTCAACAGTGCCGTAACTGTGCTGTGACCAGAACGGAAACCGGATTGGAAGTGGTTAAGGAGGTTGTTATGGGACAGGAATGTCGAAAGCTGAATGTTTACCAGAGATTCGAGGACTTTGGATAGGAAAGGAAGAATAGATATTGGACGATATTCTGAGAACGAGGAGGGATGGGTAGTTTTGGGGAGTGGTATTACGTGAGCTTTCTTCCAGGCGGCTGGAAATGAGCTGGTACCCAAGGAGAAGTTTATGATGTGCGTGATAGTTGGAACCAGCCCATCAATGGCCAAGAGCAGCATTTGAGAGCTGACCTGGTCGTCTCCTACCGCTTTGGAAGAAATGGAGAGGATGGATTTCTTAACGTCACTCGTTGTAACAGATTTGAAAGAGAAGGGAACACAATCGGGTTTTCGCTGCAAAGAAAGATTTTGGAGAGTGACTTTTTTGGTGTAGTCTTCTAAAGTGACTGGAGGGATTGAGAAATGTTTATTAAGGGCGTCGAAATCAATATTTAAGGGGCTTCTATCAGGAGATTTGCCAATCCCGAGTGTTTTAAGAAATTTCCAAATTTCAGCTGGGCTGTAGTTTTCAATTGACTCGTGAATATGTCGCCTTTTGGCATCCCTACACATCCGACTGCAACGATTACGCAGCATCTTGAAGCGGGAAAAGTTAAGCTCCGTGGGATCTTTCTTATACTTCCGTTTGGCTTGATCACGCTTAGCCATTAATTCCTTAATGGCTTGCGTGAGCCAGGGTGCAGGTAGATGCCTGACTTTCACCCTTTTAACAGGAGCATGTTTGTCAAAAAGGGCCAACACAATGGAATTAAAGCGAATCACCAAATCGAGTCGTACTCCTAGAAACAGCTCTCATACATTTTTTGGATCTCCTTTGAAAAGAGTTTAGAGAAGCATTTGAATAATGAATACTTACATGTACAAAAATAATGAAAAGGAAAACTTTGTGGCCACAGGAGTAAAAAGACTGTAAAAGGGTGTGGAATTTTTCGATTTTTTTTAAATGCCTTTTTTTTTGTTTACATGAAACTTAGATTTTTAATATTTTTCTGATTTGTTTGATTTTTCCTTTCACCCGGTTCCGGCTTGACGTCGAGTTTTCGGACACCCTCTATATCTTACTCAATACTACTCTAACTTATAAATAATCGTACCACAACCAAAAATAAGTACATATACCGAGGCCGGGTTTCGTAAAACTACAGTTCGTAGTTTATTATAACAATTCGTTTTACATTGTGTAGCTTTAATAGACTTTGCAATGAATATGGAAACGTCGAAGTTGCATTAAATTGGGTCATTCGATAGAGCATGTATATAACAGTTGATTTATTTTCACCATTTCAAAGGTTGAACTCCAAGTAAAGTTGAGAAACTTTAATTACATAAAAAAAACCGACTTTAAAACACTTTATCACTAAAAAGTTAGAAATAATTTAAAAGAATACCTTTAAATTAGAAGTACGCATAAATGTAGGTATTTTAGCAGTATAATTTGGAGTACGTGTAAATATAGGTATTGTAGAAGTTTAATTTGGAGTTGTTGCCCAAAATACATGTGCTGGTCGTGAAACTGGGCACCGACCGATAATTTGTAATTATACTTCTGCAACACCTACATGTATGTATACGTACTTCTAATTTAAAGGTGTTCTTTTAAATGATTTGTATCTTTTTAGTGTTTTTAGAGTTTTGAAGTCGGTTTTTATTTTTTATTTTTTTTTTTTTTATTTTTCAATTTTTACGTGGGGAGCGGGAGAAACACAGTCAAGTCCCTTATAACCATAACTTTCGCTACTTAATACTTTGCTTTAAAATTTCAAGTTCTCAAATTCTAACTCCGAATGTCTTCACCGTAACATCACCAAATTACCCTGGGACTACTTTTATGCTATATTATGAAACATACGCCTAATATTTAAGGATTGGCCCATTAGGCCTTATTTACTGCTATAGGACGCTATATCTCTTCGAATAAAAAAAGAATTGTCGAAATCGGTTAAGATTTGACGGAGTTATGCGAAAACATAGCAAAAAAAAAAACTCGTCGAATTGAGAACCTCCTCCATTTTTAAAGTTGGTTAAAAAGGAAATTACACATAAAGACTGTGAAGGGTCTTCATCAGACGTTTTTCGATCAAACACAGGCTTTATTATCATAAATAACAAAAATAAAGCAGATGAACTGCGATCCGCCGGTTGATAGCGCAAACGGTCCTCACAGATTAACGCGAATATGATTTTCACTATTCTGTTCCTGCCACAGATGTCTTAATCCGCGCACTATGTTCCGTCTACACGCACGAGCGTTCCGCAAGAGCTTCAACTCTTTCATCTGCTAAGAGACACCCGCGACAATGCGCCGTCACGGCCAGACTGACTGTTGCGCGTCCTCGTGTGACTCATCTAGAACAACGAAACAATGTTTAGCTTCCGCTCGTCCATATCTGACAAAAAAAAAAAACAAGTTCTCCAGTTGCCCAGTTGCACATGGACATCCCTTCAGCGATCTTCAGACCACAGACATGGACCGGGCGTCAGTGTCCCTTCGACCTTCTTCACAACACAGGCATGGACCGGACGTCAGCGCCCTTTCGACCATCCTCACCACACAGGCATGGACCGGACGTCAGCGCCCTTTCGACCATCTTCACAACACAGGCATGGACCGGACGTCAGCGTCCCTTCGACCATCCTCACAACACAAACATGGACTGGACGTGAGCGTCCTTTCGACCATCCTCACAACACAGGCATAGCATCTTAGTAAAGTAGTGGAACAAAATTGAACGTACCTAGTTCCGAAAGTCGATGGATGTTCACTTCAAAATAAGATGCTACGGAAAGGGTATCTGATTTAGCAGTAAGAGTCTCAGAGCTGGCAGTAAGGGTGTCCGAAGCTGCAGTGAGAGTGTCAGAAGCAGCGGTCAAGGATTTTAGGCTACAGGAGGATATAACATCATCGCTATCCATATTTACCATTGATTCCGCCGTCACGGTCGCCTCATCATTGATCAAGCTTGCAGCTACCTCTGTCAAAACCTCATAACCTCTGGGTACAAGGCGCAAGTTCTCATATGCATATTTGTAAGTGCGATGTGAGCCACTGATACGTTTAAGTTCGTATCGATCATTATCTAGGACACTTAGTATTTGGAAAGGGCCTTTAAATTTTTTATCGAGTTTAGTCGGATTTCGTTCACTACACTTAACAAACACAAAATCTCCTTTTGAAAATGGCCTGACTCTTGCTTTGCCGCGGTTAAAGCTGCCAATTTCAGATTCAGCAGAATTCTTTATATTCTGTGGTGCATCATTGCGTATTGCGTCTAGGTCTACTCTATTTTCAGAGTTGGACCCTGGTGATGCTTTAGCCAAACCTCGAGACTGAGCGCGTATCATCATCATCAACCCATTATGTCCCCACCGAGGGGCACGGGTCTCTTCCCTGAGGAAGGTATAGGCCATACTCCACCACGGGGGCCAAGTCCGGATTGGTGGAGGCTTGTAGACTAGTGGCTCGTCTACTGTCAGAAGTTGTCAAGCCGCCCTAAGGCCTCTGACTTGGCTTAACGACTGCCATCTATCGACGGCAGCCGGCACCAACAGCTTAACGTGCCTTGCGAAGCACGGAACCGCTCGGAAAAATGCCACTAGCGTTAGGCATAGACGGCGACCCATCCATGCACTGAACGCGCCCTGTGTTGCTTAACCTTCGTGATCGTTTAAGATCACTCAGGCAGCCGGGGCTACGAGCGATGTATGTGAGCGCGTATGCCGAACATTAACTCTGTGGCAGTGTAACCCGTGACTTTTGATCTGGTGCTATTTAGTGCCAGTTGAACTTCTCCTAATTCATCGCGCCAAACTTTGTTCGGGTCGTTTTCAACAATGGTCAGTAGACTTTTCAGGCCGATATTCAGAAACACAGCGTTGAGCTACACTTAACGAGCACTAAGCTGAGCATCGGCTGAGCAATCTCAACAAATACTCAAGAATTTTGTATTCACAGTCAATATCTCGACTCGAACTCAGCTAAGCCACAGCTCAAGCTAAACTTACGTGAGCGTGTAATCTGTGGTACAGTTTTTGACGTTACCGGTTTTTATTATCTGTTAAAGCTACATGAAAGGCATACAATAATCCACAGGAGTGAATGAGATGGCAACAAATGTCGAAACTTTTTACGCGCGGTTATACTTTATTTTGACTTCTCATTACTCTAAAAACACAATTTAACTTTTCGAAGGAAAATGAGCATGCAAAATGTCAAATTGTGAATAAAAAAAAGGTTACTTCACCACAGCCACAGGTTATTTAGAGTTCTCGAATTGCCTACAGGTGTCGCTACTTTCTTCGTCGTTGCCACCTTGAGTCTGAGCTAAGTCGCCGAAATCCACTACTCAGTCTCAGCTTAGCTTGCGCTCAATTTTTGTTATCTCAAACTCAACTGTGAATACAAAATATCCCTGAGACTTTCATTTTGACAGTTGGAAGACCCGGACTCACATTGAGCTCACGCTCAAAATCGTTTCTGAATATCGGCCTCAGAGTACGCATCACTCGCTCAACTTGACCGTTTGCAAAACTAGAGCCCGTTGCTATTAGGTGTAGATCTATACCATGTTCTTTGCAGAATCCCTTAAATTCAGTGCTTATATAACAGCAATCTTGATGAATAAGTCCCAAAAATCCCTCAATAACAGCTTTGTAATAAAACAAGCAATAGAGGTGAAAATGATCGTTTAAAAAAAAAAAAAAATGTATAATAAATGTATAATAAATGTATGATAAAATTGTCAGATACTTATAGTTTCACTAACACAAAATAATTGCGCGATGTAGACGCAAAATTCACCAGACTAACGCCATCTGTTGGCACGCTTTATAACCAAAAACTTGAGTAGCCTGAACATTCCGGCCGCCATGGACGCAGTCCAGCCAAAAGATAAAAAGTAAAAAATTATAACTAGTAATTGATAGTAACACTTAAATCGAACCATCTCCTCATTTAAAAACAACAATAAAATGTAATCCTTTACAATGTAAAGTTAAAAGGCAACAAGTGTAAAGCGAATGTAGAGTTAAAATTGTAAACAGAACTAACAATTTTCTTAAAGCTAATTAAAACGGCAAACAATAGTTTATATACCAAAAAAATAAGTAAACATAAAATGCGTTGTAAAAATAAAACTTAATTCATCTAAAACAGAACAGATCTAGCAATCTTTAACAGGTAAAGGGATGAGCTTTGACACTGGTCTTTTCATTGTGTTTCCCTTGTATTTAAGAGTGACCACACGAGTAAGCTTGTCCAATCCAGGATGTTTGTCTATAACAAGTCCAAAGAGCCACTTCGCTGAAGGTAAGTCGTCCTCCTTAACACCACACTTCCGATTTCTGGTTCAGGTATCTGTTCGGTCCATTTGTACCTATGTTGAAGCTGAGTCAGATATTCTTGATGCCACCTACGCCAAAAGTCTTGAACCATTTTTTGGGTCAAATGCCATCGTTTCAGACTGCTTATAGTCGAATGTTCATAATTGGCATCAGGCACTAACACTAACGGTTCGCCTACCAAAAAGTAACCTGGTGTCAGCGGGCTGGGATCCTCAGGGTTATTTGACAATTGCGAAATAGGCCTAGAATTGAGACAGGCCTCAATTTGTGACAAAACTGTTGTCATTTCCTCAAATGTGAGTGTACTATCCCCTATAATTCGCTTCAGATGGTGCTTGGTTGATTTAATACCAGCTTCCCACAATCCTCCAAAATTTGGAGAACGGGGAGGGATGAAATGCCACGTAGTGCCATTTGTAGCCAACCAGTCAGCTATTTCTGCAGCAACATCAGACTTTTCCAAGTCTACTAATATCTTAAGTTCTCGTGCGCTTCCTACGAAAGTGGTTCCATTATCACTCCACAGCTCAGCTCTTCGAGCAACAAAGCGTTTAAACGCTGCCAAAAAGGTTTCAGAGGTCATGTCACTGACTGCCTCCAAGTGAATAGCGCGTGTGGCCATGCACACAAACAAGCAGATATAGCCTTTTGTGGCATGATGTCCACGACCTTTGTGCGTACGTATACTAATCGGACCTGCGTAATCGACTCCACTTCTAAGAAAAGGTCGATGTGCTGTTACTCTAGAAGTCGGTAACTGACCCATCATTTGTTGATTAGTCGTAGTCGAGTGGCGGATACACATTACACACTTTCTTACGAACTGTCTTACAGCGCTCTTAGCTCCTACTACCCAGTACTTGCTTCTCAGGTAATTGAGTACAAGTTGAGGACCACCGTGAAGTGTCCTTTCGTGAGCGTCTTGTATTAGGAGAGTTGTGAAGTGTGACTTATGAGGAATAATAATAGGATGCTTCATATCATCAGAGACTGAAGCATTGTGTATTCTTCCACCGACACGTAATATTCCCAACTTGTCTAAGAAGGGATTTAACGAGACAAGTTTACTTTTCTTAGAAACTTGTTCGTTATTCTGAAGTTTCTTGATGTCTTCTTCAAAATATTGTTCTTGACATCTTTTGATGCATATCATGAGAGTTTCATGCAACTCTCTTGCGGTTAACCCTTTGCTAGTGTTAAGTTTCTCACTTTCAGGTTTTCTCCAATCTAGAACTCGGCGACAATACGACAAGACTCTGGTAAGTTTCCTTAGCGACGAAAATCTACATATTATCTGGGCTTCTTCATCATCAACGGTGGTGGCGTGACAAGCTAACTTCTGTCTTCGTTCTTCCAGGTTTGTATCCTTTTTGTCCTCGTTGACGTAACTTATAACACTTTTGTGCAACCATTCAGGACCTCGCTCCCACAGGCGATTTTGAATAAACTCGCTTGTCAACAAACCTCTCCAGGAACAGTCAGCGGGGTTGTCCTTGGATGCGACGTGTGACCACTGATTGCTATCCATGCTGGTGAGTATTTCAGATACCCTATTCGCCACGAACGTCTTCCAACGGTTCGGATGACTCCTCAGCCATGCTAAAACAATTGACGAATTGGTCCAAGCGTGGATTTGATGTTTGGAAATGTTAAGTGTTTCAGCGACTTCCTTCAACAACCTGGCCAGTAATACCGCACCACGCAGTTCCAGACGTGGAATGGAGACTTGCTTAATAGCTGCCACTCGAGTTTTGGAAGTCACCAGGTATACATGCACAGCGCCCTGTGCATCGATAACACGTATATATACGACAGCTGCATAAGCTGCATTAGATGCGTCAGAAAAACCGTGCAGTTCAACACACCTATCGTCTAAACTTGATCTAATCCATCGAGGGACACTTACTGATGTAAGTGCCTGTAAGTCGTTCCTAAATTCAATCCACTCTTTGAGTAAGGTAGAAGGGACTTCGCCATCCCAATCAATACCAGACAGCCATAATTTTTGAATAAAAATCTTAGCTTTGGTAATCACTGGTGCTATCCAGCCCAAAGGGTCAAAAAGACGTGCGATGTCTGATATAACTTTCCTTTTTGTTATGGGTGGCTCAAGAAGCGCAAGCTTGACAGTGCATTGAAATTTGTCTGCTTCTCTGTTCCACGTGAGTCCCAAAATCGGCTGTCCAAATGTAAAACACTGAATACGCCATTTTTTTCGAAAATTAGTTTTTAACTGTTTTGGACATTCTGGGTTTTTCCCGATCTAAATTCAAGACACCCATGCTTCTATAGCTTATATTTCCAGTGTTATTTTGCGTCAAAACACAAAATATCTACAGCCTAGTTTTAAAAACTAATCGAAAACACTGAATATCATCTTAACAAACATAAAACACTGAATATGACTAGATGTTCAGTGTTTCTTAATGGTCGTATGGATATCCTGTGTTTCTGATTTGTTTTTTTGTAAATGCAACATCGTGTTTACATGTTGGTCGGAGATTTACCCTGTTTTGCATCATAGCCACAGACAACTAACAGCTGATTATCTAGAATGTGGTCATAACTTTTGTGTTTGTGGGAAAGTAGATCGCAGTCTGAAAACTTCTTGATTTTAATTTCGAAACACGTGCCAGAGTATATCCTAATTCAAATATCGTCAGTGATAATTTAAATTCTGTAATATTCAAATATTTAACTAAGGGTCATACACATATGAGCGCTGACGGAATACACGGCAATATTGAGAAACAGTAGTAGTATAGTATTGGGAACTCTAGGACACTTTGAAGGAGTGAGGGCGAACGCAGTTCCCAATACTATTATGGGAAAAACAGCGAGTATCTAACTGAGATCTTCAATAGTATCGCAACATGTAGAACACTTTTTGCGAAGTAAGACCAAACGGAGTCACGATGAAACAAAACCACTGCAGTAGGAAATTCAATCAAATTTAAAAACCGTCTGGCCGGATACACTGAAATCGCCCAATTCTAGGTAGTGTGAAATAATTTCGAATGCTGGTAAGGCCTATGGTTAGCATACGGCAAGGACTTTGAGATTAAAAAACAACTTACTGAAACTGGAAACTGGGTTTTCTCACAACACTACTGTCACACGGTTGGCACATTACACAACATTATTAATTATTAACTCTAGAGTAAACATTATAAGCGTTCAATATACTGTGTGTAGAAGGTACGTAATTTACGGATGGAAATTTGTAGTTTCGTTGTCACCGTAGGTATCCACTAAAATTTCCTCAAAAACTTACTTTAAGACATCTATGAAGTAATTTTAATTTAGTTATCACCGCTAAGGTATCCACCAAAATTACTTCGAGCTACTCACACAATTGACCGCTGATACTGAGCTCGAATGGAGAGTGAATCTAAGTGCAAAGTCAGCATTTCCACACAAAGAGAGTTCATACAATGATTACGACAACTACCAAGGCTAACGTCACTCACCACACAGACCTTACATACGTCAACATTCAAACATTGGCAACGTGTAGTAGTGATGAGCATTTGCAAGCGCAGCACGAGCACCGGTGAGGATTGTTATTGTTAGCCGGTCTTCGCATTGCACGGTTTCACGATAAAATGCAAGCTAATCAAAACACATAATCTTCTCGTGCGACTGATGCTGGGGCTACATTAGCGGCCTATGGCGAATATTCGTAGATCGTTGCAACGCGGAGTATTCAGACTAATACGATGTATTATCGGGACATCGGGATTTGTGAAAGTAAACTTTATTTATATTTATTGTCATAAACACACTATACAAAAATATAGACAAAAGCTTACATAGATTAAAATGTCCTTTTTGGTCGCGAAAATATTCGCTTACCGACATATTATGCTAAGCCACTACATCCTCCATTTTGAATTACCGCCAACGTCTCGAACAACGCAAACGGCACGATGAATCTTCACCCGCCTAATGTAGACAAGAACATCGCGTATGCCCGTACACGATGTTTTTAACGCGCCAACGCGACACGAATTTTTGCCTGCTAATGTAGCCCCAGCAGAACAATACAAATACCGTTGACTGCCTCGATGGTCTAGCGGTGTTAAGTTAGACTACCAAACCAGAGGTCGCGGGTTCGATTCCCATTGGGGGCCGCCGTACCTTAATTTGTACAAATGGCTTTAGTCTGGGTGTTTTTCCATGCTTGTGATGTCCTTGTCTTGTTACCATAGCACAGGGTATCCCAGTTAAGGACCAGAACAAGTGATTGTGTTGTGTGGAAGTTATTATTATTTCTTAACATGCTTCAAATAAGGGTTATATTATGATGCAATATTATCACTTTTTTGTGATTGTAGTGCCGTACCGTACCTACTGTGGTGACATCACTTTTCCGCTGACTCGCGCGTGTGGACAGTTCTCGATAGAGTGTAAGGTATAAATCGTCAGTAGGTAGTTATTGGGCATTCTGGATCACCATTTTTCGACATCACGCTCACGGCTCCGCCGTTCACTCGATGCCAAAAAAAAGGCGATCCAACATGCCCAATAACTACGTTGGTCAAGTCGATAATTCCTGTTGCAAACAATTGTTATAAAGTTAAGCAAATATTTTTCCGAGAGTTCAGGCATGTCTGACTTTTACATTTTTCTTAAATACTACAACGTTGAAAGTTTTTCTTTAGTCTGAGATTGATCCTCAAATAAAACGCTACATATTTAAAATAATGTAATGAAGTTCTTAAAACAGAAAAAAACATTACGTTTCAAGGTTATACACAAGGTTATACATTGCGGAATATACACAAAAAATATTTCGTCATGGAACTCTTTTACCTAATTCTATAAGATGCATAATCTGTGGGCCATCTAATTGCGGAAAAACTAACCTCATGATTGGACTTCTTTTGCATGAAAATGGGCTACGCTATAAAAACGTTTATGTGTATTCAAAAACTTTACATCAACCCAAATACGCTTTTCTTGAAAATGTATTGAGTTTAGTACCAGGTGTATCTTTTATGAAGTTTCATGCAAACCAGCAAGTTCTCAGTACAGATGAAGCAAAATCTAATTCTATAATAATATTTGATGATATTGCATGTGAAAATCAAAACAATATGCGTGATTATTTTGCAATGGGTAGACACAAAAATATTGATAGCTTTTATTTAAACCAAACTTACACCAAAATACCGAAACAACTTGTTAGAGATAATGCAAACCTGATTGTTCTCTTCAAACAAGATGACATTAAGTTGCGTCATGCATGTGATGAACATGTTAGCACTGATATGTCTTGGCATGAATTTCGAAAATTGTGCACAACAATATGGAGTAAGCCTTACAACTATTTGGTAATAAATAAAGATTGCGAAAAAAATAAAGGTTGCTATCGCAAGCAGTTTGACACATTCGTAGTATTTAATTCATAACTGGAAAATATATAAGGACGCATCATATGGTACTTTTGCATTCATAGGAGTAAACTTATTGAAACGAGGCGCAAAGTTGATAATATTTAACATGGATAAACAATTAAAACAAATTGTCATTGCTGCGGATGCAGTGAAGAAGAAATTCAAGAAAATGCGATGCATGGAATCCGATCACGAAAAATCTCTAGAAAATATTTTTAAACCTGTTATTAATCCCCTCAATCAAATAAGTGAAGTAGTCAATCGTAAAGAAAGTGTAAAACCTATACCTAAAGAAAGTATTAAAGACCTACCTAACGATTTTTATGTCGATGAACCAAGTAATTGGAGTACTTTAGATGAAACGATGAGAAGGAATAGAAAATCTGATAATTTTCAAACTCCTTCTCAAAGTGTAGATCCATCAGTGGAATCAGATGATGAAGAATATAATGGACAAAACGAAGACAAATGTGACAAAAGTATATCAGAAGATGAATCAGCAGTCAGTAATGAAAATCCTGAATGTTCTTCATGGTCGTTATCATCAGAATACCTTAAAGATGTTCCTTTTGGAATTAGTCATGTTCACGGCATAATTATGATGGGGTCGGCAACAGTATCCATCACAGATAAAAATATTATAGTTGGAAAACATACCTACTACAAAACTCCTGGTTTGTTGGAATTATTAACAAAACGATCACCTGACTCAGCAGTAATTACTGAGGAAGACAAACTTAACTATAAGTCAATGCTTTTGGAGACAAACGTGCATAGAAGAGATAATGATCCAAGCAAACCAATAAAAAGTAATAAAGGGAAAAAATATTTAGAATTCGTAAAACCTCTCTTTGCAAACAATGTTAAAACTCTGGAAAGATGTCCTAAAGGTTCGGGATTGCCAACATTAAAAAAGTGGAAGAGAAATGTGGACTATGTTTATTGGGATGATCCAAATGAGCTAGTGGAAAGGTTAAAACTATTGATTGCATCACGCGATGCTGGTAACACTGGACTTGATAATGAAATACTGTCAATAATAGAGGAATTGAATGAATATGGTTTATTGAATTAGAATATATATGGAGCCAGTTGCGCGGTTACATCGATTGAATAAATAGTTGTGTAAAGTATATTTTGTTTTATTATAACTCTAACCTTCGTTTCCTTTGCAAGATGAACATCGATAAATTTGGTCATCATGTACATAAACGATTACGTTTGTCGGATCCACTTGAATTTACACCATTAAACAAATTGCTGCTTCAAAATGATTCCGGATATTATGATTTAAAACAAAGTAGATTAAAAGGATTGATATTAGCTGTAGATGGAGATGAAGCTGTAAGTAAAGAGTATGTCGACCAAAACAATAAAAACTATTGTACAAAAAAAGACTTTCTCACAGAGCTTAGGATTTTAAAGACTCAAATGCAAGTGTTGCAGAAAGAATTAGAAAATAAATGTTCAAAAATTGAAGTAAGCAAGATTGTTAAAGATCACATAATAGCTTTGAGAGATGTGAACAAGTAGATAAATAGAAAAGGCATATAAGTTTACTGCATTTTATAAATGAAAACATAGCCGTTAACACACCTCCTTTAGAAACTATGAATATTCACAAGAGATAAGACTGAAAAATTAAGAAACAAGTGGTTAACGAAATTCATAAAAATGCAAGAAAAAATTTCCTACGACGTCCTGTTATTCTAAAAGGTATAGATGATTTGTGGCAAGCAGATCTTATTGATTTAATTTCATTAAAGATACACAATAATGGATTAAGGTTTATTTGGATTGTGATAGACTGTTTTTCAAAGTACGCGTGGGCTATACCGCTAAAAACGAAGACTAAAACCGAGTCATCTTATGCATTTGAAAGTATTTTGCGAAAAAGTGGAAGGTGTCCTAGTAATTTACAGACTGACATGGGAACCGAATTTTATAACGATGAATTCCAAAAATTTATGAATCATTACAAAATTAATCATTATTCTACTTATTCTGTTAAAAAAGCCTCAATAGTAGAAAGATTAATCAAAACGTTAAAAACGAAATTGTATAAATCATTTCATTTCCAAGGTAGTTACAAATGGATTGGCAAGACATTAGAAAATATTGTTAGCTCTTATAATAGTACAAAACATCGTGTAATTCAACATAAGCCTAAAGATGTGAATAATCTTAATGAAGATAAAGTTATGAATAATATTAATAAATTTCAAAGCAGTGCCCTTAAAACCAGGAAACCTAAATGTAATGTTGGTGACTACGTTAGAATCAGCAAGTACAAAGGTAGTTTACAAAACGGGTATACTCCCAATTGGTCTACTGAAATATTTAAAATAAAGAAAATAAACAAAACCAACCCCATAACTTATGATATAGAAGATCAACGACATCAACCAATTTTAGGTTGTTTTTACGAGCAAGAACTACAAAAGGCCAAATATCCTAATGTGTACTTAATTGAAAAGGTAATAAGGAGAAAAGGTAATAAGTTTCTTGTAAAATGGTTGGGTTTGCATAAGAGCGAAAACAGTTGGATTGATAAAAAGGCTATAGTCTAGAATAAGCAGTTAGTCCATATCTAGTAATGAAAGGTGAAGGACTAGTTAATAGCTTAATAAATAATTTGCCTTTTGAGTTACATCTACCAGGTTACAATTATTGTGGGCCCGGAACAAAGTTAGAGAAACGATTGTCGCGTGGAGATAGAGGTGTAAACCAATTAGATGACGCCTGCATGCATCACGATATTGCATATGCAAAATTTAACGACTTAGACAACAGACACAAAGCTGATTTGCATTTATTAGACATGGCAAAGAGAAGGCTTAAATCGAAAGATGCTCGGTGCGGTGAAAAGATTGCATCATGGCTAGTTAGTAAAGTCATGAAGACAAAATTAAAATCAGGTGCAGGGATGAAACACTTTAAATCTTTGGTGTCAAGAAAAAGAAACCAAAAAATTGTAAAAGTGCTATAGAAGCTGCTTACTCAGCTGCAAGGAGACTGACAGCTCATAAAAAATCTATTAATATACCGAGAGTAATTCCGATTCCTAAGCGTGGAGGAATTTTACCTTTAATACCAATATTCGCAGGGCTATCCGCACTAGGGAGTTTAGCTGGAGGTGTGGCTGGGATAGCGAAAACAGTAAACGATTATAAAATGGCACGCCAAAATAGCAATAAGGAATCAATTGCAATAGGCAAAGGTTTATATATTAAACCCTACCGAACCGGTAGCGGATTATTTGTCACAAGTTCAAAAAACGATTGAAAAGGCTGCCTAATCGAGCTCTTACCAATGTGGACATATTAGAATATGCACAAAATATACCATATTTTCGAGGAGTTTTTATGAAAGATGCATTACCAAGCAAACCAAGGAGTATAGAATGTGGAGTAATTAATTTGGATGACTCCACTAACGAAGGGACTCATTGGGTAGCCTATATAAAACTTAAAGACTATTGTGAATATTTTGATAGTTTTGGAAATTTGAAGCCACCGATAGAGGTTTTGAATTATCTAAATAATTGTCATTTATATTATAATTATAGGACATATCAATCATTTAATACCATTAACTGCGGGCATTTATGTTTAAATTTCTTGCAAGACTTTTGGAATAAAAGTATAAATTGACATTGAAACGTTTTATTTTTATCATAAACATAATGTCATTCACACTGTCAATTACTGGCAATGAGTCACTATTAACTACAAATTGTTCCCCACCGTTACAGCTTGAGGGCGAATACGAGTGTGCTCTACTTTATCTGTCCACCTTTAATTCAATTCCAAACATTGAAAGTAAGAACAATAATTTTTACTATGGCGATATGGATGTTTTTGAAATACCTGAAGGGACATATGAATTGCAAGACATAAAAGATTTTCTAAAAGGAAAAATAAATGACATAAAATTTAATCTATTCTGCAACAACAATACTTTGAAAACCTATTTATTCAGCTCCAAAGATATCCATTTTGAGAAAGAAAATAGTCTTGGGGACTTATTGGGATTCGGCAAACAGAGACTCCAAGGTAATATATTACATGAGTCACAATATCCTGTCAATATTCTTTCAACACCAGTTGTGCGGATAGAGTGTGATATTGTAAGTGGATCTTATATAAATGGTATATCCAGCCATATCATCCATGAGTTCGCTCCTAACGTTCCACCAGGTTACAGACTTATAGAAATACCTAAGAACGTAATTTATTTTCCTCTGAACCAAAATAATATAAGTACTATAAACATAAGAAGTCTGGATATAAATAATAACTTAATCAATTTACGCGGAGAAGAATTACAGTTATATTTACATCTAAAAAGAAGATGATTGATTTTAATAAAACTGCGTAGAAACGCCGCCACTAAAAAACATTAGTCACACTTCCATCACTCACAAGGAAAGAACTCGGAAAAAGAAACACGTATTATCTCCAAAAAATAAAGAATTTCTTAAATTAATAGGATTATCAAAATGAGTATATTAGATATTTCGAGTACTCCTGTTTATGATAACAGCATTGATGGAGTTGAAATCCACTCGTACAAACCATATGTGACAAGTTTTAATAGGAACGATGAAATTCGTATACCTATTAACCAGCAAGATTTGTACGTACTCCCGTCAGCTAGCACATTATATTTGGAAGGTATTGTCAATGTGTATAAGAGAGAAACGGTACCGACAAAGGCTTCTAGTGTTCAGTTTACAAATAATCCGTTGCTGTACTTTTTTCAAGATATTCGTTATGAGCTAAATGGAGTTGAAATAGACAAAATAAAAAACGCCGGTCTAACTACTACTATGAAATCTTTGTTATCTATGAACTACAGTGAGTCCAGAATGTCTAAGGTTTGGGGATGGGATATAAATGGTACTGAAAATGTTCACTCTGGAAAATTTACGGCGTCTATACCACTTAGTAACATTTTAGGATTTGCAGAAGATTATAAGAAAGTAATAATAAATTGTAAACATGAACTGGTTTTACTGCGTAGCAACACAAATGTTAACGCATTAAAATTAAATACTGGGGAATATGTGGATGATGTCGTAATTCATAAAATTGTATGGCGTGTTCCACACATAAAAGTTTCGGACATGGAAAGAATCAATCTACTTCATTTGTTAGAAAAAGACAAACCTATACAAGTAGCTTTTAGAAATTGGGATTTGTATGAATATCCTCTCTTGCCTAAAACTACTAAGCATACATGGTCGATCAAAACGTCATCTCAAATTGAAAAGCCTAGGTATGTTATTATAGGTTTGCAAACCAATCGAAAAAATGACGCTGAAAAAGATATGTCTCGATTCGACCATTGTAACTTACGTGATGTTAAAGTGTACTTGAATTCGACTTACTTTCCATACGATAATATGAACGTTAGTTTTAGTAACAATAATATAGCTATATTATATGAGCAATACGTTAGATTCCAACAGTCTTACTACGGACGGAGAAGTGAACCGTTGCTAAGTTTAAAAGAGTTCGAAGAGTTCGCGCCTCTATTTGTAATAGACTGTTCAAGGCAAACAGATAACCTTAAGTCTGGGCCAGTGGTTAACGTGCGTGTAGAGCTCGAAAGTGAGATAGAAATACCTGATCAAACCTCTGCTTATTGTTTAATTCTGAACGAATGTTTAATCGAATATAAACCGTTAAGTAATATTGTAAGAAAATTATCATGAACGCAAATACCCTAATTGTTGATGTGCATGGATTTAAAAATGATAGAAACAACTTTATCATTAAAGAACTTGCATTAGCTACTGCTGAAAACACTCAAGTATTTCTTATAAAACCTCCGTGGCCGTATAGATATTTAACTGATTTTGAAAAGAGACATGTAAAGTGGATCGAGCGTAACTTTGGATATCGATGGTCTGAAGGACATATAGATTATCTTCAGTTCCATAAAATCATCAAACCATATTTAGAAAATAAACAGGTGCTAGTGAAAGGTTTAGAAAAAACTAGATGGATCAAAGACTTGTGTGATAACATTACAGTTATAAATGTGGAAGAAAAAGGGTGTCCTAATTTGCTAGAGCTGTTTAAAAAGTATAATAAGAATAATTTTAGTTGTTTAGATCATAAAAATAATAATTGTACATTAAGAACCGTTTTATGTGTTAAACAATGGTGTATAGATAATAAAATTGAGATATAAGCGAATTGATTAACTTCTTATTTGTTTTTTTCTTTTACTGTGTGCTATTTCAATGTAAGTTGTTAATTATGTGTACCTATAAAAATAAATGTATACCTAAATACCTAAGTTCTTTAATTTAATCTACTTTATTTATTGGAATTGAAAAATGAGATAAGAAAAAATATGTACATAAAGTTTATTTTAAAAATCATTATACGAGTCATTACAAAGTTTCTTACAAATTTCATTAGCTAATTTTTCGGACTTGTCCATTATGTCATCCACTACTTCACTCACTATGTATTGCGCACTAACCACACTATCTTCCGAGGTCGCTGACGTTTGCCCCCCGCTGATGTTAAATATTTCAATCTTGATGCGTTTTAGGGCCCTTCTTGGCGTTTTTGTAATAACGTATGAGGAGGATGCTTGTACTTTTTTTCGCAATTCCATTCTGTTTTTTTAAGTCTTCTTTTTCTTTTCCTTTTCCTTGCTCTCCTGTCCAGCGGTGATCGAAAGTTCCAGTGCATCGTTGTAATCTTCAAATGGCTGTGCATTTGGGAACCATAAGTCGGAAGGGTCCATTATCTGTAATAAAAGCATAGATTAGAACTCGAAACATGCCTTCAGTTGTATCCTATACACGCAAGCTGCAAATGCAAGTAAATCCTTAAAACACATACCTGGAAAAATATTTTTCGTCCGAATCGAAGACTTGTCTTAACGTCCTCAGTGTGCTCGCCTGCCGATTGCGATCTGATGAATGAGTAATCAACAATATGCAAAACATTTGCGATTATTTTCTAGTCAGCAATTCACCAACATAAAGTCCTACTTATATTACTGTGTCAGGCGCAGTTCATTCAACGGAGTTAATAATGCTGATATAGCTTGGCATGCTTCAACGCAATGTGATCGCGAGGTATCGAATAAATCTGGGGCAGGAACTTGTTGTTACATGAAAATGCTGACTTGCATCTACCGTGCAATGACATTACTGCTAATAGGCGGTGATTAGGTTAAATTAAAATCTAATAAGTAAAACAAAAGTTTCTTATACATAAACATTTATTTTAGGGTTCCCTTTTTCTTATGTGCTATGTAAACTTAGAGTGTAGGATAACTAAGTACTTAGGCACAAAACCTATTTAAATTACAAAAACATGCAAAACATATCGTATAAAATCATATATTATTAAAGTAAAGCGGATTTGTGGCCGTACGATAGAGTATCAATTTTATTTCTTAGTATAATTCGCTTATTATCATTATAGGAAAGACATACTTTATTAAGTGACTGTGTAAATATTTCATGTTTTAAGGATTTAAACATCATGTTTTTCTTTCTGACTAAGCTGCTATCGACTAGCACGGTCTTGTAATCATTAAAACTATTTTTTTTTACGACAGACTTTTTCGTACCCTTAGCTTTTTTGAGTTCCGTATTTTTAGTTTTGATGCAGTATAATTTAGACCTCAATCCTACGAATTCAGCTACAAGCTGCCCCCCTAACTCATCTTTGAACAATCCGGGAACTTTATTATTTTGTTTAGTTATACCATGAATATTATTCTCAGAGTAATTGCTGGTGTCAAAATACTGTTTGAAATGTTTCTTTATATCCCAGTAAATGTCATTCGTTTGTATTGAGTATAGAAAACTGTCAGTGTCCGTATAGCACATTTTTAAATTAGCTCCATAAAAAGGTTTCATAATAGAGTAATGAAAATCATACATATGGCTTTTGGATATTTCTATCACTGAAAAGCCAATGTAAATAGGTTTATCAAGTGTAATTTTTTCAGGTCTTAGTTGAATTGCCACAAAGTTTTCAGTGAATACTGACGAGCTATGAAAATTAGGCCTGGCTATAAGTTGTTCTGCACAAAAGATTTTTTTAGTTTTATTGCTGACGTCAGACCACTGGTTCACCAGCTTTACATTTAGTCTTTTTTCTGTGTCCTCTAATGTTTTGCCGAAAATACTATTATTTAACAACTTAAAAAAGTCCTGTTCGAATTGTGACTTAGCTTTTTGCCGCAATTCAGTGTTCAGATCTATGTATTGTTTTAAGTAAGGACCTTGATCGAATTTAATAGCTTTATGAATTTTTTTCAATGTCAGGCCATGTTTGAGGCAAGTTTTGAGATGAATGTAATGTATGACATAGTTATACTTGTCATATAAGTTCGGTATCAATTTACAGGTTTTTAATCCAGGCGGTGCAAATTTTTGGGGGCAGAAAGGCAAATCATTATGAAAATCATGCAAAGTTTCTGGGTATTCTAAATCGACCTCAAATATGTAACCCACTTTAGCGTCATCTTTTAAAAGGAGAATATCAGAAACTTGGAACGGTGGGTTCTCAATTAATTCAAAGTTAGAGTGGGGTAGATAACTACACATAGCATACACATATAAGTTATTACAGTCTATATAAAGTAAATAATTATCTGGAGTTGTGAGATCATGGTTAGGTAGATACTTATTATTCGCACAAGCATAACGAGTAGAACATAAGCAAACTCCTCCGCGAATACCGCGTTTTATCATTTGTATTATTTCCAAATCTTCGATTAGTTCTAGTTTGACTCCGGTTTTTAATAACATAGCATCCCAACTTAAGCTGGGTGCCGTAACATAAAAGGCAGGATCTAATCTGTAATTAGTTTTGCACGTACTTCTAAAACTCTCAAAAATATCAGTTAACAAATTCCTAAATAAGCATTCCATCATCAAGCAAGAGCAAAATGGCTTCCAAAGGGGAAAATCGACGAGTTTAGCAGCATTCTCACTTGTAAGAGAAACAGCACAATACATAGATAAGGGAAATCATGCTTGTGTTCTTTATTTTGACATGACAAAGGCCTTCGATTACGTCGCACATAAAATTCTACTAGCTAAGTGTGAAAAATATGGACTGCGTGGTATATGCTACAATTGGATAAAAAGTTATCTAGAAAATCGTTTACAGCTTGTTGAAATATCAAACATAAATGAAAACAATGAAATGGAGCCCTACAGATCTGAATTACAGAAAAATGAATATGGGGTGCCTCAAGAAGCGTTCTTGGACCATTATTGGTTTTATTGTACATTAATGATCTTCCGGCTATAACAAATCATAAATGCATACTATTTGCGGATGACATATCTTTAATAATACCTTACCAAACTGCAAATTTTGAAGAAGAAATAAATAGAACGATTGAAAGTATTTGCGCTTGGCTAGCTAAAAACAATTTGCAAGTTAACCCAAAAAAAACAAAGTATACACTATTTAAAAATATAAAAATGAGACAGATCGACTTAAAACTAAAATGTAAAAATGAGGAAATAGAAAGAACAACGTGTGCAAAATTCCTAGGCATTAATATTGACGAAAACTTGAATTGGTCACGACATATAGATCAGGTTATTAGTAAAATAAATAGTAAAATTTATTTAATATATAGGCTAAATAATATAGCTGATAGGAAAACTGCACTTCTTGCATATCATGGATGTGTGGCTCCCATAATACGTTATGGCTTGATCTTATGGGGTAACTCTACGGAGTCGAACAGGGCATTTATAATACAGAAAAGATGTATTCGTGCCATCGCGGCCGCTAAACCACTAGACTCTTGCAAACCGCTTTTTAAGAAATACAACATACTTACCTTACCTTGCATGTATATCTTTGAGGCAGCTTGTTTTGTAGCGAAACATAAAAACTTATTCACAACAAAAAAACAGGCATTAAGCTTTAGAACGCGATATGAAGATAAACTGATATTACCAGCATGTAAAACAACTTTGCACAGCAGAAATTGCGGCTCTATGCTTGTAAGAGTGTATAACAAAATACCTGTTGAATTTCTAAATTTAAGATGGTCGATGTTCAAGAGAGAAATGTATAATTGGCTGTGCCAAAAGTGCTACTATTCGATAAATGAATTTATGACAGATAAGTTTAAGTAAAGTGCCATTTTATTTTTGACATTCCAGCTATTTTTAAATAATTAAATTTTTTATTTTTAATGTATTTGACTTAATTTTATTAATTAAATGCAACTGACATTTCAATTACTGCATTGACCTGTACATTATATTATATTAACATTTGTAGATTTAGCACCTGACATAAAAACTTATTTGACATTTGTAATTCATTAATTTCACTATGGTATTTTGACATTACAATTAAATATTTGCATGTTAGAACATATCTAACAGAATGTGAGCTCATATATAATATCATGCCATCCTTATGTACCACGTTCTAAGCAAATAAAATTATTTTATTTTATTTTTTATTTTATTTTAACAATAACACGTCAGATTTTAAGTATAAGTCAGTGTATTCACCGAGGTTTGACAAATGAAATGTCTTCCAAACCTGTTTAGCGTGATCGTAGTCAGATTCTGAAATAGTTTCGTCAGTTAAACTGCTGTAAAAACATTCGCGAGGAGGTATTGCTTTTTCTTTATAACATTCCCAATTACTCATGTACTCATATGGATAAATTCCTTTACGCCTTAACAAATCAAATTGCTGTTTGTTAGGGTAAAAAAGTGATAAATAAATAAAATCATGAACTGAGAGATTTTCTGCAACTTTTTCTAAACTTGTACCTAAAAACTTTAAAGAATCCACAAAGCGCACTGCCATAAACTCTTGTTTATCGATTGGAAAGAATTTAGTAAAGGATACATAATTTTCTTTTGTCTTTGCGATAACATTTATGTTGCCTGGCAGTTCACCTAACTCTCTAATAAATAAATGGCAGTCATAGCCTGACAAGTTGTGGAAGAAAACTGGTATAAACTGTGGAAGTTTAAATTGAAGGTTGCAGTAGGAATGAGCAGCACCACGGTAATTTCCTGTCAAGTGACAGTGATCTTTTACTTTATCTTCGAACAGTAACTTACTACAAAGATAGCAAATTTGAGATTTAGTAAAACTTTTCAACTCGCCCTCTGTAAGGGGTAACATATCAATATGATTTTTTAATACTCTACTTAACCTCAATACGTCAGCACCCAATTTTTTTTAAAAAACTTGAACACAATCAAGTCCTCGATAAGAAACATACCGATTGAGAGATGCATCATAAGAACATACAATGTAATAACCAAATGCGACTGGAATGTGTTTTTTGTAGATTTGTTGTATTTTTTGAGTTTTGGTCACCCGAAGTGGGTTGTAACATTGATTCGAAATCAGCGTAGATTACAAATGTCATATCTTGCATACGCTCAAAATGTCTAAACTGGATTAATGTTCCCTTTTCTGGCAAAGCAGTTTTGACACCACTGCATTTATGATTGTTTAGTTTATTATCGTCAGAAAAATAAATCATGCAATCATCGCAAAAATATATTTTGCTATGATGTTTCGTAACCTGATTCCTGACCAGCCGACTTAAATTTTTTATGAGACAGTAATGCGTATTTTTACCGCTTTCCAAGAACAATAAATTGATATGATTTTGCTTTTTTTTCATGGACTTGTATAACGGCCCAACAATCGTTTTGTTGTTTTTGAGGCCGTAAATATTTACACTAATATTGTTATTGTTCTTTTCAAACACCCTAACATCCCTGAAGCCTACCGGGAAAGTCATGTGTCTCGTATCTAATAAAGTATCATAGTGAGGATATGACGATGTTCTGTTTGAATTTTTTTGGGCAGGAAATAAAGCTGCCATAATGCACCACAAAAAGCAGAATTGGTCAGCGTTTTGGATATTGACACATGCATGTTTTAATTTTATAGCTCTAGGAAGATCGATAAACCCTGACGCTCGCAGAGGATTATACTTGTTGATGTTAACCTCTAGATATGAATTAGCTACAAAAGTCCAACCACTATCTCTCTCCTGAAATTCGTCGATACCAGCAACTATTTGTTCGACAACCTTTTTAAACATTTCATTGAAGTCGTAGCTCTTATGAATAACGATGTTTCCGGTAGCAAACGATTTAACTTCACTACTATCATTTTTTGGCAGCGTAAACTCGGCAAATAGCTCAAAATTTGCTTTTACGCTGTCAAAAGATTCAAGTCGTGCGTTAATCAGCTGGCGCACTTGGCTACGTAGTGAACGAATAAACATTGATGGTGGGCTCGATTCGCCAACGTCTTCGCTGTCCGAACGAGGTCTCACTCTGTAAGTTGCAATGCGGTTACGAAATGCGGATGAAACTTTCTCAACACCATCGCATTTCTTAACAGCATTGTTATTTTTATGTACAGTGCTTCGCAAATGGGAGGAAAAAGCTTTACTTTTAACTGAGATATCACATACCGAACAATATATTGAATTATTATTAGGCATATTGACGTGTATATGAATTTACTTTGCTTTGTAAAGGTGTGAAGGTCTCTTTTCATAGACAAACCTAATATTATTATTATTATATCGTACGGCCACAATCATACAGAAATAAAACAAAGAATAAATACAAACTAACGCATATTTTTATTCCTACAACTACAAGAATAAATAATAAAATTTTCTACCTATTTATCTACCTTATCGCCATAAAAATACCCGTCCTCCACAAACTTCGCCTTACACCGCTGCAACAGCTGCTGCAGCGCAGCTAACTCAGGCGAGTCGGGTTCCCCTTGGAATTTCAGCGCCAACACCGCCTTTTTATGCCGCTTGAGGGGGTGAACGTTTTTGATGTCGTCCACCTGGTACAGTTTGAGGTCTAAAAATAGACCTCCCTCAAGCTGGGCAGTGCGGCGCACGACTCCGTCAGCGACTCGCTTCGCGTAGCTGGATCGCAGCTGCTGCGGCGCTCTGGCGGCACCCTCCTCCTCGCTGTCGGAGTCGAACACGCGCCAGCTGCTCCTCTTGGCCTTGTGATGCGGCGGTGCCTTGCGCTTTGCCTCCTTTGGTTTCGCTGCTTCCTTGGTCTTGCGCCTGTAAATACCATAACATACGTATTTAAAATGTCAAACACTGCATAAAGACAACTGTGGGCTAGTTTGTTCATAAAACATGAAGAAAAAGGCTTGTTTGGTGAATGTCCTGTGATCTGTGACTAATAGAATAATAATAAAATTGTTTACCTGGGAACCGCTTCGTCGTCTGAGTCGTGCTGACGCTTGCCGGGAGCAGATCTTTTCTTTTTGTTTCTGAAATAGAACGGAAAAACTGTTATTCATAGGTAAAACACTATATTGGCGAAACTGTGTCAAATCTTTACTGAAGGTATATAAAATAAAAATAAATTGAAGGTAAAAAAACGGCATGCAGTTAACTGTATATTTTATAAACAAAAAATCTATAATTGTTTGCATAAGAAAGTAGATGTTACCTGACTACAGAAGATTCTGCTTCAGATTCCGCAGCACGCGCTTTATACTCGGCCGGGGAAATCCGCTTGACAGGCTTAGGTGCTCTCCTGGAACTGTTGACAAAAGAAAACAAAAAACTCATTTCGTTGTTGTAATACCTACAGTCAAGTTGGGTAACATTGAATTTCCTTGCAACTTTGAATAAATATTGTCTTTGGAAAATTGCACACATAAAAACTTCTAAGGTAATAGAAAGACTAACGGTAAAAACTGGCACTTGGCCGGTTTTTACCGTTAGTCTTTCTATTATCTTAGAAGTTTTTATGTGTGCAATTTTCCAAAGACAATATTTATTCAAAGTTGCAAGGAAATTCAATGTTACCCAACTTGACGGTAGTACAACTGTAAAAACATTAAAAATAACTGACTTATCACCTGCGCTGTTAACACGAATCGATTGTCACCGTATCATTGATCAAAAGCGAATCAGTAGTTTAAACGCTACAAACGTAGTTACACACATGGATTAATATAATCATAAACCATCCATATGACCTTACACAAATGGGTTCAAACTGATTTTGTAAATAACTCTAAATTTGTTTAGAGTGATCTATGTGCTTTATGGAAAAATACTAAAGCACTCCACACAAACACACACAACATAACAAACACACATAACCGGTCAACGATACATTTTTAGAACAAAATATATATTTTTAAGTGAATAAATACCTTTCAAAATACTCGTCCTCCGACTCGTAGGCAGCCTTCGATTTGCGGGCGGCGGCGGCGGCGTTGAAGCAATATTCAGAGTCAGACCTGAAAACAAACGAAAAAATTAGTAAAATGTTATCAATAAAAAAAAAATATATGGTTACCTATGAAGTGAAGTAAAGTGCAAATGAGGTGGCTAATAAACTAAAAAACTAATCTAAGTCAGCGAGGCAAAAAGAAAAAAATGTTGAGTCCACGGATGGATAATTATTGAGTGAGACTGTGGTACTGTGGTAATAAAAAATAATAAAATAGAAAAATTATATTATTTGAATGGGCTGCAAAAATCAAGAAAAATATTGAGTAAACTTACGAACATTTTCAGTAGGTGTAGCAGCAGGGAAGCAGAACTTGACAGCAGGCAGAAGAAGGTCTTCAGCAGGGCACAACGGCAGCAGAGCTTCAGCAGCGGTTTCACAAGTAGCTCGGAGCGACTGGACGATCGTTGAAGCACGAAGAGAAGTGATACTTTTTCGTAATATTTCAGGCGTTTTTAAAGGAAAATTTTTTGATGACAATGCGCCGGTGTGTCGGACGAGGATTTTGTGCGCATGTGTGTGTACTAACACTATATAAAATATTGTACGTATTGTCTTAAAGAATTTCGTGGTTATATATTTTTTTATATTCATCATAAGGGTGTGAGGTTAATATTAAATTGCGTATCAACATACGGTTTAGTCCCTTTATAGATCCTAGGACACTATAAAGACAAAAAGTAGTCTGGGTAGTTTCAATGTACCTATTGCTCTACAAAACTTTCGTGATACATACTTGACTACGATGCAATAAAAAATACATAATACACAAAGTAATTATACAATAATAAACCCCTTTAAATCTACCCAAGGATGACTTCAATCTAATGTAATCAAATATAGTTATTTGAGCATCCTATAATCAAGCTATTTAAATTACATCCATTTTAAATCCAGAAGAAATGGAAAATTAATATAATTACTACAAAACTAAACAACTAAACCATAAACCAACTAAACCTTTTACTAAACTAAGTCATATTATGTACCTACCTATTTTATGTTATATTAAATTGCAATACTCTTCATGTTTTCGGTTTTGGACGCGCTGATGGTAAAGCTGGAAGAATGTATTAATTCCTTTAACGATAATAGCATAGCTCCCGAGCGGAGCCGCAAGCCAACGCTAGTTTGATTTCGTAGGCGCATTTAGCTTGGTGCAAAAATGTAATGCGCGGGTACACAACCTACATAGAATTGCTTAGTCATGACACACGCAGTGATTGGAATATTGCTGCATGACGTTGTCATGATATGGATATGCCTTCCTTACTTCTGACATTAAACTAAATAGGTAGATATTGTTTATTGTAGTGAGAAAGCACAGAAGAAATTCAAAACATACATTCATTCACATACATTCATTGTTTACTAGTAAAGAAGAATATATAAAAAATAAAAATTAACATCCTAACCTAACCTCCTATCCTAACTATTAAAAAAGGAGGAACCAGACTACATTTTATTATCTCTCGCTATTACGTTGAATTTATTGACACACGACCATTCATCAAAATCGGTTCAGCAGTTTAGGCGCTACAGTGGAACATTCATTATTAACACTAGCTATACCCGCGACTTAGTTCGCGTGGTATTCGGATAAAAAGTTGCCTATATTTTAATCCTGTGCATGGTGTATCTGTGTGGCAAATCCGTTATGAGTCAAAGAGGAACAAACATCTCTCCATCCATCCATCTTCACAAACTTTCGCATTTATATTATTAGTAGTAATACACTGCATTAGCCTTCCTTCGGACCGTGCCATACATGGATAAAAATGGAATATCCATATCATGTTAGCATGAAATTAAACAATACAAGGTGGTATAAAATTAACGGTGGTCGCGAAAAGCGAAATCCATGATACGATTACTAATTGTATGCTTTTACGATCCTTTAATACTTTGAACTTTAGATTCTAAGTACTTATCATACTGAGCAACTTAAAAACCTATTTAGAGGCTAAAAATTCCACCCATGCCGGGACTTGAACCGGTATAAATAAATTAAAATAAAATGGTTTAAATAGGTTTTTAAATTGTCCTTAGCACAGTTAGTGCAACAAAAAGAATATAATACTGAGCAACCTGAATTTTTTTTTTTTCATAGAGTAGTATAATTTGAAATTTACTAGCTATCTATCTGAATATATTTCTATTTCTACGAATCCTGAAAATTATAAGAACTTAGTTTATAGTGAATAGAATGTAGGTTGATTGATAGATAACCAAATCAACACTCTACGCATATAAACAACATTAATTAATTTTGCAGATTTTTAAGTTAAAGTACACCATGTATAATAGGAAATTGATGAATAAGCAGACTGCAGCTTTATTTTAAGTGTTAAATATATTAATATTTTAGTCATATCTGCAATTATTTTTTAACTTGTGTATGTGAGCGCTGGCGGATGTGATTGCGTTATGTAGGTTACATGTGTCGAGTGTGACCCACGAAACCTCTAATTTTACTTTGTCATCGCTAGTTAGCATCGATCATCGCCAACGGGACGGTGCGTTAAAGAGGGCTGTGGGATTTTATCAATCGATCTAGTTCGTCGTCGTGTGGAAATATGGTGAGCCAGAATGCTCAATACCTGGATGGAATGATTATAACACGACGAACAAATCTAAAATCTTTCGTCGTTGTAGTATTTAAGAAAAAAATAATAATGCCTGAACTCCCGGAAAATTTTTTGTTTAACTTCATAATTATTGTCCGCAACAGGAATTATCGACTTGACCAACGTAGTTATTGGGCATGTTGGATCGCCTTTTTTTGACATCGAGTGAACGGCGGAGCCGTGAGCGTGATGTCGAAAAATGGTGATCCAGAATGCCCAATAACTACCTACTATCGTCTCGTATATCATGTTAGGACCTGTTGATACTTGGAAAGCACTGATTAATTGCTGATGACAATGTTTAGTCTGGGGGTGATGCAGAGCTAAAGTAGAAATTGCGTAGGGCTGTCACAGTTATATAATAACAAAGTCAGTATGAACAAAGATAATTTTCTATCATCATGTTATTATTAATGTACTTCAAAATTTCAGTGTAGTAATTTGAAGTAATTAAGAAAAAATATGTATGTACTTACAATAATTATTATTATACAGGGTTACCCCTAAAATGCATAAAATCTGAAACACGTCAAGAAGGGTTTGTAAATTTTTTGTTGCAATGATTTTGTGGAACAATAAATTACGCTATACAGCTTGTTTCAAAACGGTCCGGTGAAACTTAAAGGGGTTATTCTACTCATCAAAACAAACTACTTTTACTATGGGACCAACTCTGAATTATTAAAAAAATATCAGCTGTTCCATACAACGTTTTGGTATTTGCTCTAGCGAATGTATGAAAGAGCTGATATTTTTTTACATTTCTAAGTTAATCCCAGAGTAAAAGTTGTTTGTATTGATGAAGAGAATAAACCTTTTAGATTTCACCGGACTTTTTTGAAACACGCTGAAGAGATTATATTTAAACCAAACATGTTAATTGTTCGGTTAGATATGTAAATGAAGTTTTATATAGCTTTATATATTTATGGTAGTAGGACACTCAACATAGGTGGTTGTTAAATATTTTAATTGTAACCTAAGATGTTTTAACAACCCTGACGACAACTTTCTTCTTTCGCGTGTCTTCTCATGGAGGGTGGTGTAGACATCAAGGATATGCGTAAGATATTTCTTTTATGTGTGGGTATTCAATATTGAAAGTAAAGCATTTTATTTTGTATAAAAGGTGAAGCGTTCATTCGATCAATCATACTCTTCAACAGTGACATCCAGCAGTAATCATCTCTTCAGAATACAGAGCTCCAATCGAAATGTAAGTAAGTACTTCCACCTTCTATCTATACAACCAAATTGGTACCTTGCTACGGACCTGGCCTTTGGCCCGCCGGCTCGGTGACAATGAGGTCTTCATTAACTGGGTTTGTAAGGACTTGGATCACCAAGTCCTCGTTCCTGTTTTTTTTTTCTTACAATTTTGCCCCTTTGTGTTGCATACAATGTTACCTAGGTACTTGTCGTTTCTCTGAGTTAATCTAATAATTAAATTTTCCAACCCTCATTTCATCACACTTCACCGACTTTGTGTGTGTAAGCTGGCTTTGTTTTCTTATTGCGGCTTTTATTCAGGTCTGACTCGGAGGTAGAATCCCTATACATTGAGCAGCCGAGTGAAAAGAGGCACCGTGCTGCACCTGCACCTGCGCCTAAGCGCCGAACAACCGCTGCAGCGGAAAATTCAAAGTACGTGAGTCGTTTTTTTTTCTCTTTTTTTTATGTAGCCTACATAGGTCTCACTTCAGAGCACAGGCCTTTACTCTGAGAGAGAGTATCGGCTTACTTGCCACGCGTGCCCACTGTAGAGTCGTTTTTAATAACGTATTTTTTCTCAATCTAGGGTTGACATACCAGCTACTGGCTAATGATGTGAACCGTCGTCCATGTTTTAATTTGTCAGACTGCATTTCTCCTAGCCCTACTTTCATTGTCAATATTTAACAATTGCGTTACAATTGAATGGCTTTATATTTTTCAATGATTAGTAAGGTATGGTATAAGGTATGGTATAAGGTATGGTATAAGGTATGGTATAAGGTATGGTATAAGGTATGGTATTTGGTGGTATTGTAAGAAGTGGTAGGTATATTATTCATCGAGAGCGTGACAAGATAGTCGAAACAAACATTCAATTGTAACACGATTATTTAATGTTGATATTGAAAGTAAGGGCAACATATTATATCTTACTGCAGCTCATTCGGACTTCTGTTTCAGATCATAAGAGAAATACAATTCATTTTCTCTGCAGAACTACTTGTAGCACTGTAGTAATGTATATATATTTTGTTTTGCACCCAGGTCAAAAAAGAAAGTGGTGAAGGGGCGTAAGGCCAGCGAGTACGACCTATTCGGAGTGCTCTCGGACGACGACGACGCTGTGGTGGCAACTGCGTCTCACCACTCCGTCACATCCTCGCTCACCACAAAGGTCGCTGACGGCTCTCTGCGGCGGACTGCACCTTTGGAGGGGGAGTACTTCGTGGAGGTGAAAGTTTATCTCACGCGGGACGCTAAGCAGCAGGAGCATTGGAAGAAGGCGCAGTTCCTGCTGAAGGCGCAGCTTGACCGTGGGACGCCTGCGTGGGACCAGCTCCAGGGCTTCATCCGCCGCGTGAAACCGCTGTTCAAAGACTCTGAACCCACATTTTACAGCGATGCAGTTAAATTTAAGTAATATGACTCTGCAGTGATATTACTTATTTTAAATTTATCACTGTAAAATGCCTATTAGGTGTTTTACTACCATATTATTATCCCTTTATTTGGCAAGACAAAATAACTTGAAGGAGGTTGTTGTCGTGAATATATTATGTTTATTAGTGTTGAAGGTATAGTAGAAAAATAAAATAAAAAATCTTTCATGAAAGGTTTCCTGAAAACACAATGTAAAGTATAATCTACAAAATACTATGGTTATAAAATTTTAAAAAAATCCTACGTATAGTATACTTTACAAAACCAGTAAAAGGATAAAAAATAAAATAACATAAATTAAAAAGTTTAATTTCACATCAGAACCATTATTGTCTTTTAATAACACAGTAAAATCATATCAAAGTTTATGTAGGACACTAGCCAGAAAACGCAAATACAAAAGGGTCATAACAAGAACAACACTTACTTTCTCTTAATAATAATTACTATTTATGATGATAGTTATAAAAACAGTTTCTGTCTTTCACAAAACAAAGTTTATTCCCACATTTCAGGCACCTAACTTTTGTAAGTCTTTTTTTGCAGTAAGCACAACGACCATACTCATCATCCTGTTTAGGAAAATGGTCCAATTTGTCATACCTGACATCATCGACAGGCCTTGCACGTTTGAGATTTTTAATTTTTTCTGCGTTAGTTATATCTTGCACGTTGGCATTTTTAACAGTTTTTCCTTTGTGAACCAAAGCCTTATAAATTTCAAGACGAAATTTTTTCAAACCTTTCAGTGTTTTGACTCCTCTCCTTTTATTATCTCGCCTATAAATCAGCCAAGCATTGTTGACGCAAATATCAAGAAGCCCACATGGGCGTTGTAATGTTTCACGATGTTGGGGTATTCCACGTCCATCCTACGTTTGGTGATTTTGCAGTATCGTTTAACCGAGCTCGTTGGATATGCATCGGCATAGCTGGAAGCTAACGTAACACACTTGTTGTCGTTCCATTTCACCAGCGAAAGCTTGTTGTTATTGCAGACAACCTGACTGAATGCTCCTCTGCCTTTTTTCTTTAGCTCTTTATCACTTATGAGCATGTTTGCGGCGCTCCTTAGTCTGTTTGGTCTCATAGTGCCGAGACTGAATATCCCATACTCGTCCCTAAGGTGGTGGATCAGTTCTAGAGACGAGAAAAAGTTATCGAAATAGATTATACATGGTTTCTTTCTAATTGTTTTAGAAAGCCTGAGTACAGCTTTTGCACCCCAGCCTAAACATTCTTCTAGCTCTGTGAAGTCACAATCCTCAAACGAGTCATTGCCGGCGTAAAGAAAAAAGTCGTAGATGATACCTGACGCTCCTGCTCGTACTATATTTTTGAACCCCCATTTTCGGGGCTTTCGGGGATTGTATTGCCGCTTTTTTCCTGCTTTTGTTCCTTTGTAAGGAATAACCATCTCGTCAATGCTGTGTCGTGACTCTTCTTCAATTTGCAGGCATTTCTGGCGAATTTTTTCAGAAAATCTCCGTATTTTAAAATATGGATCTGAGTTCATTATTATTATTATTATTATTAAATCCTTTATTGCATAAAACAGAAAGTTTTGCACATAGGCGAGCTTAATGCTACTTAGCATTATCTACCAGCTAACCTAAGTTTTGATGAGAGCATTATCAGGTATTGCAACTTACTTAATATTAAATATACTTACTAATTATTATTCAGTCCTAGATATATAAAATATAATAGGGGGGAGATATTACACAAATACAACATAATAATAAATAAATACTAGATACAATAAATAAATACATAAACCTACAGATTTAGGAAAGATATTGTGAAATACTTATAATATAATAAATTAAGACAAATGCTGGAGATCTAGGTAGTGGCGATAGACTTTGGTTTTGAATATTTCAAGCGATGGGGCCTGTCGGATGTCTAGAGGCAAGCTATTCCAAAGGCGAATTGCTGTCACAGTGAAGGAGCCTGAATAACCAGCCGTATTATGCTCGGGGGTACGGAGATGCAGTGCTCGGGAAGGTCGCAGAAGGCGACCCTCACTGAGGAGGAACTCGAAACGTCCTCTGAGGTAAGAGGGGGAACAGGGGTTATTAAGAATACCATACAGAGTGGCGAGAATGTGAGCATTCCTGCGGGAACGGATGTTGAGCCACTTCAGCTGATTACGATAGGAAGAGACATGGTCAAACTTACGTAGTCCAAATATAAGACGGATGCAAAGGTTGAGCAGTCTGTCGAGTTTGCTGAGCAGCTCCTCAGTAATGTCGGGATAACAAACGTCAGCATAATCTATAATAGGGAGAAGAAGAGAGTTGACAAGAGTAACTTTAGCAGAGTATGGGAGAAAATTCTGAAGCCGCTTAAGAGAGTGCATGGAGGCAAAAACTTTCCTGCTGGTCTCGGCCACGTGAAGCTCCCAGGACAGGTTGTTCTGTATGTAGAGACCTAAGTTTTTTACATTTTTGCAGTAGGGGAGAGATATTCCATCGTAGAGTACAGCAGGAAGTGAGTCCACATCGAGTCTGGCGATAAGAGGTCGGCTCCCGACAAACATGACCTGCGTCTTGGTAGGGTTCACTATAAGACCATACCGCATCGACCATTGCCGTATAGCCTCAAGATCCTCGGACATGTGACCTATTGCTGTGGATACATCCGTAGGTCTGCAAGGCAGGTAGAGTTGGAGGTCGTCTGCGTACAGATGATAAGTGCTAAACTTGATCACGGAAACCAGGGTGTTAATAAAAACTGAAAAGAGGAGAGGGGACAGAACTCCACTTGCGGAACACCAGCAGTTAGATCACACCACTCAGAAAAAGTGTTTTCCAAGCAAATGCACTGCCGGCGTCCCGAAAGGTAAGACGAAAACCATTCGGTCACTGATCCCGAAACGTTCAAGGATTTGAGGATAGCACGAAGGATGTCATGATCAACGCAGTTAAACGCATTGCTGAAGTCCAGCAGGGTAAGTAAGGTGAGATGACGTTCGTCGCAGGCAAGGCGGAAGTCGTCAGTGATTTTGATAAGGGCAGTGCAGGTACTATGGGCAGGGCGGAAGCCAGATTGGAGTGAATTGAGAAGTTTATTACAACGAAGATAATGAGAGAACTGGCGATTTACCACCCGCTCTAGTACTTTAGATAAAAACGGGAGGATTGATATGGGGCGGTAATGTTTGAACTGGGTGGGGTCAGCAGTTTTAGGAATAGGCACCATGTAGGCCTTTTTCCATACACTAGGAAAGGAATGAGAAGAAAGGGAGTAGTTCAGGATGTGAGTAAGACAGGGCAGAACAATCTTCAATATTGGCAGAAGAAGATCTCTACCAATACTGTCATGTCCCACTGCCCTACTAGGTATAGAAAGGATAATTTTACTAATCTCGGAATCAGTGACCGGGGAAAAATTGAAGCCACAGGTGGACGGAAGGGAAGCAGAAGAGATTATGCGGATAGTGTCCTCTTCAAGTACCGGGTCGATTGTGTGCGGCGGGGAGGAGAAATGGCGGTTGAGGCCATACAGATCGAGAGAAGGGTTGACCTCCTGCCGACACTTCCCGAGCCCAAGGGTACGAAGAAACTTCTACACATTCTTCGGTGAACAGGTTTCAAGCGAGGAGTGAATGTGACGGCGTTTAGCATTCCTTATCATCTGGTTACAGCGATTCCTCGCTGTCCTGAAAAGCTCCCAATTGTGGTCGGATGGGTCCTTCTTATGCTTCCTTCTGAGCCGATCCCTGCGAGCCATCAACCTACGAATATCCGGTGTTAGCCACGGGGCAGGGGGGCGCTTCATTCGAACGGGACGCTCAGGGGCATGCCTGTCGTAGAGTTCAGTCAGCAGCGAGTTGAATTTTACTACTTTTTCATCCACTGTATGAAGACAACCAATTTGACTCCAGTCTACTGCCTCCGCATCTTTCCTAAGCGCCTCCAGATCCATCCTCGCTAAGTTACGTCGAAGAATCATCTTGGCCTTAAATTTTGGAATTTTTAGTCTATAAGACACATATACAAGGTCATGCTGAGAGAAACCAGGTGCGGTGAATTGGCCATGGGAGGAGATACGATGTGAATTCGTAGTGAGAATAAGGTCAAGAAGGGAGTGAGAGTTATTAACATGGAAAGTAGGGTTGAGATTAGGAATAGTGATGTTGAATGAAGATGTGAGAAGTTTCAATTTACGGGCACGGGCGTCATCCCGAAGGAGACACGTGTTGAAGTCACCCAAGAGAAGGGCATGTTCGTAATCAGGCAGATAGGTGGCTAACAGATTCTCCAGCGTGCCGAAGTAATCTATCGTAGGAGGAGCATAAACTACCGAGAGTAAGACTTTAACGTTGTTGAAATTGAGTTCAAGGAGAATGTATTCCATACTACCACTGTAATTAGAGGGGGACTGTGAGAGGACTTGGTACTTAATGTCAGAGCGGAGGTAAATGGCAACCCCACCACCTCCTTTCCCAGTACGGTCATTCCTTAGAAGGATATACCCTGGGAGCGCGTAACAGGTAGAGGGCAATGTGGGTTTAAGAAATGTTTCGATTGATTTGGGAACGCACTTCGGACTTAGTGAACTTTACTAGTATGGGCCTTTTCTTACCATTTGATAATTTGCCCAGGCGGTAAGACGAGCGAACATCTGCAGCATAGTTGAAGTTGGAAAGTTTGAGCTTCCTTATCACCACTTCTGATACAATATCAGTGATATTCTCACTGGGGCTTTCAGGCACTCCCCGAAACAACAGGAACTTGCGGCGCCCGCTGTTGTCGAGTTCATCAACAAGCTGGGTGACAGTTGCCAGTTGGGTCCGCAGCAGGGACACAGCTTGCAGCATAAGCTCCTTGAATGCGCGGAAGTCATCCATTAGCTGCACCAGAGATGGGGTCTTGTTTGAAGTGGAGTTAGTCAGCTGTGGGGTATCTTGCTTCTGAAGTTCCTTACATCTGGCTTCGAATGATGCCAAACCCTCAGCAAACTTGGCCTCCAGGTTCGAGATTGCTACCAGTGGGTCAGTTCCCAAACGGGCCTGCTTGCTTCCAGACATGGTGAAGGTGGTAGTGTGTGAAGTGTTGGTGAAAGTGGCAGTTGGGTGAAGCACCAACTAATTGAACTGCATATCACTTCTATAGCTTGTGTTCAGTTAAAACACTACTTTAGGGCACTATATGTCACGTAAGTATATTATATATTATTATTTAAATAAAGAGTGCTTAAAACACGTCTAGCCGTTATTATGTCTACCCGAAAAAAAAAATCGTTATTGTGTCGTTATTGTCAACGAAATGTAGATAGCGTCGTATTTGCTGGTAGCGTTTCAGTGGCATTACATCTGCGACAAGTGGAAAACGTGTATCAAGGCACCAGTAGTCAAGATATGAAGGCATGGTCACGACTCCCATTATCACCTTTATGGCAATAAAATTGCGTAACTCGTCAACTGACAAATTTAGTGGTCGACCCATTGTTTGAATTGCATACATATTGGTGAATTGACACACTTCATTGAATAGATCATCAGAAAAAAAATCTGAAAAGTAATCGAAGGCTGTTTTTCCGTCAGTTAGCAAGCTTGTAAATGTATCCGGTTCTATTTCTGCGCAATGTTGGAAACGTCTTCTAGACCATTGATATTTCAACTCAGTTTTCTTTTTGGCTATTCGCTGAGTTTTTTTCTGCAGATTCTGCCTTCGGTGGTCGGCACGAATGTTACGCGTTTGTTGTGGGGTTGATGCTGAGATTTGCGGAGACTGCTGTGGAGAGTCATTTACTTGGTTGAGAACAAATCTGTTTTGTGGGTTTCGACGGCGACGATTTGTTCGAGTGCTACTTGATGGTTGTGGGCTCGTTGTTGAAACTTGCGGAGATGGTTGTGGAGAATCTGAATAAACAAAAACAAATTCTGAATAAACAATTTCATTTCATTTCATTTCATTTCAATTGCAGACTTGGTTTAGGATGAAGGATGGCGTCACTGAAGGTATGTTTGAGATTGGAGACAATGTTGGAAGGGACGGTAGCGTGAAATTATGTTGATTTGCCAACATTGATGGGGATAGGGTTCGATCTTCGTCAGCCGATGTGTTGGAGCGGCGATCATTTTCAAGAGGTAATATATATCTATTGTCTTGGTCATCATCAGAAGGGTCCGAAATGTTTAATTTCTCTAGAGATGAGTCTATCGAAGGTGGATCTGATGACCACTCATGGAGCCCTTGTTGGGCCAACGCATCTTCAATTTCTGAATCGGATTCTCCATTTACGTCAGAAATCGCATTCCTTTGAGGAATAAGCGCATAACTTTGTTCCGATCGGGCATTCTGAAAAAAGTTACGTTGTTGCAAGAAAAAAGCATAAAGCAAATAGAAATTTGTAAAATAGAACAGCACCCAATAAGAAAACCAAATTTCAGGCAGAAGGGGTTAATTGTAATCGATCAATGCAAAAAGAAGAGATAAACACAATGAAACAACACACTAGCACCAAAACATACCGCACTTCACCATAGAAATGGAATCAATTTTATCCTCTCAAAACCATTGTATAAAAAATATTACCATCATACATACATAAATTCTCGCCTGTATCCCAGAGGGGTAGATAGAGACCAAGGTTTGCCACCTGCTATGATCCTGACAAATCGTACCATCACAACTCTAACCAGCGAATTTTGTAAAGCATACTTTACAAACATTCTGGCAACTAAATTTTTAACCAACGGATTTTGTAAATCATACTTTACATTAAGTTCAAAGACCTGTTTTGTCAGTATCCGAACAAGATACAACTTGTATAAAAACGTTATTCTACAGTTTATACGTTATAGAAACAAAAATTGTGTAATATATGCATGAAAACTAGATAAATAACGGAAAAAATAATTATTTACCTGTAAGATTCGCAGAGCTCGTTGTCTTGCCGCCATTCTTGCTCACTAATGTCACCTCACCAGTGTTGCTATTGGGTCAAAATATGTTTCTACTATTTGGAAGAATATAAAGAAAGGTTGTAAGCTCAAAAATATAAGCGTCACACTACAAAACTTTGCCTCTAAATATTTTTCATTGTAATGTAAAGTATTCTTTACGAAAACAAATTAAGGGTTATAGTCGTTAGGTTAGGTTAGGTTTCATTAAAGGCGTGTGGCGTCCGTCTTTTGAGAATAGAGCCACCCTCTCTCTTGCCGAGGTTTCGTAAAAGGCGACTAAGGCACCTTTAGTGTAGGTTATGTACGAGATTTTTTTATGTATTTTGTGTACCCAATAAATTGATTTTACCGCTTGAGTGTAAGTTTCAAAATTGCATCACAATGCCGTATTGTACTGCATGTTCAGTCCAAGTAGAGAAAAAAAAGTGGGTGGGTCATGTACGCAGTACTGCTCACAAAGAGAAAAGCAGCTCACCTATAAGCGATGGTGTAGTTCTGATCACGTCTGCTTTTCGAGGTCGTATAGCTACTTATAGGATACTTGCTACTGATTTAGAGAACTGTTTACCAGAGACATTTATCACCGAAATCTCCCCTAAAATTGAGAAACTCTTACGGGATTCGCTTGCAAAACATGTAAACGTAAAAGTAAACTTCGAATTGTTCAGTAACTTCGTTCTCTTTAAAAACGAAGGCCAAGAGGTGAAGTCCTTCTGGACAAAGAATGTTGCATTGCACCGTAATTTTGACTTTGAAAAGCTGATAGGTAAAATGGTAGCCTGTATAAAAAAGAAAATAGAAGAGTTTGAAGAGCGTGACAGTGGGTGGACATTACTCAATAATCTGTTCTTGGAAATAAACATCAACAAGTATGAACCTGTTTATGGAGCTGCTCGTATCGACTTGCCACCGGTTATTAAAAACAAGAAAGCATGTCTCAACATGCAAAATAAAGATGACGCTTGTTTCTTATGGAGTATTGTCGCTGCACTTCATACTCCTTGTAACGTTTGCGGGTGGTTCCTGCCCGGTAATAAAGAAACCCGCCACGTCAACAGAACTGAAAACTGTGGCCAGGGCCACCAAAACAAAATCGGAAATTGTCTGGCTCAGTGCCTTGAGCCATCAAGGGCCTAAATATGGGGATTTGAATGAAACGCTGTTAGTGTTGAGCACAGACTTTAATTTTGGGACTACACAGGTAGCAATAATGTAATTGTGAAACTTTAGCGTTAAAACCCAGACAATTACTTAATTACAGAAAAAGCTCAGAGCAGAGCGGGGTCGCTTCAGTAAGTGGTTCTGATAAGTTCACAAATTACATTTTATAAGTGGTTAGTTCCTACTGAAAATCAGATTTGCCATCAATTTCAATAATTATCAACAATTTAATTCTACTTTAAAGCTTTAAATCCTAATTCCCTAATATGTAAGTGAAATTGTTTCACAGACCTTGCTAGGAAGAACCTCCCTGCGAAGTCGATCCGGCCTCATGGAGGGATGCACGGTGCTAACCAGAACGTCGAGTAGGCAGCCTCGTCCCCATGCGCCGTCACCGGAGCAGGACCGATGAGACTTCACAAGAAGACGCTGGCCAGCCGTCCCGAACCAAATCCTCCTCCCGGCATAAGAGAAGCCAAGCGCTTGTAGCACAGCCTAGCATAAGTTTCTCGACCCCAAAAGAGCAACTGTTTCTCGACAGCAAAAAGAGAACATAGTGCAAACACTAAAAGCTAAAGCAAATCACTAAATCCCTAAATTCTTATAAATTCGCTGAATTCACAAAATTCCCTACATTCCCAAAATTCCCAAAATTTCCCAAAATCCCTATCCAGCTGAAAGGAAGAAAAATTGCTTCTATCAGAAGATTGCAAATGGCATAAGCATGTGGCAGGCAATTATAAAAGTCTGGATAAATCTTACCGGAGACATTCAGCAACTAGGATTGTCTCGACGCTGGCAATCCCTCCTTCACCCCTTTCCAGGAATCTGGTGCATCAGAATTCCTGCCGCTACAAAATATATCTTGAATGGTCTGCTTCTTCGCCAACTGCGCCAAGTCTGCTCACCATGGAGGATCAACTGTCCATGAATAATTAGATCTTTCCAGCTAAACAATCCTCGACATTTTGGAGCTCTCTCTTATCCCAGCAGAACGTCGTCGCGTCACCATTGTCAATCCTCTGCTTGGGTCGCCATATAAAAGCAATGATTATCTCCTAAAACGATATTCGAAAATTTCGATATTGTATGAATAACATTTACCTGTATTTTTCTTTATTAGCTGTATTAATTCTTTGTTCATTATGTTATTATTTTTCCCTCTTTTAATCAAATAAATGATATTCATCAACACCTAAAGTTACTATTTTTTTTCCCTGAAATGAGGTAACTAGATTTCATATGGCAACCCACAAGAAACGACCAATCACCGGCGACCAACTCATCAAACAAACCTAAAAGAAGAAATGTCAGCCTACAAAATTCTATGGTGATACCAGAGCAAATCGAAACCTGAGCCGTTCGAGACATTGGAGAAAACACACAACGTGACATCCTAAAGGAAAGGCTGATCGTACGTCCTCATACCCCCACTTTACCAAAGTGCTGAATACCACTGATTTGAGCCTACCTGTTACTCTAGCGGATGTTAAATCGTTTGAGACCAACAATCCAAATATAAGTGTTAACATATATGCGTTGAAAAATAACAAGGGTGTTGTTGGGCCCATTTACAGATCTGAACACAAGCACAGAAAAACACGCGTTAACTTGCTGTTATTAGAGAAAGGAAAACGCACTCATTACGTTTTAATTAAAAATCTACCTCGGCTTGTTCGCAGCCAGATGACTAAACATCACGGTAAATTGTATTTCTGCGAAGACTGTCTGCAATTTCTATCATCCGAGCAGGCTCTACAAAACCACCTCTGCAGTGGCGTTGCTACAGTGCTTCCTGGGAAAGGAACTTTTCTCGAATTCAAACACTTTGCGCATAAACAAGATATGCTTTTTGCTATTTATGCAGACTTTGAAACGCTTCTCGTTCCTTATCAAGGATGTCAGCCAAATCCTGATTTGAGTTACACAGATAACGCAAAGAAACACGTACCGATCGCATTCGCATACCATGTTATTTGTTCATTTGATATTAACTTAAATCGATTTGTTCAGTACCGTGGCTCTGACTGTGCTCAAAAATTTGTTAAACTACTCATTCGAGAAGTGAAAAGAATATACAGTATTCTTAATAAAAACATCTCTATGACATTTACAAGCGAAAATGCAAAAGAGTATGCGGAAGCAGATCGTTGTCACATCTGTGAGCGGCTAATATTTACAGACAAAGTTAGAGATCACTGTCATCTGACAGGTCGTTATCGCGGAGCGGCACATGCATACTGTAACTTGAAATTTCGAGTTCCCAAACTAGTTCCGATATTTTTTCATAACCTCGCAGGATATGTCTGTCATTTGTTCATTAAAGAATTAAGTGAACTTTGCGGACCAATAAAAATTATTCCTAAAAACAAGGAGAATTACATTTCTTACACAAAGTTTTTTCAAATCTCTGAGGACGAATTTGCTCAAATACGATTTGTTGACTCATATAAATTTTTGGGCACCAGTTTACAAAAGTTGGCAAAAGGCTTGCACAAAAACGACTTTACTTACTTGTCGCGTTATTTCCCAGATGAAAATCAGTTTGCGTTACTTACACGCAAAGGTGTGTACCCCTATGATTATATGACTAGTTGGAAAATGTTTGCAGATAAGCAACTACCTGACAAGTCATTGTTTTACAATTCTATAAGTGACGAACACATATCGAATGAAGAGTATGCGCACGCTCAAAATGTGTGGCAAACTTTTGAAATTGAAAACATGGGTGAATATACAGATCTTTATGTGAAGACTGATGTGCTGTTATTAACAGACGTCTTTGAAAACTTCAGGAAGACATGTAAAACGCATTACAACTTAGATCCAGCCTTCTACCTAACTTCTCCAAGTTTGTCATTTGATGCAATGCTTCTAAAGACAGCTAAAAGGGGGTCAAATTAGAACTTATAGGTAACTTGGAAATTATTCGCATGATTCAAAAGGGTATCAGAGGTGGAATTTGCCTGTGTTCAAAAAGACACTCGCAAGCAAACAATTCATATATGGAGACGTACGATCCAGCTAAACAAGACTCATTTTTGGTATACATTGATTGTAACAATTTATACGGATACAGCATGTGTCAGACGTTGCCGATTTCAGATTTCAGATTTTTAAGTGAATCTGAAATCGAAAACTTGAATGTTGAAAACATTCCCAATGATGCTCCACGAGGTTACATATTAGAGGTCGACTTGTTGTACCCTGATGAGTTACACGATTTGCATAACGATTACCCGTTTTGTGCCGAGAAATTCATTCCTCCAGGAGGTAAAACACCCAAATTGACTCCGAACTTGTACGACAAATTTTACTACGTGATACATTACGTACACCTCAAAACATGTCTTGCAAACGGATTGATTCTTGCTAAAGTTCATAGAGGTATATCATTTCGTCAGAGAGCTTTTTTGAAAGAATACATTGATTTGAACACGGAACTAAGAAAAAAAGCGATCACTCAGTTCCAGCAAGACCTTTTCAAGTTAAATAATAACTCGATTTTCGGAAAAACGCTTGAGGATAGTGAAAAACGCGTTGATGTTAAACTTGTTACACAATGGCATGATAAAACAAATAAAACTAAAAAACATGATACCGCTGACAAATTGATTGCTCGGTTAAACTTCCATAGCGCAAGCGTATTTTCCGAAAACTTAGTCGCTATTCAAATGAAACCGGAAAGAGTAATTTTAAACAAACCAATTTACGTGGGTTTTGCAGTGCTGGAGCTGTCTAAGAGTCACATGTATGACTTTCACTATTCGGTAATAAAGCCTAAGTATGGAAATCAAGTGCAACTTTGTTACACCGACACTGATAGCTTTATCTATGAAATTCAAACCGAAGATTTTTACAGAGATATGAAAGAAACCTTGATGGATTTTTTTGATACAAGCAATTACGAACCTCGGAATCAGTTCGACCTACCTTTGGTAAACAAAAAAGTGCCTGGTTTATTCAAAGATGAATTGGGGGGAAAAATTATGACAGAATTTATTGGTTTGCGCTCAAAATTGTATTGCATAAAAACCACTGAGCAAGTAATTAAGAAAGCCAAAGGGGTGAAAAAGTGTGTAGTCCGAGATTTAGCTACAAGCGATTATCGTGAAGTGTTACTGAACGATAGAATAGTTAGACGAAAGCAAAATCTTTTCAAGTCGATAAAACACGAAATATTTACCCAGTCTGTAAATAAAATTGCTTTGTCTAACACAGACGACAAAAGATGTATAATGCCAGACAAAGTGTCCACTGTAGCTTGGGGGCATAACTCATTATTCTAAATAAAACATATTTAAATGGTTTAAGTATGACGCTATGTACTAAGTTTTATCTAAGTAATTTTAGTATTAAGTATAATAAAAAAATGTGAAATCTGGTTTTTGTGAATTTTGCAAGTGTGTATAATTTAAGGTAATATTGTACTATAGTGTTAGGTTCGGGAGGAAAACGACTATATGCTTTTGATGGGTTTATTACACTCGCTCGATACTGAGACGCAGCTCAGGTAAAAACTAACGCGACTACCCAACATCCCTCCACCTTTAATTCTTAAACTTAAGTATCTAGTTACTTGTTAGCGCAGCAGCGAAACGGTCCACTGTTGGCGCCCCTCTTCACCTCCCCCGCGGACACCGGGCAGCGGGGTTCACTTTCTTACTTGCAACGTCGAGACAACACGCAATTTTGCCCTTTCCTTTATCACATTGTTAATAACAGTTTATTCATTAAAACTACAGTCCACAATCGAATCTTTCATTTACAACGAAACAAATGGTCCTTCAAGAAAAAGGCCAAGCGATCTACGAAATAACATCAATCGCCGCAAAATAATTCAATGTGTCATTGAAGCAGCCATATTGGACGAGGACAAATCACGAACGCCATTGACAGTTACCTAAACGCCTTGAAAAGGCTCTGAAGATTTAAAACAAGTGAGAAACAACTTCTACATTAATATCGTCGTCTTGTTAAACCTCGCCATCATCATCCATTACGGCGAGCAAAGCAGCAAATTCCGAAGGAAGCAACCTCGCGTTCATCGGCCATTACCTACTTCGTACAGCCCACGGAACGTCTTGAGACTTCAAGCTCCACGGAAAGAGCGTAGCAACACATATAAACCATCGTCATCCACTAAATCCGCATCAACTTCGTCCATCACATCCAGAAAAGCAAAATAAATCCGAAGGGAACAACTCGCGTTCGCCGGCCACCAAGTACCTACCCACATTCTGTACAGCCTGTGGAACGTCTTGAGACTTCAAACCCACACGGAAACATCAAAAGTTACCTATCATTATCGTCAAGAACAGCTCCGCCATCGTCGTCCATTAGATCAAGTGACCAAAAAGTCCAAGTGAACAAACTCACGTCCACAAGCCATTGTCGTTCAGTGTCGAGACTAGAAGACCCACGGATCAAAACTGAGTGAGTTCGTTCCAATCTCTTTTCCTACCTATTATCCATATTTCCATTAATTCAGGAGTGCATTTATCTGATTACATACATACAAATACAAACAGTTTCATAGTAAGTGCAGTAAACAATTGCCACCCAAAAGTTTATATTCAATAATAGCTTTTGATACAGTGTTCATAAAGGCTATCATCTATTTCTCACATTCATCTTTCATCTAAATCATACTGCAACACAAATAACGATCAATAGCTACGTAGATACCTATACATTGCGATTAGTTGTTTACTTGAGAACGCATACAATAGCCGACCGGTTTTATTTACTTGCCGATCCCAGACCTACTTATTGAAAGAGTTAGGCACATAAACAATAGCGCAACAGTGTACCATTTCTAAGTGTGAATTAAAGCCCTTGAAAATGGCCACTGAGGCTCTCAAGGACTTAGTCAAAAGACGCGGAGCAATTAAAACTAAACTCACAACATTTGGGAATTTTTTAAATCGATTAAATAATCCTACAGACTTAACCAACTTGCAAAAAATCGAACTAGAAGGGCGCTTAGCAAAAGTTGAAGACTTATCCTCCTAACCCCTGGAGGTATAAAATATACCAGAATTTGACGAAACTTGGTACGTTTCCTTAAAAAGATACTAACATTACTAGAAAAATAATGAAAAAAATACTGGACCTGGAAAAGCTACTTTTCCAGATGTCCTGTGCATAAGACATTCGGTGTCAATTAAGAAAATATTCAAGTTTATAAGTCCTATGCATAGTACTTTCGGGGTAAATTAAGACATATTATGACAAAACATTTTAAGATATTTATTTGGAATTGAAACTTATTTTTTAACTTATAATTGAAATTATTATTAGAAACTTAAAAATTTTATAAAAAAAAAAAACCACAAATCAATTGTATGCATATACTTTGGCTAACAATCAAATATTTCAATAACTACCTTGCAATGACTAATTATGAAATTAAAAAAAACAGTTTCGGCCCTTTACGAGGCACAAATATATGTCGCAGCATGTACATTTTACTGTGCTTTTCATTTTGCAATTTTCCTTTCGACTGTGCGTGCACGTGAAGCTCTACCACTGGTGAATATCGAGCTAGAAGGCGAAGGTATCGGTATTGGAGATGCAGTAGGTTCTGAGACGTCATCTTCGCTGGATTCATCAGAAGTTTCATTAGGCGAATTACCCAACTGATTTGGACGATAGTTGGCATCGTCTGCTGAGTCATCAGAAGAGAAATCACAATCGGAATCATTCAATATATCCAAAACTGGAAAGAAAGAAACATGTAATTCACGACGGTTGTCTTATGAGTAGGACATCAAAATGAATAAATGAACTTAGTTTACAACGGATGTCATATCAATAGGACATCAAAAAGTCAAGCTGTGTAAGGACGAGAAAAAAGAGGTTAGGTCAAAAATAACTTCTAATTTCAGTAATATAGTCGATAGTAAATAAAAAAGAAACTAATAAATTGAATAGCAATGAAGGATTAAAAAAATATTGACAGATTACTTACTTTGTTCCGAGTGCAAAATCCTGCGCCTGCATTGTTCCGCCATTTTGCGAAGAAAGTGTCAAAGGTGAACTGCCAAGAACTTTTTTTTCTAGGGGTTGCGTTCATAAACTGTATTGCTATGTATAAAAAAACTAAACAAGTGATTTTATTTTCACACCAGATTTTTTTGTTGTTGATGTCCTATGCATAGTCCACCAGGGGTTAGGAGGTTATATGACAAATTTGATGCATTACAGACGGATATTGAGTCATTGTCGGAGTGTATCGACCCCGAATATGAGGAGCGTACTCGTTTTGAAGAAAATTACCACACAGTAGTGGCTTCAGCGCGCAGCCTATTGGAGTCTGCTACTTCAACGTCAGATTCTCGGCCAAGATCCGTGGCGGGTGACAATGATCCGAGCGGTACACCTAAGTTTCATCTACCCGTCATCAACGTGCCACAGTTCAGCGGCGACTTTCAGGATTGGTTGGAGTTTCGAGATACGTATCTTTCTATAATACATAAAAACAATAACATCACAGACGTGCACAAATTTCATTATTTACGGGCTGCTCTTAAAGGCAGCGCATCATTAATTATTCAAAGCCTAGACATAACATCAAAAAATTACCCAATTGCTTGGCAATTACTTACTGAAAGATACGACAACACACGCATTTTGATCAATAATCACATAAAAGCATTATTAAACACTCATAATATAATCAGTGAATCTAGTGCAGCTTTGAGAAACCTCATTGACGTCATAAATAAAAACTTAAGAGCACTCGCAACACTGGGTGAACCAGTCGATCACTGGGACACAATAATTGTCTACTTAATGTCAAAAAAACTAGACACAATTACCAATCGTCAATGGGAAGAACACAAGTGCAGCTTAAATTGCAATTCACCTGATTTGAAACAATTCATTAAATTCTTAGGTAATAGGTCTGATCTATTAGACACAGTACAAGCAGCCTCGACGTCAGTGCAACCTAACATAAAATACATAGTACATCAAACAAATACATCAACAAGCAACAAAAACAAAAATTCATATTACAAAAAAGACGTAAATACATTCACAAATAATAACAACTATAACATAAATTATTGTTGCCCCATGTGTTCACAAAAACATTACATATTTACATGCACATCATTCAAAAAACTTGATGTAGATTCACGCATTAAAAAGGCGATAGACAGTAAAGTATGTATGAATTGTTTACGCCCAGGCCATGATAGCACCCGCTGCAGATTAACTAACTGCAAATACTGTAACCAAAGACATAACACGCTTTTACATAAAGAGATTAGCAATAATAATCAGTCAACTTCAAACATAACATTATCCACAGATACAACTTCAGCCTCTAACAAGTCTTACGTCATACTATCCACAGCACTGGTGCGCGTGACGGGCAAAGACGGCAAGAAACACATTGCAAGATTACTTCTTGATAATGGTAGCACCTGTAATTTTATTACGGAGGACCTGTGCAGCACACTCAGCTTGGCGAGACGTGACACTGAGTCCACAGTAACAACAATCAACAGTCAATCTACACGGGCCAAACAAGTATGTGAACTTGCTTTTGAATCTTGTTTAGGTGATTATCAAGCCAATATCACTTGCTACATTATGCCAAAGATAACAAATGCACTGCCTAGTGCTTACATAAATACATCACACATACCGATCCCCACTGATATTAAATTAGCTGATCCGACATACAATCAACCATCTACTATTGATATATTGGTAGGCGCGGATATTTTTTGGGCGGTTTTAAATTCTGAGACCAGAAACATTGGTTCAACACATCCTAAGCTGCACTCTTCAAAACTAGGATGGATTTTATCAGGCTGTATTTACACAAATCATCAGCAAGATCATCAATGTCATCATTTACTTCAAAACAATGATGATTTCACACTCTCAAAGTTTTGGGAACTTGATTCAATTTCTCCTCAACATTCATACACCCCTGAAGAAAGGGAATGTGAAGAAAATTTCAATAAAACAACTATTCGTACACCAACAGGCCAATTCGTAGTCACCATGCCGTTGAAGCAATCTCCTGACTGTCTCGGTGATTCTTATGCTCTAGCAAAGAGGCGATTTCTTGCTCTTGAGAGTAAACTCGAGCGAGACTCACAACTTAAACAAAAATATCATGAATTCATTAAGGAATACATAAACCTAGGTCACATGACGTTAAATCCACCAAATTCACACTTTCATAATAAACATAACTATTACCTACCGCATCACGGGGTAATAAAAGAGTCGAGTTCTACAACGAAATTACGCGTAGTTTTCGATGCTTCGGCTACAACATCGTCTGGAAAGAGCTTTAACGATATACAAATGGTGGGTCCTAAAACCCAAGACGATCTTTTGTCAATCCTATTAAGATTTAGGCAACATAAATATGCCATCACTGGTGACGCAGAAAAAATGTATAGATCAGTCTTAGTGCATGCATCACAACGATCTTTACAGCAAATCTTATTTAGGTTCGATTCAAATAAACCTCTTAATACATATACACTTAATACCATTACGTACGGAACCTCATCGGCCCCTTATTTAGCCACCAAATGCTTAGTATCTCTTGCAAAAGAAACTTCAAACTCGTCTGCTCAGCGAGCCATTCAACATGATTTTTTCGTGGATGATTACTTAGGAGGAGGTGATTCTATAGAGTCAGTCATTGAATTGGTAAAAGAAGTTAAGTCAACTCTAGAATCAGCTCATTTTAAACTACGAAAATGGCAGTGCAATAGCACCAAAATACTTGAAAGCGTCACAAATGACAAAAATAATACACAAAAAACACTCAATCTTGATTCATCACCTTCAAAAACATTGGGTCTATATTGGGATACTTCTCTTGATACATTCTTCTTTTCCATTAATCACACATACACACAAAAATACACAAAACGAAACATACTATCATTCATTAGCCAGGTTTTTGATCCTTTAGGATTAGTAGGACCTTGTATACTTCAGGCAAAAATTGTATTACAACAACTTTGGGCTCAAAAATGTGGCTGGGATGATGAAGTTACGTCACAAATAAAATCAGATTTCGACCATTTCATCAACTGTCTTCATCACTTAAATAAAATACATATACATCGATGGGTATCGCATAATGACCCACAGGAAGTACAGTTACATATATTTACCGACGCCTCAGAGCGTGCTTACGGTGCTTGCGTTTACGTAAGAACAATTTCGTTAAATGGATCAGTTCACATTCATCTATTAACATCAAAAAATAAAGTTTCACCACTAAAATCAATAACCATCCCTCGTCTAGAGTTATGCGGCGCTTTATTAGGCACCAGGCTCTATACAAAGGTGACAGAGTCATTAACTATAGAGTTTCATGGCTGCTATTTTTGGTGTGACTCAACTATTGTTTTGGGCTGGCTTTCTACAGAGTCAAGCTCCCTTAAGCAATTCGTTAGAAATAGAGTCAACGAAATAAAAGACACCACCCAGGGTTTCACGTGGCGCTACGTACCGTCAAAGCTAAATCCAGCCGACTTAGCATCTCGGGGGGTGAATGCTGAATTCCTCAGCGCTTCCGCACTTTGGTGGAAGGGCCCCGAGTTTTTACATAACAAAAACATACAATTTCCGTCATATCCTAATGAAAATCATAAAACACAACTACCAGATCTAACACTTCATATAAACACAAATCAAACAAACAATACATCTACATCTATAATACATCAATTAATTCATAATGCATCAAATTACAACAAACTTATAAGAATATTTGCATACATCAGACGATTCATTTACAATTGTAAAAACAAATCAAATAAAAACACAAATTGTCTTAGTTTTTCCGAACTGCAATCATCACAACAACAAATTCTAAGTTTTTCTCAACGGGAAATGTTCCCCGAGGATTGCAATTCACTGAAACTACTAAAACCTCTGGCACGGGCTAGCAGGCTTAAGGCACTTTCTCCATTCATCGATTCAAATAATTTAATACGAGTCGGGGGGCGATTACATAATTCTTTTTACACTTATGACATCAAACACCCAATTGTATTATGCTCAAAACATTACTTGACAAAACTTTTATTCGAGTGTAAACATAAAGAACTACTTCACGCAGGTCCTCAGTTGATTTTATCAAAGGTTAGACAGCAATTTTGGCCATTAGGCGGTAGGAACTTGTCTAAGGCAGTGGTACGTGGTTGTGTTCGCTGTACTAGGTTTAACGCCAAATCAACACAACCAATTATGGGCAACTTACCGGCCGAAAGAACGTATCTCGAATATCCTTTCATCAACACAGGCGTTGACTACGCTGGACCTGTCCTGATTGCCGACCGCAAGGGCCGTGGATGCAAACTTCAAAAGGCCTATATTTGTGTCTTCATTTGTTTCGCAGTTAAGGCTATCCACTTAGAACTCGTCACGGACCTGACTAAGGAAGCGTTCTTAGCAGCCTTCAATCGCTTTATTTCGCGTAGAGGGAAACCTCAAAACATCTACTCCGACAATGGCACAACATTCGTCGGAGCCAGCAATGAATTATATAGATTTTTAAATGTATCAAATCCCTACATACAGGCTTACCTGTCAGAAGTCAATATTAAATTCAATTTTATTCCTCCGTATACTCCCCATTTTGGAGGCATTTGGGAGGCGGCCGTTAAATCCGTCAAAACTCTCTTACGTCGTGTCTTAAACCTAACACATCTTACTTACGAAGAGCTTTCTACGTGCTTGTATCAGATAGAGGCAATCCTGAATTCAAGACCCCTTACGCCTTTATCCACCGATCCTTCTGATCTTACTTACCTATCTCCAGCCCATTTTCTCATCGGTCGACCACTCACCTCAGTTCCGTACCCAACCCTTGAAACCACCAATTTGAACCGAATTCAACGTTTTCAAAGAATTGAAAGGCTCAGACAGCATTTCTGGTGCAGATACTCCAATGAGTATATCTACCAGCTTCAACAGAAAACAAAATGGCATACTTCATCAGGAGAACTGAAGGTTGGCGACATGGTGCTTGTCAGAGATTCAAACGCACCGCCATTGCTGTGGCTTTTGGGACGCATCGTTAAGCTTTCAAAGGGCAGCGATGGAGCGTCCAGAGTAGCCGAGGTTATGACAAAGAAAGGGCTTATCATCCGAAGCTTCAATAACCTATGCTCTCTGCCTGTTCATCAATCTTGAAGATTATACTTCAACGCCGGGGAGCATGTTAGCGCAGCAGCGAAAGGGTCCACTGTTGGCGCCCCTCTTCACCTCCCCCGCGGACACCGGGCAGCGGGGTTCACTTTCTTACTTGCAAAGTCGAGACAACACGCAATTTTGCCCTTTCCTTTATCACATTGTTAATAACAGTTTATTCATTAAAACTACAGTCCACAATCGAATCTTTCATTTACAACGAAACATTACTATATTATTAATAGAATGGTTTGTAATCAACCCTAGGCAGATCGCGAAGATTTTGGCGCCTTCTGGTAAGATCGCAAGTTGGTTCTGTGCGTGTCACGTCCATGTTACCTGGTCCAGGTTGCGGAGAAACATCGTTTGTGGTCGCCTGTGACTCAGAAATCGAGGATGATGACTGTTCGCCAACGTTTATTGAATGCTGTGTTTCAGGGGCTAAGCACCACTCATCTTCCCCCTCATCCACTCTCCCTTGGGATGGGCCTGGTAGCGAACTGTGAAAATCATTATCTGATGCAATGATGGACATTTCTTCTTCACCGTCTTCGTCTGATGATCTGTCCTTGTATAATTGATTTGTATGTTTCTTAATTATAGTGTTCGTTTCCTTTAATTTTATATTGTATAAGCTGTTCCCTAATTGTGACAATACAGTGCCTTTTATCCATTTGTTTTCGTTTGGAACTTTAACCAAAACCCTATCATTAATTTTGAATCGTATTTTCCGGTTACCTCCATAGTTTTTACACTGCAAACACTGTTTGATTTTAATATTTTTTTCTAAGTCGGACGAATTTGACGGTGACTTATCTGAGTGACTTCGCCTTAATAAATCGAATCTTGTACACAGCTGCCGACCGAACATCAGTTCTGCCGGCGAACAATCAGTTGTCGAGTGTTTGGAGTTTCGATACCTAAACAAAAATTCTAATAAACCCGCTTGTATACCGCTATTAGTCGTTTTTCCTGACATTAACAGCGCCTTAATATGCCTTTTTAATAACTTCACGTAAATCTCTGCTTGCCCGTTACTCGCTGGCGAATATGTGGGCGACGTCAAATGAAGTATTCCATTTAGTTTGCAGAAATCTTGGAACTCCCGTGACGTAAAGGAAGTTCCGTTATCTGATACCAACGTGTTCATAATACCAAAACGGGAAATCAGTTCTTGCAGCTTTTCAATCACGGATGCCGATGAATAATTATTTGTCATTTGAAAACATTCAACCCACTTGGAGAAACTATCTACGACTATTAAAAACATCCTACCTTGCAGCGGCCCGAAAAAATCCAAATGGACTCTGTACCACGGTCGCGGCGGGAATGGCCACGGTGTGAGCGCCGCGCGCGGTGGAGCGGGTTTTAGTTGAGTGCAAATGTTACACTGAGCCGCCCTACGTTCTATATCCTTATCTAAGCTAGGCCACCAGAATCTTGATCGCGCTTCCGCCTTTGTTTTCACTAGACCTAAATGTGGCCTATGTAATTCATCTAGCACCCTCGACCTCAAGCTTGCAGGTATAACTATTTTATGGCCCCTCATTACACAACCCTTTTCAAATGACAAATCAAAACGGCACTTAAGAAACGGTTTTAATTCGGCGCTTTCAATATTCCTTGGCCACCCTGTACTTACGAATTGTTTTACCGGCCGTAAAACCAAATCTTTTTCCGTAGCCTGCCTTACTTCTTCCAAAGTGATAGGTAAATCACCTTCCGTCACAAAAGAAATATACGTCGCATGGTCCTCTCGCAATGTGTCACTGCCTTTACCCGCTTCCGATGTTGACGGCGCATCAGCTGTGTCTGTGCCGCCAAACCGGTCCTGCACGGTGCGACTCAAATAGTCAGCGCAGTTATTAGCACTCTTTACATATTCTATTGTATAGTTGTAACCGGAAAGAAATAAAGCGTATCGTTGAAGTCGGTTTGCCGTTACTTCCGGTATACTTTTGTGTGGGTGAAAAATCGTTAAAAGTGGCTTGTGGTCTGTGCGGAGGATAAAAGGTTCCGATTTACCATACAAATACTGATGGAAACGGCGCACTCCGAACACTATGGCTGTCGCTTCCTTCTGTATTTGACCGTACTTTCTCTCTGCCGCATTTAGCGAGCGTGACGCATAAGCAATGGGTCGTTCAATACCGCTCTCCATTTGAGATAATACGGCACCTAAACCTGTCGATGAGGCGTCCACCGTCAAAATTAAAACTGCCGATGGATCAAAATGTGCTAGAAATTTTTCAGAAGCCAGCTCCTTTTTTATAGTACTCACAGCCGCCTCCTGCTCGGGCGACCAGTGCCACTTTGCCTCTTTTTGCAACAGCGTGTGCAAGGGACTTAATATTGCAGAGGCTTGAGGAACAAACATTCTATAGTAATTTACCAACCCCAAGAAAGATTTTAATTCCTTTATATTAGTCGGTACCTTAGCGTTTATTATGGCCTTCACCTTATCAGGCGATTTATGTATGCCATGCTTGTCAATCACGAACCCCAAGTAAGTGACCGATTGTTGAAATAGATGGCATTTTTCTTTACCTAAGACCAACCCTGCTTGTTCTAATCTTTTAAAAACTATTTCTAGCCTTTCACAATGTTGTTCCTTTGTATGCCCCGTAATTAATATATCATCTAGAAAACATAAAACCCCGTCTAGCCCCGATAATAAACTTTCCATCGTCCTTTGGAATATGGCTGGTGCATTCGACAAACCATAGACTAATCTTGTGAACTTGAAAAGTCCTTTATGTGTATTTATGGTTGTCAACTTCTGAGAGCCTTCGTCCAATTTAAGTTGCAAATAAGCTTTGGAAAGATCTAGCTTTGTAAACTCCTGTCCACCATGTAATTTTGAGAAAAGTTCTTCTACCTTCGGTAAAGGGTATTTCTCAATCTGGAGGACTTTATTAAGTATGGCCGAGAAATCTGCGCATAGTCTGATCTCTCCATTTTGTTTTAATATTGGTACAATTGGACTTGCAAATTCTGAAAACTCTACTGGCTTTAAAACCTCACTATCGATCAGTCGATCGATTTCCTTTTCAATTTTTTCTTTAAGAGCGAAAGGCACCGGCCGTGATTTAAAATAAATTGGTTTACTATCTGGCTTGACTGTTAGTTTTACTGTGACTTTTTTCATGCATCCTAATTTATCCGCAAATAAGTCTTTATATTTTCTCATAAAATAATTCATATCCGTGCGACTCTCAGAGCAAAAATTTACCTTCGACAGTTGTAATTTAAATGCTGATAAAAAATTTCTACCCAACAGTGCCGGACCACATCCTTTAACAATAAAAATATCTATTTTCTTTGTTTCCTTATCGTAGGTGACCGATGCTTCCATAATAACTACTGTGTTAATTTGCTCTCCGGTGTACGACTTCAAGATAGTAGTTGTGTTTTTTAAGGGTGTGCTAGTGAAAAGCTTTTCATACAAACTAAATGGAATTGCTGTGGCAAATGAACCGCTGTCTACTTCAAAACTGACTGGCGTACCGTTCACTCCCACGGACAACTTCATAGCTTCGCCTCGACAACTGCGTACGTTGCAAATTAAAACACTCTTACCGTCATCATCGTCACTTTCCTCCGACACTGCATCCACATAATTTAGGTTTTTATTCACTTTGTTACTCGGACACATCCTTCTGAAGTGGCCTCTTTTTCCGCACTTTTTACATTTATAATTTTTGAACCGGCAATTAGCCTGACTATGACTACGATAACCGCATCCTTCACACTGTGGCCGATCCGAACGCTCCGCCACCCGGAACATGTCACCCTGCACCTGCGCCATGACTCCCAACGAAGCCGCCATCGAAAACGATTGCCGTGAAGCTTGTCTTGCGCTGTGCACATTATTAGCAATCTCTAATGCTTTTGTCATAGTAAGACCCGGCGAGTCCTCTAGGAACAGTTTGTCCCTTTCTGCTCCAGCCCGCATTCCCAACACAAAACGATCTCGCAGTGTTTCGTCGAGCGATGTTGTAAATTGGCAATCCGCTGCTAGGCTCCTGACTCGCGATGCCCATTCCCTATGACTTTCCTCTATGCCTTGTGCGGCACTGTGAAACCGATGTCTCTCGGCTAATACAAATTTCTTGGGCGAATAATGTTTGTTAAACTCGCCAACAACATCTTTATACGATAATGTGTCCAAAGTTTTTGGGTATATCAAATTACGCACCAACTTATACGCCTCGATACTGAGTGCCCCCAACAAAATGGCGCGTCGTCTCTTGCCATCTTTGTCCGTTTCTGACGTAATTTCATTCGCCAAAAACCACTGATCCAAACGTTCCTTGAAGATATTCCAGTCTGCATCACTGTCGAAGACTGGCACGCTCCCGATACTTGACATTATTTTCGCGTGGATAATATAATTTAGTCGAACTCGTCGTCACTGTTAGGTTCGGGAGGAAAACGACTATATGCTTTTGATGGGTTTATTACACTCGCTCGATACTGAGACGCAGCTCAGGTAAAAACTAACGCGACTACCCAACATATAGATAGACATTTAAGTACCTACCTACACTAAAATAAACGTTATCTGAAAAAAATATCTGTGTTCATAGTTATTACATATCCGTGATAGGTTTGATCGAGACCTAACCTGCTCTGGGTGTGTCATCAGATTCTTTATTTCAGTTCCACGTCAAGCAAGACCTAACCTGTCGCAATTATGTCATCAAGTCATCCTTTGTTTAAACTAATATTGCGAGCTCGCGCGCGTGAAGCGCTATGCATGCTATGCATCGTCGCACAGCATTGCATACAGCGGGGAGAGGTAGCTCTAAAGATATTGGTCGTTCAAGTCTTTCGAACAATGCTGACGAAGCTTGACCGAGTCCGTAATTCATTCGCAAGTTAACATCGATAGCATCGAGACGAGTTACTGTGCTGATAAAATATTTCCATTTTGGTGAGTTGAAACTTGTCTTACTTTGAATAAGTATCTACCTACTATTATGATTTTATCGATACTAAAACTTCCTATTTATTTTCAGATCATCAAGATGACCTACAGTCCGGCGATAACGGATCCTTTCTTCTACGGCCAGCATTTACTAACAGGATTTGAGAGCGAGGATGTTGAAGAAGTGGGTGCTCCAGAACCTCCTCCACGAAATCCAAACAAGCGAGTGCGGCTTTCCAAAAAGAAAGCGCAGACTACAACTTCTTACATTGTGAAGAAATCGCGGCGTAAAGGTTTGCGAATGATAAAAATCAAAGTGATTGACTTATCCAGTGACAGTGAAGTGGAAACATCGAATGCGCAGTATATGGTGATGGATCACACCGACGAAATAATGGACATGACCGAAAATTTACTTGACAGAATGAGTAGGAAGTTAAGTAATAATGGTAATGATTACTAAGCGTTTATTATTTTATTGTTTATTATTAGTATTATGTTTGAAATTATATTCAAATTAAATTTTCTTTAAATTTCATTCGGTAACTAGCATTATGGTATAATTCAGTAATACTTTATAATTATATTGAACTGTTTCAAATATTCTAAATCTTAGTTATAAAACAGAATAAGTGTTACCGATGTTAAGATGCGAATCATTAAAATATATCTTAAATTAGACTGACTGTTTTATTTTCTTTTTCTCAGTAACAAATAAATAAAACAAAGAAATATAAATTTACGTAGGCATACATTTATTTTCCATAAAATAATAATTAAACACAAATTCAATGGTAAGAACTTAATTAAAAAAATTATAATATTGACACTCCACTGTCCACACACCATCTTCTTATACATATAACATTTTTTTAAGCACAGTAATCGTTATGAATAAGACAGTTATACTTACTACATTTATTTGTACAGTAATAAGAAATTAAGGTCTTAAGATTAGGTATATCCATTTCGCCAACGTCCTTTACAATGCTATTCGGATATAGCTCCTGAACCCATTTACATTTTTCAAGCCCCTTTACAACTAAGGTTTTACCAAATAAGGATGACTGAATCATTCTCTTGAATTCTTAGCTTATCAATCCTTCACTCCAGTAGATGCCCCGATTTTTCCCGAGCCAAACAACTTGTTTCTTTTCTTCGTCAGTTAAATGTTTGAAAGGAAATGGGGGTTTTATTAAAAAAACTTCACTTGTTGCTGTAGCTAATTCTTTGATAATTAAATTATTTTTGTAGTCTTTAAAGCCTTGTAAATCTACAAAAATATATTCCGGATTCATGATATTTTCTTCACTATACTGGTAAGAGGTTTGTATTCTATTATACAATCGTTCAATATTAAACAGTATGCAGTTGTTTTGTCCGGTATCGCTATCTCGCTCTCAATTTCAACACGAACGTCGACAGGCCCAGTCTTCAACGTATCATTCTGACGACAGCAATCAATTACAAATAATGGAGTTTTTTCCTTGAAATCGATATAATTTAGCAGGGGTTCTGGAAGACGGCTGTAGTAAGACTGTTGAAATTTAGCATACAACTCGTATAATAAATTATCATTGCTAAATTTAACGTTCAGGTTTTCATAAGGGAAGTAGGTTGAGTTTAAAAACACTTTTACGTCACGCAAGTTACAATGATCGAATCTGGACATATCCTGAAATCCATTGTTCTTGCGGTCTTTCTGTAATCCAATGATAACGTATCTTGGCTTTTCTATCTGTGATGAAGTTTTGATTGACCATGTATGCTTCGTTGTTTGAGGTAAAAGTGGATATTCATAAAGATCCCAGTTTCTAAACGCTACATGAATAGCTCTGTCTCTTTCTAAAAACCTAAGCAAGTTGATTCTCTCTCTATCAGACACCTTAACGTGGGGCACTCGCCACATAATTTTATCAATGACGATGTCTTCCACAACCTCATTATTATTTAATTTAATTGCATTCATGTTCGTATTGCTTCGCAAAAGTATAAGCTCATGCTTGCAATTTATTATAATTTTTTTGTAATCCTCTGCAAACCCAAGGATTCTATTAAGTGAAAGACAGCCTGAAAAAGTTCCACCCGTTGTGTTTTTAATACCGTCAATGTTCCAACCCCATGCATATGACATTTTTGATTCACTTTTATTCATTGATAATAAAGATTTCATTGTGGTTGTTATGCCTGCATTTTTAATCTTGTCGATTTCGACCCCATTTAATTCATAACGAATATCTTGAAATAAAAATAGTATTGGGTTGTTTATTAATTGAATCTCGGCCACTTTAGCTTTAGTTTCACTGTTGATTATGCTGATCCTTCCTTCTACGTCCAAGTACTCTCCGACGGTAGAATGTAAAGGTCCTGCTGGTTAATCGGAATCCGTATCTCATCGTTCCTATTATAACTGCTTACATAAGGCTTATAGGAATGAATCTGAATACTTTCAATGCTGTTGTCTTGTACAAAAGGTTCTGCTATATTAAGCATTTTACTTACTTTAACAAATTTATTAATTTGAGAAATTGCTTATTGCCCTTTGTTAATTTATTTCTTTTTGGTGGTACCTTCGTAATATTTGAAAGCAAACTGCGCTGTCTGCTGGTAGTACACAGGGTTTTATTGAAATCAATCATTTTTCTTAAGATGTAAACAGAGCTGCACTTCTTCTCTTCTTAAATTTAGTAAGTTGTTATTTAAATCCAAAATTCTAATATTAATTGCACTCACACTGTTTTGGATAAGTGGGAAATAAATAACGTTTTTAAGAATTTCAATTATTCGATAACCCGGCGGCACATTCGGAGAGAACTCGTAAATGATATGGCTAGGTTTTCCATTAATAAATGATCCGCTCACAATATCACATTCGATTCTGACTATGGCTGATGGTAAAATGTTGATCGGGTAGGAAGATGTATGTAATATATTAGCTTTTAAAAATACTTTCCAAATCCTAATGTACATCCTATTGAGTTCTCTTTATCAAAGTGAATGTCTTTGCTACAAAAAATACTGGTGCTTAACGTATTATTATTGCAAGTTAATTCCAAAACACAATCATTAACATGTTTAGTTAGGAATTCAATAATATCCTCAAGTTCATATGAACCCTCAGGTATTGTAAAAACCCCATCTTTACCGTAATAGAATTTATTATTTCTGTTATCAACATTAGGTATTGAATTAAAAGTAGTAAAGTACAGGAGGCCGCACTCATAATCACCATCAGTTTCCAAAGCCGGAGAATAATTTGTTACAAGAGCAGAGTCTGTGCCCGTTATAGACATTGTGAAAGACATAGTTAAGTGATTCGTTCCCAGAAACCTTTTAAAAATTGAAGACATAAATGTCCACAGTTAAACGTGTTGTATGCTTGATATTTAGTATAATTGTAATACAAATCTGTGCCACTTAGCTATTTAACCAATTCTGTAGGAGGTTTTAAATCTCCGAAACTGTTAAAATATTCACAATAATTTAAGTTTTTACAAAGGCTACCCAATGAGTTCCAGGGTTGTCAGAACTGTCTAAATTGATAATCGCACACTCAATTTGTTTAGGTTTTGGAGGCAAATTGTCTCTCATATACACACCTCTGAAATATGGTATATTATTATTATTATTAACATATTTCATTATATCTTCATTTGTGAGTGCACGTCGGGGTAGCCTATTTAACAGTTTTTTGTATGTAAACAAAGTCCACCGCCTTTTTTGTACGGTTTGATGTACAGTCCTTTTCCAATAGCAATTGCCTCCATCATCTTATTATGACGTATTGATTCTTTTAGATTTTCTTGAGCAGATTTAGAGTCGTTTACTGCTTTTGTTATTCCAGCTGCCCCTCCAGCTAATGAGCCTATCGCCGAAAGGCAAGCGAATATAGGAAGAAGTGGTAGTATTCCTCCAGTTTTTGGAATTGGTATTATTAGAGGTAGCTGTACTTTCATATTCTTAGGAAACAATTTTTTTGCAGCTAAATAAGCAAATTTAATAGCAGATTGTTTGTTTTTTAGTTTGGCTTTCTTTAGTTGTGTACGTATTTTTCTAATACCTGCTTTAAAATTTTTCAAACCAGCACCTGCCTTAACTTTAACTTTCATGACTTTGTTTACTAACCACGAAGCAAGTCTTTCCCCTCTACTTGCGTCTTTTGCCTTTGATCGTAGTTTTGCCATTTTCATCAATTCTTTATCAGCTTGATGACGATCGCGCGTATCGGTGTATTTAGCATAGGCAATATCGTGACGCATACAAGCGTCGTCTAATTGATTAATACCTTTATCACCTCTTAGTAAACGTTTTTCTAGTTTTGTGCCAGGGCCACAATAGTTGTATCCCGGTAAATGTAACTCAAGTGCTAAATTATTTATTAATTTATTAACAAGTCCTCTTCCAGTCATCACTTACGAACGAATGAATAATATTTGGTGATCATGATTGTAATATAACAACATTATTTAACAACATCATTTTTTGCGATCCAACTATTTTCATCGTCTTTTAATCCAAGCCATTTGACGAATAGCTTATTTCCTTTCTTTTTCAACACCTTTTCAATTAAATAAACACCAGGATAACATGTTTTATTTAATTCTTGTTCGTAGAAACTACCTTTTTGTGGTATTTAAGATATAGGGTAGTTGCTAAACATAATGGGTTGAGTCGGTCGGTAACCGAATAAAGAGCTGTAAAGAGCACCCTCCGGTTTTATTTAGATATCAACCCTTAAACTTATCAACTGGCGACGAGGGACTGTAAACACGCGTGAAAGTGAAACTTAAATAAATTATTTACGAAGGGAAGTGATAAAAATGGCCGGACAAGCGGGTACAGCTATCGGTGGCGGTCTCATGTTCGACCACCGAGTGAACGAGTGGAGCATCTTCAACAGTCGTCTGACTCAGTACTTTATGGCCAATGATATCAACAATGAGACAGATAAAGCGGAAGTAAAGAGGCGAGCTGTGCTGCTTTCATCACTGGTAGAGGACACATACCGCGTCGTGCAAGATTTGGTTTTTCCATTGGACCTGGAAAGCGTTACCTATACGCAAATTAATCAGAAATTGAGCGACCATTTTCAGCCTAAGAGAAGTACGTTCGCTGAAAGATATCAGTTTTATAAGGCTGAGCAGCGACCGAACGAGGACCTGGCGGAATGGGCGGCGCGAGTGAGGAGCCTCGCAAAGTATTGTGGGTTCAAATCTGAACTTGAAACGGCTTTACGCGACCGTTTTGTTCTCGGTCTCGAGAACACTAAGGAAAAAGAAAAGTTATTCGCTGAGAGCATCGAACGCCTGACAATTAATCAGGCTTTAGAGCTTGCGCAAAGTGTGCGCTGTGCTCGACAGGCGTTGGACAATTCGAAGAAAATGGCGTTGGCGCAGAACGTGTTTGCAATGCGCGCAAGTGGCGAGCAAGGCAGTAGTGGCGACAACCGACAACCCGCGCCCGCAGGAGCCTATCGGAAGGCGGCGGCAACAGTTCCAAAGTGCAGTGTGTGTGGGTTGAAAAATCATACAAAAGATCAGTGTCGCTATGTAAATTATAAATGTAAAAAGTGCAACCAAAAGGGGCATTTGAGGCGAATGTGCAAAGTGAACATAAAGTGCAACAATTTTTTGGCTGCGGAGGACAGCGAGGATGATATTTTAGACGGTATTTATGATTTATTCACTATCAAAACAACACACGGCGAACCGTTGCAACAGATCGTGTCGATAAATAACAAACCGGTTCTATGCGAAGTGGATAGTGGCAGCGCTGTCTCGGTTTTGCCCATAGATGTTTATGATACGCATTTTAAAGCTACTCATCCATTGAAAAGTTGTAATGTGGCATTAAACTGCTATAATGGCACCAAAATAACACCAGTGGGTGTGGTGTTTTTAGAAGTGTCATTCGATAATCGAAAGGAAACATTGAAAATGTTTGTTATCGAAACAAAAAAGCAGCCTCCCTTGCTGGGTCGCGACTTTTTATGTCAGTTCAAGCTTCAATTATGCACTTTGAATTGCAATAACTTGAGTACGGAAGAGGAAGTTATAAGTAATTTAAAAGAAAGATTTGCAAAGTTATTTTCGAATGAACTAGGAAAGTTTAACAAATTTGAACTAAATTTGAAAATTAAGCCAGATGCACAGTTTAAATTTTTTAAACCAAGGCCGGTACCACTAGCTTTGAAACCGAAAGTGGAATCTGAACTGAAGAGATTATTAGAGTTAGGTATAATAGAAAAGGTTGAACATTCGGAAATAGCAACTCCGATTGTCCCCGTGCTGCGACCCGATGGAGATATACGTATCTGTGGTGATTTTTCAGTAACTTTAAATAAAGTTCTATACATGGATAATTATCCATTGCCACGAATAGAAGAGCTTTTTGCCAAACTCCACGGGGGCGTAGAGTTTTCGAAACTGGACCTGAGCAGAGCGTATAATCAGTTTGTTCTCGATGAGTCGAAAAAGTTAACTTGTATAAATACGCACAAGGGTCTATATCGTTATAACCGACTAGTATTTGGCCTATCGAGTGCACCATCTATTTGTCAACAAATTATGGAGAATTTGCTGTCAGATATAGAAGGTACATGCATATTTTTGGATGACATTTTAATCACGGGACCAAATAGGAAAATACATATGGAACGTTTGACTCAAGTTTTAAGCAGGTTGGAAGAAGCTGGTTTACGCCTAAAGCAAAACAAATGCGAGCTTTTTAAAGAATCTGTCGAGTATTTAGGTTATATAATTGATAAAAATGGGTTACATAAGTCGAAAGGAAAGGTACAGGCAATTTTAAATTGTACTAGTCCGAAAAATGTGCCAGAGTTGAAATCATTCCTCGGTATGGTAAATTATTACAGATGTTTCGTGCCAAATACTTCAAGTCTATTAAATCCACTGCATTTACTGTTGAAAAAGGGCCAGAAATGGCTGTGGGGAGAAGAGCAACAACAGGCTTTTAGTAAAATAAAGGAAGAATTGGTTTCGGAAAGGGTGTTGGCACATTACAACCCCGAGTACCCAACCATAGTGACGGTGGACGCGGGCCCAGTCGGGCTGGGCGCCGTGCTGGCGCAGCGGCAGCCCGACGGCTCCGAGCGCGCGGTCGCGTACGCCTCGCGCTCGCTGGCCAAGAGCGAGATGAACTACGCGCAGATACAGAAAGAGGCTGCCTCTATCGTGTTTGGCATAAAAAAAATCCACCACTATCTATATGGGCGTTCAGAACCCTTTACCTTGCGTACGGACCATAAACCTTTAATCTCCATTTTTGGTAGCAAAAAAGGTATACCAGAAATGGCAGCAAATAGGCTGCAGAGATATGCTTTATTTCGAAATTTCTAAACTTAGAACGAGTGCAACGTAAATTGATCAAGGTGATGTATTTTAAGAAATTTCGTCATTCTACAGAAAAATTATATCAAGAAAGCAATCTCCTTTCCATTAGAAGGCTGTATATATTACATGTAATATTAAGAAAACACAAAACCTTACCATATGATCCTAACATAAAAAATAAAAGAAGAAATGATATTGTAGTAAAAACACCTTCAACGCGAACAAAATTTGCGAGAATGCAGTATAACGCGCAATCGTCTTTCTTATATAATAAAATAAATAAAAAGATTAAAATATATGATTATACTTATTACGAATGTAAAAAAACTATAGTACAATGGTTGCATAGTCTAAATTATGATGATACTGAAAGATTATTAGAGCAATTAAAATAATGTTTCATCGAGCAGACACACACACACACACACACACACACACACACACACACACACACACACTCACACACTCACACACACTCACACACACACACACACACACACACACACACACACACACACACACACACACACACACACTACACACATACACACACTCATGCGATGTTCTACCTAAACACATAAAACACTCACCTGGCTGAGCTTTACACTTTTATCTTTTTAATAATTTTGTCATAACAGTAATCTTTAAAATAAGTAAAATATCAAATTAAACTAAGTTTTTAAGCTATGGAAGCGCGGTGTCACCTAGTACAGGCATTCTACATGCTTAAAAGGTGGCTCCAGATACTATGTACCGTTAAATTAAGCAGTTTACGAAAATAAAGATTTTGTATTTGTATTTTTTGTATTTGTATTTCTCACGGCGTACAATTTCAATATTGAATATATCCAAAGCGAGAAAAATGTCGCGGATTTTCTGTCACGGGCAGGGGCATGTGTAGTAGGGGAGGTTTTGGAAAAAGTAGATCAGGCTTTGTACATAAATTTTATGGAAGAGAGTATTTTCACACCCATTACAATTGCTGATATTAAGCAAGCCACGGCAAATGACCCCATCCTAAAACAGGTAACGGAGTACATCCAAAAGGGATGGCCACGAAAAGTAGATAACAGTTTAAAGCCATACTATCACTGTCGCTTACAGTTATCGTTGGAACAGGGGTGTATTCTACGGGGTCATAAAGTTATAATACCGGCGGTTTTTCGTGAGGATTTGTTAAACGAGTTGCACAGCTCACATTTTGGTATAGTAAAGACCAAGAACGAAGCCCGAGCACGGATGTGGTGGCCGAAAATTGACCAACACATTGAAGAAAAAATTGGTTCATGTACGGCATGCAACGCACTCCGTAACAATCCGCCACGATCTCCGCTGGCGCCGTGGCCCTACCCGAAACGTCCATGGGATCGCGTGCATCTAGATATGTTTTCTTTAGGTGGAAGACAATTTTTAATAGCGGTCGATGCGCATTCAAAGTGGATTGAATGTTATTATATGACAAACACTGACACAGAGTCCATACTGTGCAAATTAAGTGAAATGTTCAGTAGGTTTGGCTTGGTGCGCGTTTTAGTTACAGATAACGCTACAAACTTTTGCTCAAACCAGTTTGAACGCTATTGTCGGGTTAACGCTATTCAGCACATTACAATAGCTCCGTATCACCCAGCATCGAATGGCCAAGCAGAAAACACGGTTAAGTCTGTTAAAAACAGTATAAAGGCAATTTTAATAGAAAATTTGCAGCATCATGTGATGATTAAAAAATTAAACAAATTTTTGTTTTCGTACAGGAATTCCATACATTCCACAACCGGTTTCTCGCCAGCACAATTGTTATTAGGTAGATCACTTCGCTGTCGGCTCGATCTGTTGCAGGTGTCAAAGACTATTGATGAGTCATCCTCATCGCTCGATGAAGCGAACTTGTCGTCCGCGGCCAAAAATAATGTTGAGATAAAACAGACCTTACAGTGTAAACAATACGGCGGAAAACGGAATAAGAATTTTGTGATTGGAGATATTGTCCTGACCAAATGCTTCTACAATAATGGAAATAAACATAAATGGCTATTAGGAAAGGTCAAGAGTGAAATTGGAACGAAGATGTATATTGTGTATGTTAAGGACATTAATAAAGAATTAAAAAAACACATTGATCATCTATTGCCCTACAAAGGTTTGAAATCAGATTTATCACCAGATGACGAGGATTTTAGTGTAATGGGCGATGTAAATACAAACAACCAATTGCCAGAGGTTGAAAACTTTGAAAACTGCGAATCAATGGTAACAGAAAGTTCTCCTTTTGTTGATCCAAATTCAAATAATGTAGATGTAACAGAAGGGGGCGAGAGTAATGTCATAAATGAGGTACAACAAAGTGTTATGTCAGAGCCACTGAAGAGAAAAACTAGGAATCCTAACCCTGTATACAAATAGCGGTTTTCTTTAAGTTTATAAGTTATTGATTGAGGATCTACAATTTAGGATCTAAAATTTGTGATCTAAAATAATAAATATTTGACGGGGGGGGACTTTCAGGGCCAGGATCCGGGCGCAATTCATGTTCGATGCTGTCGTCAGCCATTTTGGTGGAGCTTCGAAATAACTCGTCAGTCGTCTTCTACTAACTAGGTTTAATCTAAATCAACAATTACACAGCTCAAGTAACAGGGATTGTCACAATAATGTTAGATTAGGAAACGCGGCGAGTTCCGTTCTTTCGACTCGTAGTCTTGTCAAAAACGTAATGTCCAGATCAAAACAAACCTGCCACAGACCAAGACTACCACAGACAAAGAGCGGACCACACCCAAGCGATGTTTGACAGCTGTCATCGCTTGACGTTTCATTCAAGTAATCTATGGACATCTCTGTTTTGTTTACACTATTGTGGAAGCCTCGCTCGCCACGACACGGCCATTCTGCCGCATCACACGTCCTCGTGTGCGCCTGTAAGCAAAAACATCTTGCGAGTACTATGTCACACACTCGGTCAATCCTGACCAAAGATAACAGGGTGTTGACAATAAACGAGGTCCATAAAGATCACACTTTTATTTACAATCATCATTAACATTCCAACACACTTTCACATGGGGATCAACGTTTCAAATCAAATCGTATCACTTTCTTTACAAATCATCATCTATTTTGATGCAAAAACTTCTGAAGGTTGCGATCAGAACGTTTACTTTACACGATGGGATTAAACTCTCTTTAAATCAAGTAATCAAATCATCAATGTCACAGTCACACATATTGCCACGCTTAGTCAAACACACCAGGTGTAGCTTAATATGGCATCGCCTCCCTCGAGCGACCCATAAAACTGATCTCTACTATGGCATCGCCTATAACGAGCGATCCATCTGCAGTGCCTCCATCGAGCACAACCCTTATGGCAACGCCTCCATCGAGCGATCCATCTGCAGTGCCTCCATCGAGCACAACCCTTATGGCAACGCCTCCATCGAGCGATCCATCTGCAGTGCCTCCATCGAGCACAACCCTTATGGCAACGCCTCCATCGAGCGATCCATCTGCAGTGCCTCCATCGAGCACAAAATATGCTTTCGCCTATATCGAGCTAGAGCATACATCGTAATAACACACATACTCAGCACCTCCCTCGAGTGCTGTCCAAGCTAGACAATATGTGAACTAGGCCCAGCAGCCTCTTCTGGTTCAGAAACTTCAGACTCTACATCAGAAATAATCGCAGAACCTTCAGGCATTTTTCGCAAACGATCATGAGCATACTTGTAAGTTCTCCTAGAGTTTAAAGATTTCAAAACGTAGCGATCACCATCCAAAACCTCTATCACCTTAAACGGACCTTTGTATTTCGGGTCGAGTTTAGTCTGGTTTCGCTCCTCATTTTGTAGCAATACAAAGTCACCTATTGAAAATTTGTCAAGTCTAGCTTTGTTAAAGTCAAATCGTCTTTTATCATATAGAGAGTTCTTTTCGATATTTTCAATAGCCTGAGCTCTAACTTGTTCAAGGTCAACATGATTCTCTTCAGTCGCAAACATCAAGTCAAGGGGTCTGGCAACTCTACCAATGAGCAATTCAAGGGGGCTCGACTTTGTAACTCGGTTTTGTGAACAGTTAAGCGCCAATTGGACCTCAGGAAGAGCTTCCTGCCACGATTGATCTCCAGACTCTACAGCAGTAAGCATATTTTTGAGCGTACTCATAACACGCTCTACTTGCCCATTCGCTCTGCTACTGCCAGTCGCTATCAAGTGAAGTTGAATGTTAGCGCCCTCACAGAACTGTCTGAATTCACGGCTTGCAAAGCATCTACCCTGATCGGCGATGAGACGCGTAGGAGCGCCAAAAAGAGACGAGGCAAACTGTACAGCCCTGATGCTGTTTACAGTGTCTATATTGGGAGTGTAATGGAGGAGGACGTACTTTGTAAATGCGTCAATGAGGACAAAAACGTACTCCTTCCTATCATTCTTGCCACTTAGCTTGCCTGTGGCATCAATGTGCAAAGTATGCCATGGGATAGCAACTTTGGGGATGGGATGAAGCTCTGCTTGAATTTTCCCTGAGTGGCCTTTAGAAATTTTGCAAGTGACACAATTGTCAATGAACTTTCTAACATATTTAGACATTTGTTCGAACCAATAGAGATCGTAGAGTTTTTCGAGAGTTTTCTCCCAACCCAAGTGCATCAATTTCTCATGTATGTTATTAATAACAGACCATCTAAGAGATCTAGGCAAAATCGGCAGGAAACGTGATTTACCGTGACGCTGTATCTTGCGGTATAGAATACTAGAACGAACCTCATACGTCTTTGCTATGTCGTCAGTCAGTCTGTGCTCATTCAAGTCCTCGACAATTCTAGCGATCTCGGCATCTCTTCGTTGTTCGGCTAGAAGCCAATTGTCAGTTAGCTCAGCAACGTCTACCCGTTTTGGTGCGACTTTAACTACCTCTTTAGCTTTTGGAGGTGGCAAAGGATTCCTTGAGAAGAAGTCAGCATGACACATACGGTCACCCTTTCTGTGAATTATGTCAAAATCAAAGGCCTGAAGAAAGGCCCACCACCTATGGACTCGTGGTGTAAGGTCCAGCTTCTTTCGAGACGATTGCAACGAATTACAATCCGTAACCACAAGGAACTTGCGGCCATGTAGAAAGTGCCGAAAATGTTTGACCGCATTGACGACCGCGAGCGTCTCTAGCTCGTAAGAGTGATATTTTGACTCAGCGGGAGTAGTTCGCTTGCTGAAATAAGCGACAACACGAAGTTTTCCGTCCTTCTTCTGAAATAAGATTGCTCCATAGCCTAGAGCACTGGCATCAGTGTGCAGCTCAATGGGACAATCGGGATCGAAAATTATCAGAACCGGTTCGTTGGTCAATACAGACACTATCTGTTGCCTAACAGCTTCGTGCTTAGGAGTCCAATCAAGTTTCCCTTTTGAAGACGTCAAGGCATACAACGGGGCCATGGTTTGCGAGAAACCAGCAACGAATTGCCGAAAATATGACGCTAGGCCAATAAATTGACGTAACTGCGTTACAGTCTCTGGGGGAGGTAGAGCGATAAGCGCTTGAATTTTCTTGGGGTTCGGTCTTATTTCACCTTGACTAACAATATAGCCTAAATACTCGACCTCTTCCTTGAGAAAGGCACATTTTTTTATATTGAGTGAAAACCCCTTTTCAGTGAGAACCTGCAAAACAGTAATGAGTCGATCAATACCTTCTTCAATGGTGGAAGCAACAATCAAGACATCGTCCATGTAAACCACAACGTATGAGCTGGTTAGATCACCCAAAGCACGAGTAACGGCACGTTGGAAGACAGATGGAGCATTACGAAGACCAAAAGGCATCGCCACATATTCGAACTGACCCTCTGGTGTTACAAAAGCCGTTCGTTCGATAGAGTCGGGATGAATGGGTATTTGGTGGAAACCAGACGCCATATCCAAAGTTGTAAAATACACTCCGCCGTGTAATCGAGATATCTGATCCGATATCAACGGTAAAGGGAATCGATCGGGGACTGTATTATCGTTAAGTTCCCTATAGTCCACGCAAAGTCTGTAATTACCGTCCTTTTTAGTCACTAAGAGGATGGGGCTTGCAAACGGCGATGAGCTAGGACGAACAACGCCAGCATTAATAAGTTCGTCCACTCGCTCTCGGACTATCAACTTTTCTTCAGAGGACATACGATAAGGTCGACGACAAACGGTCTTATTAGGGTCCATGAGACGGATTTGCATTGGCTCAGTCTGAGCAGGGTGATTAGGAAAACCTGTAATGAAATGATCCTTGAAATTATTCAAAACCTGCATCAACTTTGGTTTAGCATCATGGGGAATATCAGTGTCAACTTGGTCTAAGTCAAAGTCCTTGTCATTCAACTTACAAACATTAACAAACTTCATTCTAGAAAACTGAATTTTGTCTGTAGTCATAAGTACAGCCAGTCCTTGCAAAAGAACCTCGCGTCCAATCAGGATATTTTGTCGCAAAAAATGGTCAGGTAAAACATGGAAGAGCACTTCAAAACAAATGCCATCAATCTCTACCATAGAGAGAATCTGAACAGTACTGAAAACACTCGTCTGTCCTATGCCAGTCAAAGTCACTACTTCGTTTTGTCGTTTTCCACTGAATTTACCAGCAACTGACTCCTTTATCAAAGAGCACTCCGCGCCTGAATCATAGTAGTATGAAAACGACCCACCTGAGTGATTTAGACGCCCACAAGGTCCAGTGACCTCGCACAGATCCACTCGCTTCACCACCGGTCCACCATTGGTCGCCTTGTCACCAACGGCCGGTCTCGTACAGTTCTTTGCGTAGTGCCCCACACCACGGCAGTTAAAGCAGGTGATGGCGGGCCTTGCCGGCGGATCTGAACTAGGTGGTGCTTGCAGCGGCGGCCGGGCATCTCGTACAGGAGCGAAACTTTGTTTCTGTTGCTTGCACTGGGCGGACTTGTGCCCCATTTTGCCGCATGTGTAGCATTTGCACGTTATAGGTGTAGGTCCACTTTTGAGTCGCTTTTGGTCGGGTCCCTCACTGTCGGCAGACTTCCTCTTAAGAAAAGACATGGCTTGAAGCTCCTTATGCATTTTCTCTCGTGTTTGTATCTCCGTTGTAAATGCCAGACGCTGTACGCGCGGCTCAGCAAACTGTGAAAGATGTGCGAGCACACATGAAATTGCAATTTCTTCAGTTGTCATCTTCTGCCAGCGAGACACCAGTGAGGTAAGCATGGTTGCAGCATAAGCTGCCAGGGTTTCTCCTTCTTTAGGCCGGTTATTGTTCAGGTTAATCAAAAACGCGGCTGCGGTATCCTGGTGGACGTATCTGGCGGTGAAAAGCTGCTTGAAATCCAGCCAGGTCATCCCGGGGAACGTGACTTGCGAGAGCCAGGTCGAAGCTGTTCCTTTTAGAGCTTTGCTCAACGTGATGACCAACGACGCTCCCTGAAGTTTTCTCTCGCTCATGCATAGTTCGGCGGTAGTTACCCATGCGCGTGCATCGCTATGCATTGCGGGATCGAACGCAGGCAAATAAAGTTGTTCTTGAAGCTGTGGCGTCCTGATAGCTTCAATTAACGCCATGAAGTTTAGGTTTTGCTGCTCCATCATAAGGCGCCACTTTTCTTCGCTGTCGCCTGGGTTTCCGCGTCCAGAACATGTCGCAGTAGGGTTGCATCCCACTTCTGATGACGGGGGGGGACTTTCAGGGCCAGGATCCGGGCGCAATTCATGTTCGATGCTGTCGTCAGCCATTTTGGTGGAGCTTCGAAATAACTCGTCAGTCGTCTTCTACTAACTAGGTTTAATCTAAATCAACAATTACACAGCTCAAGTAACAGGGATTGTCACAATAATGTTAGATTAGGAAACGCGGCGAGTTCCGTTCTTTCGACTCGTAGTCTTGTCAAAAACGTAATGTCCAGATCAAAACAAACCTGCCACAGACCAAGACTACCACAGACAAAGAGCGGACCACACCCAAGCGATGTTTGACAGCTGTCATCGCTTGACGTTTCATTCAAGTAATCTATGGACATCTCTGTTTTGTTTACACTATTGTGGAAGCCTCGCTCGCCACGACATATTTATATTAGGTTCTTAGATTAAGGGTGGAGGAAATGTGGTATTTAAGATATAGGGTAGTTGCTAAACATAATGGGTTGAGTCGGTCGGTAACCGAATAAAGAGCTGTAAAGAGCACCCTCCGGTTTTATTTAGATATCAACCCTTAAACTTATCACTTTTATTAACTGGTTATGTTGATCTTTAATACGATATGTTATGGGAATACTTTTGTTAACTTTGCTAATGGTAAATAACTCGGTCGACCAATTGGGAGTATAACCTTTGTAAAAAGACCCCTTGTACTTGCTAATACGAACGTAATCCCCCACTTTAAATTTTGGTTTCACTGAGGATGTCTCTGTGTGAGAGTTTACAATAATATTTTCTAAAACTTTGGGTTCATTGACTTTGTTTACCTCTGCTGGTCGGTACTTTGTTGTACGGTGTTTTGTACTATTATATGAATTCACAACATCAACTAATGGTTTTTCCATCCATTTGTAGTTGCCAACTAAACTAAAATATTTATATAACTTATTCTTCAATGTCCTTATTGTGGGCGGCTGCCCTTGTTGCTGGTAGAAGTTGAGGAGAAGAAACGCCCGGTCGCAGTTGAAGACACTTTTTTATTTTCTTAATGCACAGAGATACACGTTGCAAGTAGGTTCGGTGACAGAAGAAGTATTTTTGTTGCCATATCAAAAAAGTGGCACAATAATTTGTTGGGGATGCCAACATGCTGGGGCCTGAGAAGGCGAAATGTAATTAATCAACTTTATACAGAGCAAAATTATGCCGAGCCATCGTTTAGTTATGTAAATTAAGTATGGCAACCACTTAACAAACCTAATTTATGTTTTTAAGCCAATGCTATGTCAAACAACATGAAACAGTTTGCAATTTCTAAATAAAGGTTGAATTGATTATACATTTATGCCTGAAGATGTTGTTTTATTATGAATAACATTGTTAATATTTTACTTGTAATTATTAAGTAAAAATTTAATAAATTCTTCAAAACTAAAGTTAACACAATCTATTCTTCTAGAATCTGCATCTCAAAGTGAACATGCATTAGTAATAAAATAATCTAACTCTTAGAGTATTTATTACATTTGGTAGGTAAACTAACTTTAATGAAAAAGGTAGCCTAATTTTTCTTTGTTACATAGTTATTTTTAATGCTTACTATAATAGGTAACTTAGTGTATATTAATGCTGTTTAAGCATGTAAACAACAATCATACTTTGTTTATTTTCATTAAGACATGGTAGGCTGTTTATGCTATAATATGCTTATGTTACTTATTCTAAAGGTAAAACACAAATATTCGACAATGAACGAGTATAAACTTTACCATTGGATTTCTTAACTTCTAAGGCACGAACCTTATTATCTGCACCAGGGAAGACACGTATAACTCTAGCCATGGGCCAGTATAAAGGGGCTGAATTTGGTTCTCGCAAAATTACTAATGAACCTACAGTTACATTAGGTAAACTATCACGCCATTTGGGTCTACTTTGTAATATGTTCAATATTGTTTATGCCACGCTTTCCAAAAACATTGTTTCATATTTTCCACTAGGGTCCAAAATTTGAGCCTGTTTATAGGAACCTCTGCTATGTCAGGTTCAGGATAAGTTACAAGGGGTCCACCCACTAAGAAGTGTCCAGAAGTTAAATAGCTGAAGTCTGCAATGTCTCAAGATGAAATTGGCATGATAGGTCGCGAGTTCAAAATAGCCTCGATTTGACATAACACAGTATGTAATTGTTCGTAAGTAAGAATACTTTTTTCAATAGTTCTTTTTAAATGGTATTTAAAGCTTTTAACTGCAGCCTCCGCTAGGCCAGCAAAGACAGGCGAGTATGCAGGAATAAAGTGGAATGTTATTCCTTGCTGGGCAGAGAAGCCTTGCACCTGTGTCTGGTGATTAGCGGAGCCTTGCAGTTTGTACAAGTCAGCCAATTTGTTCCTTGCTCCTACGAAGACGCCTCCATTGTCACAGAAGACCTCGGTGGGCAGTGATTGTCGGGAGATAAATCTCTTAAAGCATGCTAGAAAGGTATCCGTGGATAAATCTGAAGCTAATTCTAGATGAACTGCTTTTGTTGAGAAGCAGACGAATACGCAAATATAACCTTTACTGACGACTGCTCGCCTGACGCGCGAGTTCTTTATCTGCACTGGCCCAGCGAAGTCTATTCCGACAACTTGGAAGGCCCTCGAAGCAGTAACACGCTGCTTAGGTAAGGAACCCATAAGCTGCTTTGCTGCGTTTGCTTTCATTCTGAAACAAACTAAACATTTATGAGTGACTTTTTTAATTATTCTAATACCGTTTACTAGCCAGTATTTTTGATTTAGCTGGGCTAATATCAATTTGGGGCCCGCGTGAAGCAATCTAAGATGCTTGTGACGTATAATAAGTTGCGTTATTTTCGATTGCTTAGGCAAGATAATGGGATGTTTTTGTGCGTAAGGCATATCTGAGTTGTGTAGTCTGCCGCCGACCCTAAGGACGCCTTCTTCATCGAGAAATGGGTGTAACGGCTTTAATGAGCCTTTAATACACTCATCATTTAATAAACATTGTATTTCTTCTTTGAAATGAACTCTTTGCTCGTGCTTAATTAAAAGTAGTAACGCTTTTTGCAATTCATTGCTCGATAGAGAAGCCGTCTGTATTTTTGTGTTTGTTGGTACGCAATTATGACAAAACCTTATGTATGCCAAAATTCGCTGCATTTTGTTAATATCTGAGATATTTTGTATCAATGAGTCGAGTAACTGAGACTGTTTTGAAGTTATAAGTATTACTGTCTTATGAAATTCGGTTTCATGGGATTTTAATTCGGGTAAATCGTTAGGTAACTGTATTTTGTTACTGAATGAATACTCCCTGTGCTGGAGAAATGTTGGTCCGTTCCACCACAGTGGGTTGGAAATTAATGCTCGCGGATCATCCACTCCTCTGCTCACCAAGTCTGCAGGGTTATCATGCGTATTCACATACAGCCAGCGCCACCCGTTGGTTAGTTGTTGAACAACTCTCACTCTGTTCGAAACATAGGCTTGCAATTTGTTAACTTCTGTTTTCAGCCAAGCTAATGATATTTGTGAGTCGGAGAATAGGTAGACATTATCCACTCGGATTTTTGTTGAGATTATTTCATGTACTCTGGTTATCAACCTGGCTAATAATAAGCATGCGTTGAGCTCAAGCCTCGGCACGGTTAATGCCTTTGTGCGTGGGTTTATGCGTGATTTCGAGCAAAGTAAGGATGTTGCAATTTTACCTGATGAGTGAACCACGCGCAAGTATACACAGCACCCGTAGCCTGTTGAACTGGAAGCGTCGGCGAAACCAAGAAGTTGTACTGCTTCAGCATCTGAAGGGATCTGTATGTTTCTTTTCAACTCAATGTTATCCATGGAACCTAGATTATTAGAAAATTGTACCCATGCATCATGTATGTGCTGAGGTGGGCAGTCGTCCCAATCTATCCTCTCAAGCCATAGCTGCTGCATGATGACCTTGGCCTTTACCACTATCGGACTGACAAAACCAAGCGGGTCATAAAATCTAGATATTTGACTTAATATTTCTCTTTTAGTCACTTTCGTTGTTTGTGTCTGCTTATGAGACTTTATGACAAAACAATCCTTATTTATATTTATAGCGAGACCTAGCGCTTTTATATTAAAATTGTCTTTTTGTAGTTCTATATCATCTAATTGTTGTAAGCTTATTGGAATATCCGACAAGACATCTCTGTTATTAAACGACCACTTGTGTAATTCGAAACTTCCTAGGGCAAGCAACTGTTTTAACTGTGTTTTGGCTTCAAGCAATGTGTTAAGGTCTGAATGTGAAGCCATAACGTCATCAACATACGTGCAGTTCTTAATTAAATCAGCGGCTAATGGCAAATTAGTTTCATTCTGTTTTGCAAGCTCCAGTAAGCATCGAGTAGCTAAATAGCTAGATGTTTTTAAGCCATAAGTGACGGTGTCTAAACGTATGCATTTAATTGATTCAAAAGGGTTCTCGCGCCACAAAATATTTTGCAATGACGTGTGCTCTGGATTCACCATGACCCCCCTAAACATGCGTTTTATATCAGCATTAAATGTGTAATGCCCAAATCTGTATAACATAATTATATCAAAAAGTTCTCTTTGCACCACTGGGCCGTTAAGCAAAAGGTCGTTTAGAGAAAGCTTATTGCGCGTGTTCATAGACGCGTCGAACACCACTCGTGTCCGAGTAGTTTGACTGTTCTCGTTTACAACAGCATGGTGAGGGAGAAAATATATGGGGTCTTGTTTGAAATTATATGAATCAAAATTTACAAAATGTCCGTGACCAAGTTCTACATATTCCTTTATGAACTTACTGTATTCTGAGTGTAAAACACTATTTCTTTTAAATTTTTTTTTCAAGAGATAAAAACCTATGCATAGCTAGATCGAAAGATTCACCTAATGTTTCATTGACATCAGAAATTGGAATCTTTAGTGGTAAATCCACTTGAAATTTATTATTTTCTAATTTAACAGTGGTTTGAAAATTATTTTCCACAATTTCGTGTTCCGAGAGTTGCTCCTTAAATACCTCAGGGATACTCTCAGTTTGAAAAAAGCTGGCAAGAGTGTTGCTTAAATTATTGTCAGATTTTGTGCATAAGAGCGATGTAAGCTTTGTTACCTCATGCTGACTTGGCAAAGCACGTCCAATTATGTAACCAAATTTGGTGTTTAAAATGCGCGGACCGTCCGCTGCTGGCGTGCGTGCGCTTAACTCAGGCGACGCCACCGGACTCGGCTGCAGCGCACAGCTCGATGTTTGCTCGGTCTCCGGGCTCGGCGACAACGGCTCGAGTATCTGGAAAAACACGTCGGCGCCGATTAGCATGTTTATATCTGACGGTAGGTAATATTCATCGTCAGCTAGCTCTATCCCTGCTGGTATTTCGATTGTTGAGGTATCTATTCTGTTCTGAGGCAAGCGACATGTAATTGTGTCTACCACATGGCAGTTTATTGATGTGCTATAAGGAGTTTTTATTGAATGGAACTGAGAATTTCACACTGCTTTTGTTATCTGTGACACCTATGATGTTAGTTTTATTCTGAACAGGTGCCAACCCTAGGAAACTAACTACCTTACTTGTTACTAAGGAAGCCTGTGAGGCGGAATCTAAAACTGCCTTGATGTGCACCTCTCTGTTATCCTGGGTAAACAATTTTATGCGAGCTGTAGGGAGTAAAATGTCGTTAGTTTGTTTACTTGAAAACATAATAACTGGTTCTGCCATTTTGTCTAGATGGATTAGTGTATTATGGTTTTTTTGCACTGATCACATCTAAAATGGAATCTGCATTTTCCCATATGCTTATTTAAGCATGTATCACATAGCTTTTGATCTTTTATAAATTTAAATCTGTCTACCGAAGGTGGAATTTTGAATTTTTGACATGAAAATATTTTATGTTCTGTGGACTTACAGTAATTGCATGTGGTCTTGCTTTCCACTGCCGCTACGTTGACTGCAAACTTGCTCTGCTTGGTGCCATACCCTCCACTGGTAGAGGGCTTTGGAGACGGCTCAGCATTCTCTAATGCGAGCGCCCTCTTCTCCAAAAAAGACAGCAGCTGCATTACAGTTGGTTCAGCAGATGGGTCCCGTTCCATATGATAAGCTCTTCCCGTGTACGAGTCTAGTTTTCGTAACAAAATACAAATTAGGATAGGATCCCAGCTATCAATACAAATTTTCATGTTTTTTATTGCAGCTAAATTTTGTTTTGTTTGACTAATGAATTCTCTGAGCTGTATAGAAGTTGACCTAGATATGTGGGGTAAGTCCAATAAGATATTTATGTGTTCACTGATTACTTGAAATTTCTGATTGTACCTGTCATCAAGCATCTTGATTGCTTCACTGTAGCTAGCACTGCTAAGTGGCAAGTTTTGTATCAATTTTAGTGGCTCACTACATAAAAAGGATCTCAAATAGTGGAGCTTTTGAATGTTGTCAAGCGTGGCATCGTTGTGAATTACTGAAGTGAACAATTCCTTAAATGGTATGTACTCTGAGTAGGATGTTATTGGGCATTCTGGACCAGCTTCCATTCGCTTGAGCTCACGACGCACCGCGCCGGTCGGCGCGGTTGGTCGCTCACCCAAGCTCATTCCAGCTGTTCCAGAATACCCAATAACATTGAGTGATTCTAATTTAGAGTTTCAATAATTTTACGAGCAACCTACACAGTGTACGATAAATTCAACCAATGAAAACTAATCACACTAGGAAACTTGAGTGAATGCAACTCACCATCATCTTGGTAGAGATCGCCGGTTGGCGCGGTTCGTCGCTCACTCAAACTCATTCCAGCTGTTCCAGAATACCCAATAATATTGATTGATTCTGAGTTTTAATTTCAAACATTACATGAGCAACGCTGGTGTTGCTTGTTATTCGCTCAAACTCATTCTAGGTGTTCCAGACTGTTCAATAATATTTTTTTTATTATCTAATTAACCTACAACTTGCGGCAGTAAATTAAATGATGCCAGTAACACAGATAAATACTGAAGTTGAATCGTGATGACATTTCAGCAATGAAGACATCACTGGTAACATATTTCTCCAATAATGAAATTTGTAAAACAACCTACATCACTAAATCTTGAGAATATTAATGTAGGATCTGAAAAATATATATATCGTCACGGAAAGCTTTTACCAAACACCATCCGTTGTATAGTTTGCGGACCGTCTAACTGCGGAAAAACAAACTTAGTCCTTGGGTTACTTTTACATCCTAATGGATTACAATTCCATAATGTGTACGTTTATTCGAAAACGTTGTATCAACCAAAATACATATTTTTAGAAAAGGTAATGAACCTTGTTCCAGGAATAAGTTATTATAAATATCGTGATAACGAAGAAGTCTTAAGTCCAAGCTTAGCGTCTCAAAATTCTGTAATTATTTTCGATGATGTTGCCTGTGAAAATCAAAATAATATTCGTGATTACTTTGCTATGGGTAGACATAAAAATATAGATTGTTTTTATTTGAATCAAACTTATAGCAAAGTTCCAAAACAACTGGTCCGAGACAATGCAAATCTACTCATCATATTTAAACAGGATGATATTAACCTACGTCATGTCTATGATGAACATGTGAACACTGATATGCCTTGGCAGCAATTTCGTGAAATGTGTTCAGAAGTTTGGAAAGATGCATTTAGCTATTTGGTAATTAATAAAGACTGTCAAAGAAATAACGGTTATTACAGAATGAAATTCGATACCTTTATAACTTTCAACGATTGAGATAGATAAATGCCGCTTTTCTGAAAATCAAGAGCCACTTTCTTATCTTCTTTATATGCGAGTAGTTGTAAAATAATAAAAAAATGTGTGATGAAAAATCAATAAAACAACAAATAATTAAGTCTGCTGAGGCTGTTAAAAAGAAGGTTCAAAACATGAAAAATACTAAAATGGATTCTGAAATTGCATTAGAAACCATGTTCAAACCAGTAACAGATCCACTTAAACACCTAACGAGAACCGCGCATCAAGAACAGTTAAGTAACGTGGATGTTGATTCACTTGAACATTTAACACAACAGTCTACGCCTACGAAGAAACGAAAATTTTGTGAAATTAGTTCGTCTTTAAGGAAATCATTCCAAAAGGCATCGAATGATAGTAACAGTGATGATAACATAAGTGACTCGGAACTGAATCAAAGTCTTAGAAATAACATGAGTGACATATTTTTTGAAACGAATTCGGATGGAGCTTCAACTCCAAATGCAAACTCTTTATCATCATGGTCTTTATCATCAGAAGTATTCAAAGATGTACCTTATGGAATTAGATTGGAAAACGGAAAACCTATAATAGGATCAGCACCGCTCTCCATAACTGATGATACATTTCAAGTAGCAGGTCATTCGTATGTTAAAACTAATGGACTCGCTGAATTACTCTACAAAAAAAAATCCTGATTTAAACATTATCACTGAAGATGATAAAAGGAATTATAAATTTATACTAATAAGCACAAACGCTCATCGACGTAAATATGATCCGAATCAACCAATCAACAGCAACAGAGGATTTAAATATTTACACATTGTAAGACCCTTATTAAGTTCTTCCAATATTTCTAAAGGAAAGGGTTTATCATTACTTAAAAAAGTTGATAACAAAGTAGATTACATTTTTTGGAATGATCCAAACGAATTAGTTGAAACATTGAAATTGTTGATAGCTTCGAGAGATGCCGGTAATACGGGTTTAGATGATGAAATTGTATCGGTTTTAGCAGAACTGAAAAAACGCGGTGATATAAAGTGAATAAATACTTATGCAATGTATCTTTTATTTTATTCCTACTCTAACCTCCATATCATTTACAAGATGAATATAGATAAATTTGGACATCATGTGCATAAAAGACTGCGTGTGTCAGATCCGTTTGATTTGGTTCCTATAAACAGAGGGCTAAGTAAAAATGAGTCAGGTGTTTACGACTTAAAACAATGTATATTGAGAGGGTTACCGTTAGCTGTAGCAGCAGATGAAGCTGTTAGCAAGGAGTATGTAGACAAAAACAATAAATTGTATTGTAAAAAACAAGATTTCGTTACTGAAATTAAAAGTATAAAAAGTCAAATACAACTGCTACAGAAACAGTTAGATGAAAAGTGCTCAAAGGTAGAAGCGAGTAATATTATTAAAGATCATATAGTAGCATTGAGAGACATAACGGAGCCAGTATGAGCAAACAATCTATCGTAAATGAAATCCATAAAGCAGCTAGAAGAAATTTCCCGCGTCGCTCTGTTATTTTAAAAGGGATTGATGATTTATGGCAAACCGACTTGATTGATATTCAAAACTATCAGAAGGTTAACAAAGGATTCAAATTTATTTTAGTGGTCATCGATGCTTTTTCTAAATACGCGTGGACCGCTCCATTAAAGAATAAAACAAAAAAGGCCGATCACCTGCTAATTTACAAACCGATATGGGTACCGAATTTTACAATGACGTTTTTCAGAAGCTTACAAACCAATGGAAAATAAATCATTATTCAACTTATTCAACAAAAAAAGCATCTATAGTAGAAAGATTAATAAGAACTTTGAAAGGCAAGTTGTTTAAACATTTTAGCTTGGTTGGAAATTACAAGTGGATTGGAGAACCTTTATGTGATATAGTTAATAGCTATAATAATACTATGCATCGCACCACAAAACATATGCCCTCAGAAATAAATGGGTTAAATGAATCACTCGTTGCAAGTAATATAAGCAATTCACAACCTTCCTTACCTACAAAGAAAATCAAATTTCGTGTAGGAGACTTTGTCCGTATCAGCAAGCACAAAGGAGATTTTCAAAAAGGATATACACCAAACTGGTCTACGGAATTATTCACTGTTGTAAAAGTAATAAAATCTATACCTACAACATATTACATACGAGATCAACATTGTATACCAATAAAAGGTTGTTTTTACGAACACGAACTCCAAAAAACCAGCTGTCCCAATATTTATTTAGTTGAGAAGGTAATAAAAAAAAGGGAAATAAGTATTTTGTTAAATGGCTTGGCTTAGGTCAGGAGGAAAGTAGTTGGATTGATAAAAGTGCTATAATAAAACACTGAAGTATATTACTACAGATTAGTCAACTTATTTTTCATTACATCGCTAGTTATGAAAGGGAAAGGACTCCTCAATACTTTAATCAATAATTTACCTATAGAGTTACACTTACCAGGCTACAACTACTGCGGTCCAGGTACTCGTTTACAAGAACGTTTGCAAAGAGGTGATAAAGGCATTAACCCTTTGGACGACGCTTGTATGCTGCACGACATAGCTTATTCGAAGTATTCAAGTTTAGAAGATCGACATAAGGCTGACTTAGAGCTAAAAAATATGGCAAAACAACGATTAAAATAAAAAGATGCTAGCAGAGGTGAAAAAGTTGCATCATGGTTGGTGAATAAAGTGATGAAAGCAAAAATTAAATCAGGCGCCGGAATTAAATCATTCAAAACTTCAATGGCTAAATTGAAATCACATCTGAAAAAAATGAAACCTAAAAATATTCAAGATGCTATTCAGTTTGCATATTTAGCAGCAAAAAAAATATTTCATAAGAAAAATAATATGAAGCTGCCAAGAATTATTCCCATCCCTAAAACCGGAGGAATACTTCCACTCATTCCTATTTTTGCTGGTCTATCAGCATTGGGTTCTTTAGCTGGAGGTATCGGCGGAATAGCAAAAGCAGTTAAAGATTACAAGTCAGCCCAAAAAAATCTTTCTGAATCCGTGCGTCACAATAAAATTATGGAATCGATCTCATTAGGCAAAGGTTTATACATCAAACCATACAAGACAAGTAAGGGATTGTGCGTACATTCTTCAAAAAACTAGTTGCAAGGTTACCCAGGCGACATCCCATACTTTCGAGGTGTCTATATGAGAGACACTTTACCAAGCAAATCAAATAACATCGAGTGCGCCATCCTGAATCTAGATAATTCAATAAATCCTGGAACTCACTGGGTAGCTTACATTAAAATAAATAATTACGGCGAGTACTTTGATAGTTACGGTTTAAAACCACCTGTGGAATTAATCAAGTACTTAACAAAAAACACTAATGTTTATTGTAATTATATGAACTATCAACAAAACAATACATATAATTGTGGTCACTTATGCATAAAGTTCCTAAAAAAATTCTGGTTGAAACATTTATATTAAGACATAGTAAACAATTGTCACCATTATTACGATGTCATTCACGCTATCAATAACCGGTTGTAAAGCAGCTTTGTCAACATTTTATTCACCGGCTCTACAGCTTGACGGTGAATATGAATGTGGACTGATCTTTTTTTCAATGTTTAATTCGATTCCTAACATAGATCGTTACAACAACAAATTTCATTATGGCGACAACGAAATTATTGAAATACCAGAAGGATCATACGAGTTGTTAGATATAAATGACTTTTTAAAAACAAATTTAGTAGACTGCACGTTTAATTTGATGTGTAAACAATAATACTTTGAGCTCAAAAATCATTTGTTCAAAAGATATTCATTTTGAGAAATCCGGTTCAATCGGGAGGATATTGGGTTTTGGAAATCAGACACTTAAAGCTAATATATTACACGAGTCTCTCTTCCCTGTAAACATTCTACCAACAACCATCGTTCGAATCGAATGTGATATCGTGAGCGGATCGTACATAAATGGGAAGCCTAGCCATACAATTTACGAATTTGTACCTAATGTACCACCAGGGTACAGGATTATAGAAATTCCAAAAAATTTGATATATTTCCCAGTAAATCAAAATACAGTTAGCGAGATTAATATAAGGATTTTGGATGCATATAACAACCTAATAAATCTGCGACAAGAAGAACTACAATTATATTTACATCTAAGACGAAAATGATAGATTTCATAAATAAAACATTGGTACCCGAAACCAAAGATCTCAGTACAACTCATCCACCGCAACAGAAACCACCTGCTAAAAAGAAAAAACTGACTAAGGAAAATAAACAATTTCTCAGATATTTAAAAGTCATAAAATGAATATCTTAAATATTTTGGATTCCTTCACCTACGACAACAGCATCGAAAGCTACCAAATCCATTCTTATAAGCCTTACGTTAATAGTTTTAACAAAAACGATGAGATACGCATTCCTATCAATCAACAAGACTTATACGTCTTACTGTCACAGAGTACACTATACATAGAAGGTTCAATCACAGTGCACCGGCCAAATGGCGATAAAAAAGAGAGAGTGAGTAATATTGAGTTGGTGAATAATGCAGCACTTTTTCTTTTCCAAGATATTCGATATGAACTAAATGGTGTAGAAATTGATAGGATAAAAAATGCTGGGATCACAACTACTATGAAATCATTGCTCTCCATGAACGAAAATGAATCAAAAATGTCACGGTTATGGGGGTGGGACATTGATGAAATAAAAAATACTAATGGTAATTTTTCCGCCTGTATACCATTGAATAAAATTTTAGGTTTCGCTGAAGATTATAATAAAATAATAATGAACTGTAAACATGAGCTGGTTCTTCTGCGTAGTAATACAAACCTTAATTCTATTAATTTAAGCACTAATGAAGTGTTAGATGACATAACCATTACCAAAATCGTATGGAGAGTACCACATATAAAAGTATCTGATCGTGAAAGAGTTAACTTTCTGAGATGTTTGGAGAAAGATAGAGCTATCAGTTTAGCATTTAGGAATTGGGATCTCTATGAATACCCTCTTTTACCAATAACTACAAAGCACACTTGGTCTATAAAAACCACATCACAATTAGAGAAACCACGTTATGTGATTGTTGGTCTACAAACTAATCGGAAAAGTTTAGGTATGAAAGACATGTCTCGCTTTGATCATTGTTATCTACGTGACGTCAAAGTTTTTTTAAATTCGACTTATTTTCCTTATGAAAGTCTCAATATTAAGTTTACTGAAGAAAGGTACATGATATTTGTTCCGTATTCGTGGTTGGACATTTCCTACATCAAATCATGTGATGCGACCATTTAACCGACGCTCAGTCGGAACTACCGCCCACACTTGGTCTATAAAAACCACATCACAATTAGAGAAACCACGTTATGTGATTGTTGGTCTACAAACTAATCGGAAAAGTTTAGGTATGAAAGACATGTCTCGCTTTGATCATTGTTATCTACGTGACGTCAAAGTTTTTTTAAATTCGACTTATTTTCCTTATGAAAGTCTCCATATTAAGTTTACCGAAGAAAGGTACATGATATTATATGAACAGTACGCTAGATTCCAACAGTCTTACTATGGACGCCGGTGTGAGCCGTTGAAGTATTTCAAAGATAAAGCACCATTATTTGTGATTGATTGCTGCAGGCAAAATGAGACCCTGAAGACAGGTCCCATTGATGTTAGAGTAGAAATAGAGAGTGATTTAGATATACCAGATCAAACTTCTGCTTACTGTCTCATACTAAACGATTGTGTAATCGAGTACAAACCACTTTCTAACATCGTTAAAAAAATAACATGAACTCTGAACATATTTTTGTAGATTTACAAGGATTTAGAGATTATAAAAATAATTTTATTGTTAAAGAGTTTGCTCTCGCTACTAAAGAATTTACTCTGGTTTACTTAGTAAAACCTCCTTATCCATTTTCTACTTTAACAGATAGCGAAAAGAAGCAAGTTTTATGGTTAGAAAAGAATAGAGGAATTTATTGGCGTGAAGGTTATATTGATTACCGTGAATTTCATAGGTTAATTTATAGTTTATTGAGGTATAAGAAAATTTTTGTAAAAGGTTTAGAAAAAATCATGTGGGTAAATAAACTTTGTGGTGATTGTTATGTTATTAATATCGAGGAAAATCTATGTCCTAATATAAAATATCTGCATGATAAATACAGTGTAAACAATTTAACATGTTTTTCTCACCACAAACAATGTGCGTTGAAAAATGCACTATGTGTCAAGAAATGGTTTTATGAAATAGTATATTTCATTACAAGTGTGGAAAGGCTGTCATTGCAAAGAGTTCCGACAAATGTCTACCCGAGCCGAGGCGCAGCCGAAGGCGAGGGTTGACAGTCGGAACAAGTTGCAATGACGGTTCCGCACGTGTACTGAACGACTATTTTTAATACAGTTGCGAAAAAATGAAAAACTATTTGCTTTTTTCTTTTCTCGCCACGCAATAAATTCGTCGTATGTAGATATGTAGCGACTTTTTGACTTTTCCGGTAAAATGTTCTCCGAAGTATTTTGTGCAATTATACTGAGCTCCGGTGGTGTTAATTCAAAAAAACTAGGGTCTAAATTACTCATTTTGTGCAACAAACAACTAAACTCGCAAAGAAAATTTCTGAAAAATGGCGCCAACCGTAGAATATAAGCAGTTTTTTTTTCTTCTTCACCCATTCTGGTAGGCAAAGGAAACTATGCCCATACAGCCAAGTCTTCAGTAGAAGTTTTTTATTGATATGAAATGAAAATGAAATTTAATGAGATGAAATGAAATGAAACCTAACCAAACTCATTCAATCAAATAATTAAATCTGATATTGAAACAAATTAGTAGCTTCTTTTTAGAAATATACGTATCTGCATGAATCATAAAAACTTCTATGATTTTTTTTAGTAAAAACTTCATGGTTGGTTATTCTTTTTAATAGACATTATTTTGACAGTTGGGAAAGAGAACGCACGAGTGCGGGAAAGGTAAAAAAAAAGCACGAGTGTGTAATAGCCCACATCCCGAACGCTATACGTCCCTGCAATACGCCAATTTTTGAGCAACTGTATTAAAAATAATATTAAAGAATTTATTTAGAATAAGCAAATGTATATAACTTTTTTTATTGAAATTAAGAAATAAATATAAATAAAAAAGAAAACATCTTTTATTTTATAAGTATGAATTGTTTTATTTTTCAATTTAAAACAAAATTAATAACTATTACACATATTTTTAGAAATTTTCTTAACTACGTTTTCCACCATGTCCATTATTTCGTCTACAGGATCTATCACAACGTATTGGGCACTTAACATCGCACTTTCACTGTTTGTGTCCTTACACTCATTTAAGTCGAACACTTCTATTTTTATTAACCGATGTCCTCTTCTTGCCGCCTTGCTAACCACATATGATGTAGACGTCGAGTCCTTTGCAACCCGTTTCCTTGAATTTTTACTTTTCCGCTTCCCCACGTCTGATGGAGCTGGATTTTGTATTTCTTCGACATCGCTATCGAACCCACTCAAAATATTTTGCGCGTAGTAGTAGGGGTCTGTCGGATCAGTCTCGCCCAAAATCTGAAAAGAACAAACATACAATAATAAAAATATTCAAACCTATTTCAAACTGTCTGTATAAATTGGATAGAAAAAAAAAATGCTTACCGAAATAGACATGTTTTTACGTCTGCTGATCTTCTCCTTGGCTCGAACGATACAGTAATAATAAGTTATTGAGCCATTATTTTGTCATTGAGTGTAACTTACCTATTCATACGTTTCGATCACTCTAGAAAATAATTCTGTCTCTTTTAATCCATATAAGAGTGAGCGGGCTCGAATTTGTAGTCAGCATTTTCAATATCGAATGTGTTTGAATCAAGTATGTCACTGCTGACTAAGTAAATAGTGGTCATTGATCCCTTACGCGCTATGCAACATCAATGCACTTCCCCCTCGTAGTTTACCTCACCGCTAACACCTCGACTTGACCTACTTTTGACTGCCTCGTTGGTCTAGTGATGATAGCGTTTGATTACTATACCAGAGGTCGTGAGCTCGATTCCCACAAGGAGCCGTCAAACTTTAAGAAAACACGAAATCAAGACTTTAATAAATGATAGACAAATTATTATTTTTTTACAACATCATTGTGCTTGACTCCTCAACTAGGCGGGGACCTATAACTCAGGAGCCAAAATATCTTTTAGCTCTCCTAATCCCACACACCGCGCTCAAGACAATGTCTATAGCTAAATGTTCTGAGATATGTAGGAACTAGCAATACTTACATACTCTTTTATTTTTGTAACATTAGGTAACATAGAAATAAAACAAGCTGGTAGAATAACCCAATTTATTCACCTAAAACTATACTTATCGACGTATAGTATACAACACTTTTAAATCTAAGTACTTACCTATCTATTTTAATTCATATATTAGTACACTTAAGTAAATAAGTTATTCTTAACATATTTCCATAGAAGTTTTCGAACTTCAGTGGCGTCGAACTATAGTTCTCGACGTCAGAAGCATTTGGTCGGTTTTGCACTATTAATACTTTACAGGAGAGCAAAAAGAAATTTGCGAGATAAATCTGTTCGATTTCTCCAAACTTGTGAGGGATTTTCTAAAATTCTTTGTTATTTCAAATAGAGCAAGTATCTAGTTATGAGTAAAACAACTAACCCTTTATCTTATTGAACAAAAAAATTAAATAACCGTGCTTTTTTTAAAAAATATCATGATACGACCTTAAGCTTCTACAAAACGTACATTTTCTAATATTTACTGAAACGTATCTGCCGTATGACTTCATGCCGGTAATTTTGTGTCACGAATCTGATACGTTTCTTGAAAACGTACGTAATGCCTTTATGAAATTATAACATTTTGTCATGAACGTTGAGATTGTAGTTACCAAAAATTAAACAAATTCCTCGTAATCAACTCTTGCAGTATTTATTTATTTTTATGTATCATACTTAACAATTATTTATCACCATGCTTTCAGGAATCCGGGTTAAATTAGCTGTAATACGACTTAGCGTCATCTTAAATTTTAAACATTATCAAAATAATAAACCCTTTACTGTTTTAATAATACCTCATTGTTTACCTACATTTTCATTTTCGTGGGTTAGTCTAATCTGAAATGATTTTTTTGTTTTTTTTTACAGAGTGAATCGTTAATGAAGTTACAGTCAAAAAGAAAAAAAAAACTGCTTGACATTCGGGAAAAAGCGAAAGAGATGAATAAAAAAAACCACCCATATTCTCTCTCTGAGAGAAGCCCTGTGCCCTGCAGTGGGACGAATGATGGCTACATAAAAATAAAACCAATCTTGATGATTATTTCAGCAGTAAAAAAAACACAAGTTATTGGTGATGAGTTTTAGTTAGGTCTAAGGTGATGCTTGATGTTCTTTTATACCACATATTTACGTATTCCTAATACCTTTCAGATGATAATGGAGATGTGGAGCAATTTATTAAAGAAGGTGTCAGTGAAAAAGGTACACTTGTACAATCTATATCAAGATGATCTATTAAACGTTATAATTAAATTTCGATTCGCATACAATCATCAAATTACATTCTTCCATTGATTTGTTAAATTTTGAAAATTTCATATTTAATATTTTTTAGCTGCCTACAAACAATACGGTGACTAAGACAGCGATGACAGCGTTAAATACAAAGATTTTGTTCCCGAATATGATTCAAGCAGCAGTCACATAAGCGGGTCTTCAGACTCTTCAGTGAGAAAACGAAAGATAGCTCAGGTAAAAAGAAGAATATTCTCTCCAGAAAAGAAGACAAAGGTAGAAAACTACGAAGTTATCACTCTTGGAGATTTGTTGGGTTCAACTAAAAACACAAAAAAGTAGAGTGTAGTTTAAAACTCAAATTGAATTTTGTGTTGAAAATATGTCTATAGATCCTTTCCTTAGCGATAAACTCTGATAATACCTCTTTATCTGACATTAGGTATTTCTTTGTTATGTTTATAATGGTCGAATATTAAGGTCGGGACCTAAAAACTTCCTACCACTTTTTTGTCGCGAATACGAATGTTATGACTTTCATAGCATGGGTATGAATTTATGTGGTTAATTACTGATTGAATAACCACCTCCGGAGATTTGTTTCCAGGTAGATGCCTTCCTCTTAGATCGGGAATTGTTATCCCTCCTTCAAGCTTAACAAATTTCTCTCCGACGCAAAGTGTATTTAGGAACATTACTTTACATACCGGTATAGATTCGAAGTTTGACAGGAGACTGTATGACTGTATACGTGAACTTCCTTCTGTCTGTATCTAAATTGCCAGTAGTTTTCATCGTGCTCTTTGTTTTCTTAGTAACATTTCGTGCTAAGAATTGTCTTCGTTGTTTCCAGTTATTGCTAATCTTTCAAAATTTTTTGAAAATCATTGCTCTACTTTCTGGTGAGATATTTTCCTATCATTTTTGTCAGACTGATTTTGTCTATTATTCTGATCAATCATTATATTGTCCGGTATGAATTCACCAGTTGTATTTGGAACGGTTGAGTCATAATAAGGTCTTATATCATTCAAATCGGAAGTATCTAATTCTACATTGTTTTCTCCGGAAATATTAATTTTTCTGCTGTCATCTTTCTTTATTATTTGAGCAGCAGAAAAATCAGGACAACCACAATGATGTAGCATAGCCACTGTAACGATTCAGGACGTAGATTGAGGTTAAACTTTATGTGAATCTCCTGTTGCTACACTACTGTCGTGATCCCATAAATTAATATTTTCATCGACAGACGTATTTGTGTTTTTTTAGTTGAACCCAACAAATTTCCAAGAGTGATTTGTCTTCTTTTCTGGAGAGAATATTCTTCTTTTTACCTGAGCTATCTTTCGTTTTCTCACTGAAGAGTCTGAAGATCTGCTTATGTGACTGCTGCTTGAATCATAATCGGGAACAAAATCTTTATCTTTAATGCTTTCATCGCTGTCGTAGTCACCGTATTGTTTGTAGGGAGCTGAAAAATATTAAATATGAAATTGTAAAAATTTAACAATGCAATGGAAGAATGTAATTTGATGATTGTATGCGAATCGAAATTAAATTATAACGTTTAATAGATCATCTTGATACAGATTGTACAAGTGTACCTTGTTTACTGACACCTTCTTTAATACATTGCTTGTGTTTTTTTACTGCTGAAATAATCATCAAGATTAGTTTTATTTTTATGTAGCCATCATTCGTCCCACTGCAGGGCACAGGCCTTCTCTCAGAGAGAGAATATGGGCGGTTTTTTTCATTTTTATTCATCTCTTTCGCTTTTTCCCGAATGTCAAGAAGTTTTTTTTTCTTTTCGACAGTAACTTCATTAACGATTCACTCTGTAAAAAAAAACAAAAAATTCATTTCAGATTAGACTAATCCACGAAAATGAAAATTTAGGTAAACAATGAGGTATTATTAAAACGGTAAAGGGTGTGCTTACTTGGTTTTGTTGTCTATTTTACACGTAATTTAACCATAGATTCACTGCTAAGATAGTAGAATGTTCTCATTACGCTTCTAAGTACAATACATCACAACAAATTATAGTTTCCAAAGCATAATAACACGTTCTATTTGATCATAAACTAACCTATGGCGCGCATGTGACATTACTGATGACAGAAAGCGCGCGAGCCTGCTAGCTGTGTTTATGTTTACGACCGAGCCCAAACACACCCGAACGTGGTCGAAAATATCCGATCTCGACTTCGTCGACTAAATCTTGCGGTTAGCTAGAACCATTCTCATATTTCTTTAAATACGTTTTGAAATTCTATCCTAATGATTATTATCATTTGGGGCATAAGGTCGTAATCTCAGTAAGAGTTACAATCTCTAAATATTATGTTTGAAGCATAATGTCGTAAGCTTACTTTGATCCTATGGTTCAGTTTTCTTCGCGAGGCAAAACGTTTTATCTACAAATACAATATAGTTTTGAAACAATAGTGTATGAAGCATAATGTCTTATACACAAATACAGCGTAGTTCTAAGTAAGTTTTAATTGAAGCATAAACTGGTAACCACCTTTGCGACTTTTTTTAAACATAAAATACTAGTAGCAAAATATCGATTCTGTTGGTATGGCCAAATGCTTATATTAAAAGTGACAATAGTCTACATACGACATTATGAAACTGGATTATCTTAGCAATAGAATAAGATAGAAATATGATTCTCAGATGGTTAGAAAGAGCTCGAAGAGCTGAGATCGCAGGTATAAAAAAGTCATATTCGTCGGAATTGAACATACGACCTCATGCTTCTGACGTCGAGAGTTATTCGCGATGCGTTGATGTCGCCCTTCCGTGATTCGCTCTTACGTGGTTAGGACTTAAGTGGTAAGATCCTCTTTATGTTAAGAATAACTTATTTACTTAAGTGTACTAATATATGAATTAAAATAGATAGGTAAGTACTTAGATTTAAAAGTGTTGTATACTATACGTCGATAAGTATAGTTTTAGGTGAATAAATTGGGTTATTCTACCAGCTTGTTTTATTTCTATGTTACCTAATGTTACAAAAATAAAAGAGTATGTAAGTATTGCTAGTTCCTACATATCTCAGAACATTTAGCTATAGACATTGTCTTGAGCGCGGTGTGTGGGATTAGGAGAGCTAAAAGATATTTTGGCTCCTGAGTTATAGGTCCCCGCCTAGTTGAGGAGTCAAGCACAATGATGTTGTAAAAAAATAATAATTTGTCTATCATTTATTAAAGTCTTGATTTCGTGTTTTCTTAAAGTTTGACGGCTCCTTGTGGGAATCGAGCTCACGACCTCTGGTATAGTAATCAAACGCTATCATCACTAGACCAACGAGGCAGTCAAAAGTAGGTCAAGTCGAGGTGTTAGCGGTGAGGTAAACTACGAGGGGGAAGTGCATTGATGTTGCATAGCGCGTAAGGGATCAATGACCACTATTTACTTAGTCAGCAGTGACATACTTGATTCAAACACATTCGATATTGAAAATGCTGACTACAAATTCGAGCCCGCTCACTCTTATATGGATTAAAAGAGACAGAATTATTTTCTAGAGTGATCGAAACGTATGAATAGGTAAGTTACACTCAATGACAAAATAATGGCTCAATAACTTATTATTACTGTATCGTTCGAGCCAAGGAGAAGATCAGCAGACGTAAAAACATGTCTATTTCGGTAAGCATTTTTTTTTTCTATCCAATTTATACAGACAGTTTGAAATAGGTTTGAATATTTTTATTATTGTATGTTTGTTCTTTTCAGATTTTGGGCGAGACTGATCCGACAGACCCCTACTACTACGCGCAAAATATTTTGAGTGGGTTCGATAGCGATGTCGAAGAAATACAAAATCCAGCTCCATCAGACGTGGGGAAGCGGAAAAGTAAAAATTCAAGGAAACGGGTTGCAAAGGACTCGACGTCTACATCATATGTGGTTAGCAAGGCGGCAAGAAGAGGACATCGGTTAATAAAAATAGAAGTGTTCGACTTAAATGAGTGTAAGGACACAAACAGTGAAAGTGCGATGTTAAGTGCCCAATACGTTGTGATAGATCCTGTAGACGAAATAATGGACATGGTGGAAAACGTAGTTAAGAAAATTTCTAAAAATATGTGTAATAGTTATTAATTTTGTTTTAAATTGAAAAATAAAACAATTCATACTTATAAAATAAAAGATGTTTTCTTTTTTATTTATATTTATTTCTTAATTTCAATAAAAAAAGTTATATACATTTGCTTATTCTAAATAAATTCTTTAATATTATTTTTAATACAGTTGCTCAAAAATTGGCGTATTGCAGGGACGTATAGCGTTCGGGATGTGGGCTATTACACACTCGTGCTTTTTTTTTACCTTTCCCGCACTCGTGCGTTCTCTTTCCCAACTGTCAAAATAATGTCTATTAAAAAGAATAACCAACCATGAAGTTTTTACTAAAAAAAATCATAGAAGTTTTTATGATTCATGCAGATACGTATATTTCTAAAAAGAAGCTACTAATTTGTTTCAATATCAGATTTAATTATTTGATTGAATGAGTTTGGTTAGGTTTCATTTCATTTCATCTCATTAAATTTCATTTTCATTTCATATCAATAAAAAACTTCTACTGAAGACTTGGCTGTATGGGCATAGTTTCCTTTGCCTACCAGAATGGGTGAAGAAGAAAAAAAAACTGCTTATATTCTACGGTTGGCGCCATTTTTCAGAAATTTTCTTTGCGAGTTTAGTTGTTTGTTGCACAAAATGAGTAATTTAGACCCTAGTTTTTTTGAATTAACACCACCGGAGCTCAGTATAATTGCACAAAATACTTCGGAGAACATTTTACCGGAAAAGTCAAAAAGTCGCTACATATCTACATACGACGAATTTATTGCGTGGCGAGAAGAGAAAAAAGCAAATAGTTTTTCATTTTTTCGCAACTGTATTAAAAATAGTCGTTCAGTACACGTGCGGAACCGTCATTGCAACTTGTTCCGACTGTCAACCCTCGCCTTCGGCTGCGCCTCGGCTCGGGTAGACATTTGTCGGAACTCTTTGCAATGACAGCCTTTCCACACTTGTAATGAAATATACTATTTCATAAAACCATTTCTTGACACATAGTGCATTTTTCAACGCACATTGTTTGTGGTGAGAAAAACATGTTAAATTGTTTACACTGTATTTATCATGCAGATATTTTATATTAGGACATAGATTTTCCTCGATATTAATAACATAACAATCACCACAAAGTTTATTTACCCACATGATTTTTTCTAAACCTTTTACAAAAATTTTCTTATACCTCAATAAACTATAAATTAACCTATGAAATTCACGGTAATCAATATAACCTTCACGCCAATAAATTCCTCTATTCTTTTCTAACCATAAAACTTGCTTCTTTTCGCTATCTGTTAAAGTAGAAAATGGATAAGGAGGTTTTACTAAGTAAACCAGAGTAAATTCTTTAGTAGCGAGAGCAAACTCTTTAACAATAAAATTATTTTCATAATCTCTAAATCCTTGTAAATCTACAAAAATATGTTCAGAGTTCATGTTATTTTTTTAACGATGTTAGAAAGTGGTTTGTACTCGATTACACAATCGTTTAGTATGAGACAGTAAGCAGAAGTTTGATCTGGTATATCTAAATCACTCTCTATTTCTACTCTAACATCAATGGGACCTGTCTTCAGGGTCTCATTTTGCCTGCAGCAATCAATCACAAATAATGGTGCTTTATCTTTGAAATACTTCAACGGCTCACACCGGCGTCCATAGTAAGACTGTTGGAATCTAGCGTACTGTTCATATAATATCATGTACCTTTCTTCGGTAAACTTAATATGGAGACTTTCATAAGGAAAATAAGTCGAATTTAAAAAAACTTTGACGTCACGTAGATAACAATGATCAAAGCGAGACATGTCTTTCATACCTAAACTTTTCCGATTAGTTTGTAGACCAACAATCACATAACGTGGTTTCTCTAATTGTGATGTGGTTTTTATAGACCAAGTGTGGGCGGTAGTTCCGACTGAGCGTCGGTTAAATGGTCGCATCACATGATTTGATGTAGGAAATGTCCAACCACGAATACGGAACAAATATCATGTACCTTTCTTCAGTAAACTTAATATTGAGACTTTCATAAGGAAAATAAGTCGAATTTAAAAAAACTTTGACGTCACGTAGATAACAATGATCAAAGCGAGACATGTCTTTCATACCTAAACTTTTCCGATTAGTTTGTAGACCAACAATCACATAACGTGGTTTCTCTAATTGTGATGTGGTTTTTATAGACCAAGTGTGCTTTGTAGTTATTGGTAAAAGAGGGTATTCATAGAGATCCCAATTCCTAAATGCTAAACTGATAGCTCTATCTTTCTCCAAACATCTCAGAAAGTTAACTCTTTCACGATCAGATACTTTTATATGTGGTACTCTCCATACGATTTTGGTAATGGTTATGTCATCTAACACTTCATTAGTGCTTAAATTAATAGAATTAAGGTTTGTATTACTACGCAGAAGAACCAGCTCATGTTTACAGTTCATTATTATTTTATTATAATCTTCAGCGAAACCTAAAATTTTATTCAATGGTATACAGGCGGAAAAATTACCATTAGTATTTTTTATTTCATCAATGTCCCACCCCCATAACCGTGACATTTTTGATTCATTTTCGTTCATGGAGAGCAATGATTTCATAGTAGTTGTGATCCCAGCATTTTTTATCCTATCAATTTCTACACCATTTAGTTCATATCGAATATCTTGGAAAAGAAAAAGTGCTGCATTATTCACCAACTCAATATTACTCACTCTCTCTTTTTTATCGCCATTTGGCCGGTGCACTGTGATTGAACCTTCTATGTATAGTGTACTCTGTGACAGTAAGACGTATAAGTCTTGTTGATTGATAGGAATGCGTATCTCATCGTTTTTGTTAAAACTATTAACGTAAGGCTTATAAGAATGGATTTGGTAGCTTTCGATGCTGTTGTCGTAGGTGAAGGAATCCAAAATATTTAAGATATTCATTTTATGACTTTTAAATATCTGAGAAATTGTTTATTTTCCTTAGTCAGTTTTTTCTTTTTAGCAGGTGGTTTCTGTTGCGGTGGATGAGTTGTACTGAGATCTTTGGTTTCGGGTACCAATGTTTTATTTATGAAATCTATCATTTTCGTCTTAGATGTAAATATAATTGTAGTTCTTCTTGTCGCAGATTTATTAGGTTGTTATATGCATCCAAAATCCTTATATTAATCTCGCTAACTGTATTTTGATTTACTGGGAAATATATCAAATTTTTTGGAATTTCTATAATCCTGTACCCTGGTGGTACATTAGGTACAAATTCGTAAATTGTATGGCTAGGCTTCCCATTTATGTACGATCCGCTCACGATATCACATTCGATTCGAACGATGGTTGTTGGTAGAATGTTTACAGGGAAGAGAGACTCGTGTAATATATTAGCTTTAAGTGTCTGATTTCCAAAACCCAATATCCTCCCGATTGAACCGGATTTCTCAAAATGAATATCTTTTGAACAAATGATTTTTGAGCTCAAAGTATTATTGTTTACACATCAAATTAAACGTGCAGTCTACTAAATTTGTTTTTAAAAAGTCATTTATATCTAACAACTCGTATGATCCTTCTGGTATTTCAATAATTTCGTTGTCGCCATAATGAAATTTGTTGTTGTAACGATCTATGTTAGGAATCGAATTAAACATTGAAAAAAAGATCAGTCCACATTCATATTCACCGTCAAGCTGTAGAGCCGGTGAATAAAATGTTGACAAAGCTGCTTTACAACCGGTTATTGATAGCGTGAATGACATCGTAATAATGGTGACAATTGTTTACTATGTCTTAATATAAATGTTTCAACCAGAATTTTTTTAGGAACTTTATGCATAAGTGACCACAATTATATGTATTGTTTTGTTGATAGTTCATATAATTACAATAAACATTAGTGTTTTTTGTTAAGTACTTGATTAATTCCACAGGTGGTTTTAAACCGTAACTATCAAAGTACTCGCCGTAATTATTTATTTTAATGTAAGCTACCCAGTGAGTTCCAGGATTTATTGAATTATCTAGATTCAGGATGGCGCACTCGATGTTATTTGATTTGCTTGGTAAAGTGTCTCTCATATAGACACCTCGAAAGTATGGGATGTCGCCTGGGTAACCTTGCAACTAGTTTTTTGAAGAATGTACGCACAATCCCTTACTTGTCTTGTATGGTTTGATGTATAAACCTTTGCCTAATGAGATCGATTCCATAATTTTATTGTGACGCACGGATTCAGAAAGATTTTTTTGGGCTGACTTGTAATCTTTAACTGCTTTTGCTATTCCGCCGATACCTCCAGCTAAAGAACCCAATGCTGATAGACCAGCAAAAATAGGAATGAGTGGAAGTATTCCTCCGGTTTTAGGGATGGGAATAATTCTTGGCAGCTTCATATTATTTTTCTTATGAAATATTTTTTTTGCTGCTAAATATGCAAACTGAATAGCATCTTGAATATTTTTAGGTTTCATTTTTTTCAGATGTGATTTCAATTTAGCCATTGAAGTTTTGAATGATTTAATTCCGGCGCCTGATTTAATTTTTGCTTTCATCACTTTATTCACCAACCATGATGCAACTTTTTCACCTCTGCTAGCATCTTTTTATTTTAATCGTTGTTTTGCCATATTTTTTAGCTCTAAGTCAGCCTTATGTCGATCTTCTAAACTTGAATACTTCGAATAAGCTATGTCGTGCAGCATACAAGCGTCGTCCAAAGGGTTAATGCCTTTATCACCTCTTTGCAAACGTTCTTGTAAACGAGTACCTGGACCGCAGTAGTTGTAGCCTGGTAAGTGTAACTCTATAGGTAAATTATTGATTAAAGTATTGAGGAGTCCTTTCCCTTTCATAACTAGCGATGTAATGAAAAATAAGTTGACTAATCTGTAGTAATATACTTCAGTGTTTTATTATAGCACTTTTATCAATCCAACTACTTTCCTCCTGACCTAAGCCAAGCCATTTAACAAAATACTTATTTCCCTTTTTTTTATTACCTTCTCAACTAAATAAATATTGGGACAGCTGGTTTTTTGGAGTTCGTGTTCGTAAAAACAACCTTTTATTGGTATACAATGTTGATCTCGTATGTAATATGTTGTAGGTATAGATTTTATTACTTTTACAACAGTGAATAATTCCGTAGACCAGTTTGGTGTATATCCTTTTTGAAAATCTCCTTTGTGCTTGCTGATACGGACAAAGTCTCCTACACGAAATTTGATTTTCTTTGTAGGTAAGGAAGGTTGTGAATTGCTTATATTACTTGCAACGAGTGATTCATTTAACCCATTTATTTCTGAGGGCATATGTTTTGTGGTGCGATGCATAGTATTATTATAGCTATTAACTATATCACATAAAGGTTCTCCAATCCACTTGTAATTTCCAACCAAGCTAAAATGTTTAAACAACTTGCCTTTCAAAGTTCTTATTAATCTTTCTACTATAGATGCTTTTTTTGTTGAATAAGTTGAATAATGATTTATTTTCCATTGGTTTGTAAGCTTCTGAAAAACGTCATTGTAAAATTCGGTACCCATATCGGTTTGTAAATTAGCAGGTGATCGGCCTTTTTTGTTTTATTCTTTAATGGAGCGGTCCACGCGTATTTAGAAAAAGCATCGATGACCACTAAAATAAATTTGAATCCTTTGTTAACCTTCTGATAGTTTTGAATATCAATCAAGTCGGTTTGCCATAAATCATCAATCCCTTTTAAAATAACAGAGCGACGCGGGAAATTTCTTCTAGCTGCTTTATGGATTTCATTTACGATAGATTGTTTGCTCATACTGGCTCCGTTATGTCTCTCAATGCTACTATATGATCTTTAATAATATTACTCGCTTCTACCTTTGAGCACTTTTCATCTAACTGTTTCTGTAGCAGTTGTATTTGACTTTTTATACTTTTAATTTCAGTAACGAAATCTTGTTTTTTACAATACAATTTATTGTTTTTGTCTACATACTCCTTGCTAACAGCTTCATCTGCTGCTACAGCTAACGGTAACCCTCTCAATATACATTGTTTTAAGTCGTAAACACCTGACTCATTTTTACTTAGCCCTCTGTTTATAGGAACCAAATCAAACGGATCTGACACACGCAGTCTTTTATGCACATGATGTCCAAATTTATCTATATTCATCTTGTAAATGATATGGAGGTTAGAGTAGGAATAAAATAAAAGATACATTGCATAAGTATTTATTCACTTTATATCACCGCGTTTTTTCAGTTCTGCTAAAACCGATACAATTTCATCATCTAAACCCGTATTACCGGCATCTCTCGAAGCTATCAACAATTTCAATGTTTCAACTAATTCGTTTGGATCATTCCAAAAAATGTAATCTACTTTGTTATCAACTTTTTTAAGTAATGATAAACCCTTTCCTTTAGAAATATTGGAAGAACTTAATAAGGGTCTTACAATGTGTAAATATTTAAATCCTCTGTTGCTGTTGATTGGTTGATTCGGATCATATTTACGTCGATGAGCGTTTGTGCTTATTAGTATAAATTTATAATTCCTTTTATCATCTTCAGTGATAATGTTTAAATCAGGATTTTTTTTTGTAGAGTAATTCAGCGAGTCCATTAGTTTTAACATACGAATGACCTGCTACTTGAAATGTATCATCAGTTATGGAGAGCGGTGCTGATCCTATTATAGGTTTTCCGTTTTCCAATCTAATTCCATAAGGTACATCTTTGAATACTTCTGATGATAAAGACCATGATGATAAAGAGTTTGCATTTGGAGTTGAAGCTCCATCCGAATTCGTTTCAAAAAATATGTCACTCATGTTATTTCTAAGACTTTGATTCAGTTCCGAGTCACTTATGTTATCATCACTGTTACTATCATTCGATGCCTTTTGGAATGATTTCCTTAAAGACGAACTAATTTCACAAAATTTTCGTTTCTTCGTAGGCGTAGACTGTTGTGTTAAATGTTCAAGTGAATCAACATCCACGTTACTTAACTGTTCTTGATGCGCGGTTCTCGTTAGGTGTTTAAGTGGATCTGTTACTGGTTTGAACATGGTTTCTAATGCAATTTCAGAATCCATTTTAGTATTTTTCATGTTTTGAACCTTCTTTTTAACAGCCTCAGCAGACTTAATTATTTGTTGTTTTATTGATTTTTCATCACACATTTTTTTATTATTTTACAACTACTCGCATATAAAGAAGATAAGAAAGTGGCTCTTGATTTTCAGAAAAGCGGCATTTATCTATCTCAATCGTTGAAAGTTATAAAGGTATCGAATTTCATTCTGTAATAACCGTTATTTCTTTGACAGTCTTTATTAATTACCAAATAGCTAAATGCATCTTTCCAAACTTCTGAACACATTTCACGAAATTGCTGCCAAGGCATATCAGTGTTCACATGTTCATCATAGACATGACGTAGGTTAATATCATCCTGTTTAAATATGATGAGTAGATTTGCATTGTCTCGGACCAGTTGTTTTGGAACTTTGCTATAAGTTTGATTCAAATAAAAACAATCTATATTTTTATGTCTACCCATAGCAAAGTAATCACGAATATTATTTTGATTTTCACAGGCAACATCATCGAAAATAATTACAGAATTTTGAGACGCTAAGCTTGGACTTAAGACTTCTTCGTTATCACGATATTTATAATAACTTATTCCTGGAACAAGGTTCATTACCTTTTCTAAAAATATGTATTTTGGTTGATACAACGTTTTCGAATAAACGTACACATTATGGAATTGTAATCCATTAGGATGTAAAAGTAACCCAAGGACTAAGTTTGTTTTTCCGCAGTTAGACGGTCCGCAAACTATACAACGGATGGTGTTTGGTAAAAGCTTTCCGTGACGATATATATATTTTTCAGATCCTACATTAATATTCTCAAGATTTAGTGATGTAGGTTGTTTTACAAATTTCATTATTGGAGAAATATGTTACCAGTGATGTCTTCATTGCTGAAATGTCATCACGATTCAACTTCAGTATTTATCTGTGTTACTGGCATCATTTAATTTACTGCCGCAAGTTGTAGGTTAATTAGATAATAAAAAAAATATTATTGAACAGTCTGGAACACCTAGAATGAGTTTGAGCGAATAACAAGCAACACCAGCGTTGCTCATGTAATGTTTGAAATTAAAACTCAGAATCAATCAATATTATTGGGTATTCTGGAACAGCTGGAATGAGTTTGAGTGAGCGACGAACCGCGCCAACCGGCGATCTCTACCAAGATGATGGTGAGTTGCATTCACTCAAGTTTCCTAGTGTGATTAGTTTTCATTGGTTGAATTTATCGTACACTGTGTAGGTTGCTCGTAAAATTATTGAAACTCTAAATTAGAATCACTCAATGTTATTGGGTATTCTGGAACAGCTGGAATGAGCTTGGGTGAGCGACCAACCGCGCCGACCGGCGCGGTGCGTCGTGAGCTCAAGCGAATGGAAGCTGGTCCAGAATGCCCAATAACATCCTACTCAGAGTACATACCATTTAAGGAATTGTTCACTTCAGTAATTCACAACGATGCCACGCTTGACAACATTCAAAAGCTCCACTATTTGAGATCCTTTTTATGTAGTGAGCCACTAAAATTGATACAAAACTTGCCACTTAGCAGTGCTAGCTACAGTGAAGCAATCAAGATGCTTGATGACAGGTACAATCAGAAATTTCAAGTAATCAGTGAACACATAAATATCTTATTGGACTTACCCCACATATCTAGGTCAACTTCTATACAGCTCAGAGAATTCATTAGTCAAACAAAACAAAATTTAGCTGCAATAAAAAACATGAAAATTTGTATTGATAGCTGGGATCCTATCCTAATTTGTATTTTGTTACGAAAACTAGACTCGTACACGGGAAGAGCTTATCATATGGAACGGGACCCATCTGCTGAACCAACTGTAATGCAGCTGCTGTCTTTTTTGGAGAAGAGGGCGCTCGCATTAGAGAATGCTGAGCCGTCTCCAAAGCCCTCTACCAGTGGAGGGTATGGCACCAAGCAGAGCAAGTTTGCAGTCAACGTAGCGGCAGTGGAAAGCAAGACCACATGCAATTACTGTAAGTCCACAGAACATAAAATATTTTCATGTCAAAAATTCAAAATTCCACCTTCGGTAGACAGATTTAAATTTATAAAAGATCAAAAGCTATGTGATACATGCTTAAATAAGCATATGGGAAAATGCAGATTCCATTTTAGATGTGATCAGTGCAAAAAAACCATAATACACTAATCCATCTAGACAAAATGGCAGAACCAGTTATTATGTTTTCAAGTAAACAAACTAACGACATTTTACTCCCTACAGCTCGCATAAAATTGTTTACCCAGGATAACAGAGAGGTGCACATCAAGGCAGTTTTAGATTCCGCCTCACAGGCTTCCTTAGTAACAAGTAAGGTAGTTAGTTTCCTAGGGTTGGCACCTGTTCAGAATAAAACTAACATCATAGGTGTCACAGATAACAAAAGCAGTGTGAAATTCTCAGTTCCATTCAATAAAAACTCCTTATAGCACATCAATAAACTGCCATGTGGTAGACACAATTACATGTCGCTTGCCTCAGAACAGAATAGATACCTCAACAATCGAAATACCAGCAGGGATAGAGCTAGCTGACGATGAATATTACCTACCGTCAGATATAAACATGCTAATCGGCGCCGACGTGTTTTTCCAGATACTCGAGCCGTTGTCGCCGAGCCCGGAGACCGAGCAAACATCGAGCTGTGCGCTGCAGCCGAGTCCGGTGGCGTCGCCTGAGTTAAGCGCACGCACGCCAGCAGCGGACGGTCCGCGCATTTTAAACACCAAATTTGGTTACATAATTGGACGTGCTTTGCCAAGTCAGCATGAGGTAACAAAGCTTACATCGCTCTTATGCACAAAATCTGACAATAATTTAAGCAACACTCTTGCCAGCTTTTTTCAAACTGAGAGTATCCCTGAGGTATTTAAGGAGCAACTCTCGGAACACGAAATTGTGGAAAATAATTTTCAAACCACTGTTAAATTAGAAAATAATAAATTTCAAGTGGATTTACCACTAAAGATTCCAATTTCTGATGTCAATGAAACATTAGGTGAATCTTTCGATCTAGCTATGCATAGGTTTTTATCTCTTGAAAAAAAAATTTAAAAGAAATAGTGTTTTACACTCAGAATACAGTAAGTTCATAAAGGAATATGTAGAACTTGGTCACGGACATTTTGTAAATTTTGATTCATATAATTTCAAACAAGACCCCATATATTTTCTCCCTCACCATGCTGTTGTAAACGAGAACAGTCAAACTACTCGGACACGAGTGGTGTTCGACGCGTCTATGAACACGCGCAATAAGCTTTCTCTAAACGACCTTTTGCTTAACGGCCCAGTGGTGCAAAGAGAACTTTTTGATATAATTATGTTGTACAGATTTGGGCATTACACATTTAATGCTGATATAAAACGCATGTTTAGGGGGGTCATGGTGAATCCAGAGCACACGTCATTGCAAAATATTTTGTGGCGCGAGAACCCTTTTGAATCAATTAAATGCATACGTTTAGACACCGTCACTTATGGCTTAAAAACATCTAGCTATTTAGCTACTCGATGCTTACTGGAGCTTGCAAAACAGAATGAAACTAATTTGCCATTAGCCGCTGATTTAATTAAGAACTGCACGTATGTTGATGACGTTATGGCTTCACATTCAGACCTTAACACATTGCTTGAAGCCAAAACACAGTTAAAACAGTTGCTTGCCCTAGGAAGTTTCGAATTACACAAGTGGTCGTTTAATAACAGAGATGTCTTGTCGGATATTCCAATAAGCTTACAACAATTAGATGATATAGAACTACAAAAAGACAATTTTAATATAAAAGCGCTAGGTCTCGCTATAAATATAAATAAGGATTGTTTTGTCATAAAGTCTCATAAGCAGACACAAACAACGAAAGTGACTAAAAGAGAAATATTAAGTCAAATATCTAGATTTTATGACCCGCTTGGTTTTGTCAGTCCGATAGTGGTAAAGGCCAAGGTCATCATGCAGCAGCTATGGCTTGAGAGGATAGATTGGGACGACTGCCCACCTCAGCACATACATGATGCATGGGTACAATTTTCTAATAATCTAGGTTCCATGGATAACATTGAGTTGAAAAGAAACATACAGATCCCTTCAGATGCTGAAGCAGTACAACTTCTTGGTTTCGCCGACGCTTCCAGTTCAACAGGCTACGGGTGCTGTGTATACTTGCGCGTGGTTCACTCATCAGGTAAAATTGCAACATCCTTACTTTGCTCGAAATCACGCATAAACCCACGCACAAAGGCATTAACCGTGCCGAGGCTTGAGCTCAACGCATGCTTATTATTAGCCAGGTTGATAACCAGAGTACATGAAATAATCTCAACAAAAATCCGAGTGGATAATGTCTACCTATTCTCCGACTCACAAATATCATTAGCTTGGCTGAAAACAGAAGTTAACAAATTGCAAGCCTATGTTTCGAACAGAGTGAGAGTTGTTCAACAACTAACCAACGGGTGGCGCTGGCTGTATGTGAATACGCATGATAACCCTGCAGACTTGGTGAGCAGAGGAGTGGATGATCCGCGAGCATTAATTTCCAACCCACTGTGGTGGAAAGGACCAACATTTCTCCAGCACAGGGAGTATTCATTCAGTAACAAAATACAGTTACCTAACGATTTACCCGAATTAAAATCCCATGAAACCGAATTTCATAAGACAGTAATACTTATAACTTCAAAACAGTCTCAGTTACTCGACTCATTGATACAAAATATCTCAGATATTAACAAAATGCAGCGAATTTTGGCATACATAAGGTTTTGTCATAATTGCGTACCAACAAACACAAAAATACAGACGGCTTCTCTATCGAGCAATGAATTGCAAAAAGCGTTACTACTTTTAATTAAGCACGAGCAAAGAGTTCATTTCAAAGAAGAAATACAATGTTTATTAAATGATGAGTGTATTAAAGGCTCATTAAAGCCGTTACACCCATTTCTCGATGAAGAAGGCGTCCTTAGGGTCGGCGGCAGACTACACAACTCAGATATGCCTTACGCACAAAAACATCCCATTATCTTGCCTAAGCAATCGAAAATAACGCAACTTATTATACGTCACAAGCATCTTAGATTGCTTCACGCGGGCCCCAAATTGATATTAGCCCAGCTAAATAAAAAATACTGGCTAGTAAACGGTATTAGAATAATTAAAAAAGTCACTCATAAATGTTTAGTTTGTTTCAGAATGAAAGCAAACGCAGCAAAGCAGCTTATGGGTTCCTTACCTAAGCAGCGTGTTACTGCTTCGAGGGCCTTCCAAGTTGTCGGAATAGACTTCGCTGGGCCAGTGCAGATAAAGAACTCGCGCGTCAGGCGAGCAGTCGTCAGTAAAGGTTATATTTGCGTATTCGTCTGCTTCTCAACAAAAGCAGTTCATCTAGAATTAGCTTCAGATTTATCCACGGATACCTTTCTAGCATGCTTTAAGAGATTTATCTCCCGACAATCACTGCCCACCGAGGTCTTCTGTGACAATGGAGGCGTCTTCGTAGGAGCAAGGAACAAATTGGCTGACTTGTACAAACTGCAAGGCTCCGCTAATCACCAGACACAGGTGCAAGGCTTCTCTGCCCAGCAAGGAATAACATTCCACTTTATTCCTGCATACTCGCCTGTCTTTGCTGGCCTAGCGCATTTTTGTCGATATACACAAAACCCGCTCAAACCAAGGGTAGTTCGACAAAAACCACTTCTCACTTTCCGTCACGAAAGCGCGGTTCAGAACATGCAGATTCGAACCGTCATAAGACCTGTTTCACTTGCAAGGGCCAAGGCCATCTATCCCACAATTGCCCCAAAAAGTTCAAACCGTCTGAACCTGCCTCAAATACGCGTCCTAACGTTCCAACCTGCACGTTTTGTAAAAAGACAGGTCACACAGAAAACGTCTGCTTTGCTAAGGATAGATCGTCTGGCCAACAAAATAGACGTAATGTAAATTTTTGTCGGGAGTCCGCGGACAGAATGACGACTTAACTACCACTGTAATACAAGGCGTACCGGTAGATGTATTGATAGATAGCGGCGCGCTCAACGTTTCCCTAGTATCGTCAGACCTTGTAAAACATTTGTCGTGTACAGTAAAACCGACTAGGTGCGTACTTAAGGGACTTAGTATTCATGAAATTGTAGCAACGTCTTACGTTACTCTTACGGTTGACTTTGCGGATATTGCGTTAGAGGCTGACTTTGTGGTAGTGCCAGCCGCGTTTAGAAGAAGAAGAAGAACTAAAGACCGGCAATATTTAGTACGCGCCGCTGAATCTAACGAAACTAATCGCGTATTCATGTTCTCTAAAGAATCTGATATACCCATCGTTACACCGTTACAAGGCACCGAGCGAGAATCACTTATGAGGGTGATTGATGATTTCGCCGACTTTTTCTTAACTGGTACTGCAACAACTACCGTCACTACAGGCGAAATGCACATAAATGTAACCAGCGACGTACCTGTTACTTACCGTCCGTACAAGCTGTCGTTCGCTGAAAAAGTCAAAGTTCGCGAAATTATTAATGATCTTTTACAAAAGTGCATTATCCGCGAATCCGAGTCTGAGTACTCGAGCCCTATAATCTTAGTGAAGAAGAAGGACGGCTCGGATCGTCTTTGCGTGGATTTTCGCGCTTTGAATAGAGTGACTGTCAAAGAGCGATACCCGCTCCCACTAATTGATGACCATATCGACCGACTAGGTGATAAAAACATAAAGAGATATTCGTCTCTTGATATGGCTTCAGGTTTTCACCAAATAAAGATTAGTGACGCCTCAGTCCACCGTACAGCCTTCGTAACACCTGAAGGGCATTACGAGTATTTAAAAATGCCTTATGGTTTATCGAATTCACCAATCGTGTATCAACGCATTATCAATAAAACGTTGCGTAAATTCATCGACTCAGGTCAAGTCCTTGTCTATATTGATGACGTACTCCTAATGAGCTCCACGGTGGACGAAGGTGTCAGCTTACTGTGGGAAGTACTCACAACTTTGACCCAGGCTGGGTTCTCAATAAACCTGCGCAAATGTGTCTTTCTCACCACCGAAATTGAATATCTTGGCAGGATAGTAAGCCAAGGTCAGGTTAGACCGAGCCTTTATAAGATCCAGGCATTGGTAGATTCGCCCGCTCCAGAAAATGTCAAACAAGTGAGACAATTTCTGGGACTAGCTGGATATTTTCGAAAGTATATTGAAGGTTACGCTACGAAAACATTTTGTATCTCCCAACTAACCAAAAAAGACACTCAATTCAAATGGGGTCCCGAGCAAGAAAAAGTACGACAGGAAATCATCTCAATTCTAACTAATGAGCCTGTACTAGCTATTTTTGATCCAAAACTCCCCACAGAGGTCCATACTGACGCTAGCTCTATTGGGTATGGTGCTATCCTTTTACAGACTCATCCGGATGGCAACAAAAGGGTAGTAGCCTACTTCAGTCGTACCACTCAAGGCACAGAAAGTAGATACCACTCGTATGAGTTAGAAACATTGGCGGTTGTGAAAGCATTGCAGAATTTTCGACATTATCTCATCGGTCTTGAGTTTAAATTAATAACAGACTGCAATGCTCTCAAATCTACCCAACGCAAGAAAGATCTGCTGCCAAGAGTGGCCCGCTGGTGGATTTATCTCCAGGATTTTGACTTTGAGATGGAGTACCGAAAAGGGGCCTTGATATCTCATGCTGATTACCTAAGCAGAAACCCCCCTCGTCAGGTACTTCATATCACTCAACCTCGCAATTGGGCTCAGATAGCGCAAGCTGCAGATAGTGAAACACAAAGCCTCCTTCAAAAACTTAGAGACGGTAGTTTAGACCCCAATCGCTATGTTGAGAAAAACGGTCTCCTGTATTATAAGTACACCTTGATCGGTGAGGAGCCACGACTGCTTTGCTTTATACCTAAAGGCCACCGACTAAGCCTACTTTGCGTTTTTCATGACGAGCATAGTCACATCGGCTACGATAAAACCCTGGATTTGATTTTAAAACATTTCTGGTTCCCGGGCTTGAGACAGTTTGTTAAAAAGTACTTGGAACATTGTTTGATTTGTATTTCAAAGAAACGTGTGCCTAGGGCTCCACAACAAATCATAACTTCCTGGGAGAAACCTGACCAGCCTTTCTCAGTGATACATTCAGATGTTTTAGGCCCCCTCCCAGAATCCAACGGATTCAAGTTTGTCCTCCTTATTGTAGACGCCTTCACCAAGTACACGTTGCTCTATCCTATCAAAAGGAAAGATGTAGAAGAATTGTTAAGAGTGTTCACAAACGCAGTTTCTCTTTTTGGTGCACCCAAAATGGTTGTAACAGATAGGGGACGAATGTACGAATCTTCTGGGTTCAAAAACTTTGTAAAGGACTTGGGATCAGAGGTACACCTAATCACAGCCGAAATGCACCAGTCTAACGGGCAGGTCGAGAGGTATGCTCGCACTGTCCTTAATCTGCTTCGCATCGAGACCAACCACAAAGGGGCAGCCTGGTCTGAGACACTCTGGAGACTACAACTGACTCTCAACGTGACCAAGCAGAAGACCACTCAAGTATCCCCGCTGAATCTGCTTGTGGGGTCTGACGCGACGACTCCCGTCATCAGGTCTCTGGTTCGAGATATTGCTCTGGACGGTGGGCAGCCAAATCGCGAAGCTCAGCGAGAATTACGTCGGGCACGTGCAGCTGACCTGCTAAAACGAAACCAGTCTGCTCAAGGCGAGTATGTAAACCGCAACAGGCGACCCCCGAGGACATTTAATGCTAACGATTTGGTTTTCGTGATAAAATTCTCGCAGGTCACTGGAAAGATGGATCACGGCATGCGAGGACCTTACAAGGTCACCCGTGCGCTGCCTGGTGGGCGGTATGAGCTGCGATTACTGGCCGGCTGTTACGGCAAAACAACGCAGGCTGCTGCCCAGTATATGGTGCCCTGGAAGGGAGAGTGGTGTCCTGATACTTGCGCTGCATTCTTTGAGCGTGAGTATGCTTTGGGCTTATGCATTGAGAGATCTACACATCCGACCATGTGTGGATCTCAGTGTAAGACAGTAGACGGACTGCGAGACGTCTACCGTCAGGTAAACTTCGAGGTACCTGACCGGTCTTACGAGCATATAGCGGATGTAGTTCCCGCATAACGCGTGTTTTCATCGTGTAGAGGACGGACTGCGAGACGTTCCTTTGGCAATTTTGGTAAATTGCCCTACACGTTGAGTCATGTAGAGGACGGACTGCGAGACGATCCTACCGGCTATTAAAGCCCTACATGACAGCGAATGTGTATGGATCCATAAGTGTTACAAGTCGTATGATTGTTGAAGTAATGAATCTCGATATCTAAGTGTGATGAATGCAACTTTATGAAGTACTAAAATGACGTTTTGGTACTGCATAAATACTAGCTAGGTTTGTGTGCTACATATTGGTGATGAATGCAGAGGGCCTTGTAAGAAGTTTTGAGTGCAAAGTGCAGAATAGGCAAACTCTTTGCCTCAGATGAATGCACTAACTTTCCTTTATCGGTTTCACAGAAGATGACCTGGCTGAGGATACCACTACCACAGCCCACCAACAAGCAGAGCCAGTAGCGGGGCCTTCTTGTCAAGACACAACTCCAGAGGTACCTATGCAGAGCCTGCCAGACCTGAGTGATGCTGTCGAGGACGACGCATGATCAGGATGGCCGTGTTAGGATACACCACCTTACCCAGGGACGAGGGAGGCCCGGTCCCTATATAAGCAGCGCACGAGCCAGCGTGACTCACTTTTTCTGAGACTTCGTTGCGAGCGGAAGCGCTGCTGGGCAGCTGATCGGTGTGAACTGCTACGAATATTCGGTACCTCTGTACCTTTTATTATTTTTGTTGTTGATTTCACTGTGGTAAATGATTTGGTTCTTTTGTTAAATTAATTATTAGATTGAAAACTGAAATTAACTTTTAGGTTATAAATAAATGTTTTTTTTTTAATTGATATTTCACTTCTTTTCCTATAATACTGTTAACAGCTGTCAATTGACCAAAGTGCATACAAAAAAAACCACTGACAAGTGTTAACAGTAGATTAACAGGTTGTTAGTGTACGAGAAACCGGGGGTAAGTATATTTAGTCAGAGATTAACAGTCTGTTACGTATTTTTTTAGAAAAAATGGGTTCGGGAATCTAGCCGTCAATGGTTTAACGTTGTCAAAAAATGTTACTATGAGGATGGTGTCACGGAAGCATGCTTGAACTCCGAGGAAACTGTGGAAGTCGAGGAAGTAAAGCTGATCGTGTAAAATATAACTATAAGTAGTAGTAGTAGTAGTAGCTTTATAAAGGGTGTTCGCAACAACACATAACAACATTTAGTGTTTGTTACGAAGTGTTATTGCGAATTGCGGAGGGTGATTATTGAAATTGCCTTCGTTCTGTTTTTTAGACACAATGCAGTAGAGTTTAACGTCTTATAATTATATGAGTTGACATCTTCACAAATAGAGCTGCAATTTTACTAGGTTCTTTAACCAAAAATTTGCTATTTAGATCTTATCCAATGCCAAAACAAGTGCATTTTATCATTTAAAGAAAGTTGTAGGAGTCCTAAAATAACCGGCCATGTCTGGCCACGCGCAGAGTAGAGTTCGGTAGAAATTTTGGTTTTACATATGTAATGTATGTCGGTAGACCGTGTTTCTCGTCACTCAGCATTAGTTGTAGGTAGGTTAATATATCTCTTCCAATAAACGCTTATTCGTTAACGGACGTATTTTATTGTGTCTCCGGCAAGAAGTACTGAAAATAAGGACTGGGCTGTGGACGTTGTCGCGACGTATCGCGAAATGTAAATAATGTATATAGCAACACCATGGGAGATTTAGCGGCGAATTCGAATTGAGTCATGGCGGGTAAGTGTCTTGTCAAATTGTGGTGAAAGGCTATTGTGGTGTCATAAACTAGGTTGAAAGAAGGAAGACCAGTGAAGATCAAGTCTACAATATTCAGTAACATCCAAAGCTAAGTATAATCCTTAGTGAGTGGATGATGTCTTGGATTTAGGAGCCCCATATAGAGATTGAGGTTATCATTTTGTAAGTACCAAGTTTGAGCAATTCAGAGTGAAGGGTCAGTTCCGAAGCGGAGACTAATGGTATGTAGATGCAAACTTAGATAGTCTTATCAATGATGATTCAACTCCACCAGTCCTATAAGAGGTGAGAGCTATAGAAAGTTGTGAGGCAAATCAAGGAGGGCTGGTTCCAAAGGAAGCCCATGAAACTATTAGTATTGTTTAGTGTGCAAAGCTGGTTCGTTATCGAGGCTTATGGCAATCAAACTCACCGGTTCATGATGAGGTGAGCAAGATAATACCAATATGAAAGGTCGGTTCCAGAGAGAGACCTTATTAGTCTTATGAAAGTGCATGCACAGCCGGTTCGTAATCGAGGCTCATGAAGATCTAAACCCACCGTTCCTGAATGAGGTGAGAATACTGTGCAAAGTGAAGACAAGGTGGAAGGCTATGATATAGTCTCAAAGCTTTATATAATCTTTCTTGCCAAATACTATCTAACTCAACCATGTAATCTTAATGGAAATACAATTGAGATTAAAGTGTAATTATGTTGTTCAATTAAGTCTTTATTGATGACGAACCCATGTTCAATTAGAAGAAGGTTATTTATCGCAGGCGTATCTTAATTCCAAGACATTGTGAATCATTGTACACATCATTTACAGGAGGTGGACGATCAATACTACACACAGACAGATGTTGATGTTGTAAGGCTGACAGTTGTAAAAAAGGAGGAAGAATAAATAAAGTCAATCCAGGAGACAAGGTATGAAACTGCAAATTACTAAGTGCTTGTTTCTCCAGGGTAAAACACATTGTCATACAAATATCGCCATTTACCCTTTTTATAATGCACTGTTAGAGATAATATAAAGTATTTGGGGGGGAAACGGCGACATGGTGGAGGAGCTGGGATACCTGTGATGACTGGTCATTATGGGTATCCCATGACACCTAGGTATCTCAGTTCAAAGCCTGGAGAAAACTTGAAAACTTGAAACTTGGGACGACATCTAGTGTCGTCTAGCAGAACATTTCTCTTCCTTTTATTTTCTTTAAGTAAAATTTCGACATATTATTATGGAATCATTACGTGTTATTGACTTTTTAATATTATAATGCTGTAATAATAATGTATTTCAATATTTCGATCATAATGTTATAATAATTCAACTTCGAAACCGGAAACTAGCTAGTAGCCATTATTTTCGATCGTAAGAATAAATATATACATCGATATAAATCGAGCCTTCTTATGTCGAGTCCTTAAATTTACCGTGAGTTATTGTGCTATTCCTACATCGCGCAAGCAAAATGTTTCACATAATAATAATAATATAATATAGCCTTTTATTTCCCTTTTCAGTTAAGCACGCATTTTTACATTTTAGTTACATTTTGACTTACAATATGACTACATGCATAGTTATAATTCAGTTTTAAATACATTACATTTTGATTGGATTTTATTAATTAATTTATGCAGTTAATTAATAGTCCATAAAGATAGTAACTAATTCTGCTTCTTACTTAATTCATTAATTACTTCTTCTTACATAAATTTCACTTATTCTAAGTTAGTATCTAATTCTGCTAAGATTATTCAATACTCCTTTTTTTTACAATTGATTAGTGCGAATAAATAGTCCATTGAATAAACTGCTTTTAGTGTGCATGCAAAAAAATATACTCACAATTAACATAATGTTATTTAATAATTAACTTATTTTGCTATGTATTTAAATAAATTCTATTCGTAATTGATAAATTGATTAATTCATTGACATAACATAACAATGATAATAGTATTAATTAATAAAAAAATTACAATATACTAGTGCCAGTAATTTCTATCCCTGGCTTGGCGTGTCCACGTGGCTCCGGCCACTGCAGCGATGACGTCTCGCCAGCGCCGCCGCGGTCTCCCGCGCGGTCTCTCCGCTTCGTAGGGATGCCAGTGCAGGATTTTTTCACTCCATCGATTGTCCGTTGTTCTCGCCGTGTGACCAGCCCATCTCCATTTTAACTTGCAAGCTAGCTCGACAGCATCTAAAATCTTGGTTTTGTCTCTAATGTCTTTATTCCTTTTTCGGTCTTTTAGCTTGATGTCTAGCATGCTTCACTCGGAAAGAAACGATGATGTTTCACATGACATACCATAAATATAACGTCCGACGAACATCAGTCGGACCGGCCGTCCCCAGGCATACGATCTGCCTGGCGGGAAATTTCCCATTACAGTGGAAGAGCACGATCACCCGCTCTTCTCTATAGTGGTGACCCTCGACAGAACAATGTCAACCTTCCTTCGCTCTCGCAGCACCCCAATCAGTCTCAAAGCAAGGCCAGCATCCTCTTCCCTCTCACCTCATCAGTTCCACCACAGTCAACGCACCGACTACTGGTACTGATGGTGATCTCCCCCAACCCCTCGGCACGGCAGCCACACAGCAACAGCGCACATTGCCAGTGGTACAGCAGCCTTCACCGGTTCCTACCACATGCGCGGTCCCCATGGTACTGTCGCCGGTGAAGTGACTGTTAGCCGCCGAACACCCTCAAACGCTAGTCGACTCACTGACTCAGCGCCTCCTGGCACTTGCAGGCTTTAGAGCACAGACTTCGATTCCTATCAGACCTAGCTATGCGTAGCTACGGTCTTGAAGGGGAGTGATGTGGCGAGCACATGTCAACTCTGCGCGCGCACTATAAACTCCAACATTCCTACATCGCGCAAGCAAAATGTTTCACATGACATACCATAAATATAACGTCCGACGAACATCAGTCGGAGTTCGTTTGCGATAGCGTTGAGAGCGACACGTCTCGCTCTCCGCTACTTGACCGCCCGCCCGCTTACACAGTGCGCCCGTGTATTGCCGGCGAGCTCTTATCGAACTATTATCTAACATTCTTATCTCCTTCTTTCAGTGTCCGGGCTCTCCAGCCTGCCGCATTCCAACGAGTGAGTAAGTGTCTAGCCCCCGCTAGACTTTTCCTACTTACTTTGCTCTGTCCCCTTATCTCTCCATCCTGGTTTTTAACCGCGCTCCCCCCGCCCCCCTGCCGCCGGCAGGGGTGCCGCCAATCGCGATGACTCAGCCCCCTTGCTCTCCTGAGCAATTCTTCCGAGTCATTAAGGAGCACGGGCTTCTCGATGCCTTTCAGGCATTCTGTAGGCCCCCGACCGCCGCCGCCGCGATCCCGGACTCTCCTGAGTCCCCCGCCTCCCCCGCCCCCTCTGGCCCCTCTCCCCCATGGAGACCGACTCCACCCCTGGCCCCTCGCGCCCACGGAAACGCTCCGTATCCCGCGGCTCCGAGTCTCCTGACTCCGCCGCTGCAGTCTACTCGTGCGCAAGCACTACCGCGGCCGAATTCTCTTCGGATGAAGGCCACGGTTTTAAAACCTTTGTCCCGAGGAAGAAGCTATTGCGTAAGCAAGCTTCTTCCCCCAAGAAAGGCAACTCGCCTACCTCCCGCTCGTCCCCCGTGACCGCAGCCCCCTGCCCCCCCCCGCAGCCCCCGTTACCGCCACGGTGACCGCCCCCCACCCCCGCCCCCTCATGTCCTTAGACATCCCCGAGCCGCCGCCGGCTAAACCCGTCAAGCGGTTCTCACCGCAGCCTCCGAAGGCTAAGTCCCCCCCTCCCGTCTTCTTAAGAGACAAGTCAGCCTGGACATCGGTGTCCAAATTGTGCCTGGACCACAAGGTCCAGTACACAAAGGCCCAAAACTGGGGCGACTCCATCAAGATTGAGGTCCCATCGACCGAACACTTCAGGAGCCTTACTAGGCTCCTCACTCAAAATAAAGTCCCGTATCACACCTACGCGCTCCCGGAGGAGCGCAAGGTACGTGCTGTCCTCAGAGGCGTTCCCTCAGAACTTCCTCTGGATTCCATAAAGGATGACCTTATCGCACAAGGTCATCCCGTAGAGGCTGTGCATCCCATGCACAGCTCCCGCGGCAAAACCTTCCCGCTATCCCTGGTGATTCTCACCAACACCCCCTCCAGTAGGTCCATCTTCTCAGGAGAGCTCACCGTCTGTGGGCTCTCCTGCATTAAAGTGGAAAATCCCCACAGGCGCGGCCACCCTGGCCAATGCCACCGCTGCCAACTCTATGGCCACGCGTCGGCTAATTGTTCCGCCCCCCCCTAGGTGCGTGAAGTGCCTAGAGCCTCACGCCACCGGGGACTGCTTGCGCACTCGCGAATCGGAGGGTCCTCCGGCTTGCGTGCTGTGCAAGCAGCCCGGCCATCCGGCCAACTACCGAGGGTGCCCGCATGCCCCCCGCTCCTCCCCCCCTAAGGCCCCAAAGGCGACTCAGCCTTCTCCTCAGAGGAGACCAGTGCCACCGCCGGCTATCACCCCGTCCAATTTCCCCTCCCACGGCCGCCTCGGCCGCCCCACCACCAATCCCAACCCCCCTCAGGCCCCCGCGTGGGCCCCCCGCCCTTCTCCGACCCAGCCTCCCCCCTCCGCTCCGCGCCCCGCCCCCTCTGGCGCCCCCCACTCCCAGATCGCGGATGACCTCTTGACGGTCAGCGCCGCCATTGCCCATATTGATTTGGCCGAAATAGCGGTCCTGGCACGCAAACTGCGCGCCGCAACTTCCCCCACCGCGCGTTTGATGGCTGTGGCTGAACACAGCCATCTGCTCTCCCTCATCTAAGCAGGTTAATGTCGCGCCCCCCGGTCCCTCAGACCACTCAGTCTCCCGTCAGCGCGGGTCGTGTCAAACCTAGGAGTGTCTCGCTCATTTCGTACAATGCTCGCGGCCTCCGCAGCAACGTACCCGAACTTAGAGAGTTCGTCAAAGACTTCGAAGTCGATTTGTTGCTAGTGCAGGAAACTTGGCTCAAACCCCATACCAGGGGCCTGAGTATACCCAAGTTTTCTCTCGTTAGGAATGACAGAGCCGACGGCCGTAGAGGCGGCGGCACTGCCATTTATTTTAGAAAGTCCCTCCATTGCTCCCCCGTCACCACTCCGGCCCTCACTAACATGGAGGCTACTATCTGTAGATTAGCTCTGACGGGTCACCCGTCCTTAGTCATAGCCTCTATTTACATACCCAGCGGAACACTACCCCTAAGGAGTGATTTCGAAGCCATCCTCGCTCTAGGCGCCCACACCGTTATGTTCGGGGATTTTAACTCCAAACATACGGATTGGACCTGCCTACAGACGAACCCCGGCAGTACTGCCCTCCTCGGCTTAACCGAGGCGTTAGAGATGGACGTCTTATGTCCTTACTCCCCCACCCATTACCCCGATAACATAGACCACGCCCCCGACGTACTAGACTTCGCCCTAGTAAGGGGCGTCCACCTCAACCTCAGGTCGATCGAGACTCTCGACGACCTAGGTTCCGACCATCGACCGGTGTCCCTTCAGCTAGGTCCCCCACCGTAACCCTCCACACTCTCCACTAAAACCATCACTAATTGGGACAGTGTCAAAAGCTCCCTAGTCACCGCCTTAGAAGCCCCCGACTCGCCTTATGCGCTCTCGCCCGACCACTTCGACAGTACAGACAAAATAGATAGCGCCGTAGACTCCCTCACCCTTTTGGTCCAAACAGCCATTCGTGAGAGCGAGCGTGTAGTACCGGTCCACGACCGGAAACTGCCTCTCGCTGTCAAGAACCTGATTAGGGCCAAAAGAGCCGCCCTCAGGAGGGCCTCCCTCTACCCAACTCCTGCCTACAGGAAACGCGCTAACGATCTCCAGCGGCAAGTCAGGTCCCGTCTCTCTGATCTTAACAACGCCCAATGGGGCGATCTCATGGAGACCATCTCCCCCTCCCACCAAGCTTACTATAGAGTAGCCAGGGCCTTTCGGGCAGACGCGATCACTCACACACCACCTATGGCCCGCCCCGATGGCTCTACCGCCTTCGAGGACGTTGAGAAGGCCGAGTGTTTCGCCGACAGCATTGAGTCTCAATGCTCGCCCAGCACTCAGCAGTGCGACCCAGCTCACGTCGGTATGGTCGAGGAGGAGGTCCTTAAAAAGACCTCCCTCCCTCTGCCAACCGACGAAAATCCCATTGCGGTTTCCACGGACGAAATTCAATCTTTCATCAAAAGACTGAAACGTAAAAAGGCCCCAGGAGCGGATGGTATTGCCAACCTAGCGCTCAAGATGTTCCCCACTCAGGTGCTAACCCTGTTAGCAGTCATCTTCAATGCCTGTTTTGACAACTGTCACTTCCCAACCGCGTGGAAGGAGGCGACCGTCATAGGCATCCCCAAGCCGGGAAAGCCCCTCAACCTCCCATCCAGCCATCGCCCCATCAGCCTCCTCAAGGCTATGGGCAAACTCTTCGAGAGAGTCATCCTCACTCATATGAGGAATCACCTCTTCCCTTCAGAGGGCCCCCCCCCCTCATCATCCCTCACCAATTTGGCTTTCGGGCAATTAACTCTTGCCCTTAGCAAGTCCACCGCATAGTAGAGTTCATTCTGAGCGGGTTTTTCCCCAGGCGCGAAAAGACGGTAGCCATCTTATTCGATGTCGCCAAGGCCTTCGATAAGGTCTGGCACGCCGGGCTCATTTATAAGTTGTATGAGCTGGGTCTCCCCGACCGACTTGTCCGCGTCTTAGCTTCCTTTCTGAAGGACCGCTCCTTCCGCTTCAGACACAAGGGCGTTCTCTCTTCCCTCCGCCCACTCAGAGCCGGGGTCCCGCAAGGCTCCGTGCTCTCCCCCCTCCTGTACATTTCGTACACAAACGACATCCCCATCCCCGGCAATGGGGTCCAACTGTCACTTTTCGCTGACGACACCGCACTCTACTGCAAGAGTCGGAAAATGTCAGTTATTCTGAGTAGGCTCCAATCCGCGGTCGATGAGCTAGGTGCCTGGTTCAGGCTCTGGCGAATCGAGGCCAACCCGGAAAAGAGCACCGCGATCCGCTTCGACCATAAGGTCCGCCGCGGTCTCTCCGACCGCCCTATCCGTATGCTAGGTACCCCAGTCCCCTGGCGAACCACCGCCAAGTATCTAGGTGTCACCCTAGACAGCAGACTGACATTTAGGCCACACATCCGGAAGGTGACCCGGACCGCCCGTTTTTACCTAGGCCGCCTATCCTCCATGATAGGCCGACACAGTAGGATGTCCCCTAGGAACAAGCGAACGCTCTATAAGGTTTGCATTCGTCCCGTGCTGACTTACGCGGCACCCGTCTTCGCCCACGCGGCCCCCAAAGTCCTGTACGAACTTCAGAAAGTTCAAAATCTCTTTATCCGTAGGGCTCTGAACGCACACTGGTGTGTCAGGAATGCCGACCTCCATCGGGACATGGATATCCCAACTATCCAACAATTCATTAAATCTCTCTCAGAGACCTTTTTCAGCACGGCCGAAGTGCACCCCAACCCTCTTATCCGCCAAGCAGCGGACTACACTCCCCCCACGACGAACCCCCGTTACCTGGTGCGCAGGCCCAGGAACGCCCTCGTCGACCCCCCCGATCAACTTTCATCTGATCTGGATCGCCTACTAGAGGCCCAGTCCCAGTCAGACGTAGCCCCCGCCCCCGCCGGTGTTCCCGCCGGTGTCCCCGCCTCTCCCTCCTAGCCGCGGTCACGATGTGACGAGCTGTCCCAAGCGGACGCTCCCTTAAGGAGCTCCGCTGCGCGCCCTTCTCGGCATCGAGGTGGGTCGCTCAAGATGTCGGTTTAGGGGTCCTTAGGACCAAACCAGCCCCCAGGTGGTGTTTAGTGGGTAGGCGCACTTCCTGTGAGTCCCACATTGGCAGCACGGCCGGGCCCGTGCTGTTATGCATGAGCATTCACCACCTCCCTTCCCCGTGTCCTCCGGAGGGTGCCCTTTTTAGGGCTTAAAAAAAAAAAAAAAAAAAAACATCAGTCGGACCGGCCGTCCCCAGGCATACGATCTGCCTGGCGGGAAATTTCCCTTTATAGTCTTCCCTATATATATATATGTTATTGTTCCGTATTCGTGGTTGGACATTTCCTACATCAAATCATGTGATGCGACCATTTAACCGACGCTCAGTCGGAACTACCGCCCTCTTGCGATATTACCCGCGATGGTGGTAGAACAACATTAGGCGCAGCGACACTAGCGCCACAAGCGCAACAAGCATTCAAGATTTTGAATCGAACAGTTATCTGTCGAGAGCTCGGTGCGACAGTCGCGGTATACGCCGTGCGTTACAGCGTTTCCCTCTAGAACCTATCAACCCTGGCCAGGGTCTCGGAAGACGTCGTACGCCTTCACCAGTTCAGGAGTTGCGATTCTACGTGAGAAGCTGGCTGTTGCAGAGGAAAGGTGAGTCGTACTCCCTTGCTTTGTTGTCGGATTTGTGCAACCCGAGTCATCGATATTTAATTCATTTTCCCCTAAAATCTACAGTCCACTTGTCGATACAACATTTCTGGCCCTTCAGAGCCAAGATTAAAGAACTAGTGTTCCTAATTATTTCTTTATTTCTTTAATTTTTCTTTATTGGTTTTTTCAATTTGCAATTTGGAATTCAAAATGGCGTTAGAAGATAAAACGTTAGAAGTGAAACGTACTACTTTAACTTGTAAAAAGGAGTACTTGTTTACTAAATTACAAAAGTTATTCGATGTTTCCAGAACGGTTGATCAACATTTAGACCGATTGCCTTCATTTTTATTACAAATCTCCGAATTAGAAAATGTTCGTACGAAATTTGAAACGGTCATTTTTGATTTGTTTGAAATTGAAAGTCAAATAAATCCAGCAAAGAAAATGTCGTTGAGGGAACTCGAAGCATTTGATGAAATGTGTACTAAATGTCAATTAGTTGCAAAAAAGCACTCGAATAACTCCCAATCGGTTGAAAGACAGGAGTTAGTTAGCCCTGCCTTACCTAAATTGTCATTATTTGAATTCGATGGTAAAATAGAAGATTGGATAACGTTTTATGATACTTTTTTATCGTTAGTTCATAATAGGAATTTTTCTAATATTGATAAATTTCATTATTTACTTTCTTGTTTAAAGGGTTCGGCATTGAATATTGCGAAAAAGTTACCTATAACGGCTGCTAATTATTCGTTAGTCTGGCAAAGTCTGATAGATAAATATCACGACAATAGAACACTCGCAAGTAGGTACCTTGATAGAATGTTAAACTTTCCGCCGCTTACTAAACACACTGTTCTAAACTTGGCATCATTCATAGAAACATTCGATCACTCGCTAAAAGCTATTCAAGCGTTAAATATATCGAACTTAGACGATTTTCTTTTTTGTCATTTAGCATTGCGACGGCTTGACCCTCACACTAGAAAATTATTTGAAGAAGGTCGAGACCAACAAACAATACCTACTTTTACCGAACTCATAAATTTCGTTAATAAACAGATTAAAGTGTTAGAACATAGTACATTTAATAACCCGTCTTCTATTGTTGCGCCAACATCGGTTAAAACTTTTAATCAGACTACCCACAAAAGCAACTTTCAAAAACCGTCTTCTTTCAAATCTGTGTTAGCTACGACGACGCGAGCGCAGAATAACAACAATAATAATCGCAATGCGAACTTTAACTTAGTTTGTGCGCATTGTAAACAAAATCATATGATTTATCGATGTGATCAATTTCGTAAATTGTCAGTCGATCAACGAAGGGACCGTGTTCATTCGTTAAATCTATGCACAAATTGTCTTAAACCAGATCATAAATGTAATGACTGTAAAAGTACAATTTCTTGCGGTGTTTGTTTATTGCAACATCATTATCTTTTACATAAAGATTCGGAGCGTACACTTGCATCGGTGGCCGTGCCAGCCGTAGCTACGAATAGTTGTTCGTCCGCGCTGCCGTCTCTTTCTCACGCGCACCAGGCGCTAGTCTCGTCTCACTCCGTGAGTGATTCGATACAGGAATCGCTCGAAACAGCGATCGATAATCGGGATTATGGTGTAGTTTTAGGTACTACCATAACGCATATTCGCGATATTGATGAACGGTATCAAGACTGCCGTGCGGTTATTGATCCGGAGCTCAGAGCTCATTTATAACTACCGAATGCGCTCAAAGATTACGCTTACCTCGTAGGAAGTGTCCGTTTACTATTAACGGCTTAGGCGGTGGATTTATTAAAAATCAGGGCATGGTTACGTGCACGATAAAACCGAGACATTTTGACGGTCCGACGTTCGACGTTAATTTGGTTATCGTGTCCAAGGTATCAGCTGATATGCCAAATGTTATATTTTCAGATAGCGTAATTAACAAATATCGATCGTTTCAATTAGCGGATCCATTATTTCATACCCGGTCTCGAATTGATATTTTGTTAACAAATGACATTGTGCCTTTTCTCATTAAAGATAAACCGTTAATAATTAATGATAGCATTCCAAGTGTAATCGAAACCGTGTTTGGGTTCGTTATAAGCGGTAAATTATACCCGCGTGAAAATAATCTTTCGCAAAATTTACATTTATCTATTTCTTACGAAGAAGAACAGTCGTTAGATGAAACGTTACGTTCATTTTGGAAAATTGAGGAAGTGCCGTGCTCACCTCTAGTCAGTCCTATGGACAAATTAGCCGAAGATATATTCGCGAAAGAACACACCCGGGAATCGAACGGGCGATATGTCGTGCCGTTACCGTTCGCACCTGGCCACCCGCCGCTCGGTGAGACGCGTGCGATAGCCGAACGTAGGTTATTATACACTGAGCGCAAACTCGCGCGCACTCCGGAATTACAGAAAAAATACATCGAGTTCATGCGCGAATATAAGAATCTCGGACATATGGAGCTTTATAAAGGTGATAAACCTAGCAAGTATATTATTCCACATCATAGTATTTTGCGGCCTAGTAGCACATCGACTCCGTTGCGTGTTGTGTTCGACGGATCGGCGAAAAGTAGTAATAACGTTTCTTTGAATGATATACTTCTAGTAGGGCCGAGTTTGTACCGCGATATAGCAGCGATAATTTTAAATTTTAGACTTTTCGAGTTTTGCCTAGTAACTGACATTTGTAAAATGTACCGCGCAATTTCGTTACGAAAAAGTGACAGGGGCTATCAGCACATTTTATTTAGAGAATCACCTAACGAACCTATTAAATTGTACGAATTGAACACCGTAACTTACGGTCTTAGTTGCTCACCGTTTTTAGCTATTCGAACTTTACTTCAGTTGGCAATTGACGAGGGAGAACGTTTCCCACTCGCCGCCCAGGTACTCCAAGAAGGGGTGTACATGGATGATGGAATCTATTCATGTTCTACCTTCGAGGAGGCTTGTGAAGTACAGGATCAGCTTATAGGTATTTTTGAAAGCGCAAAGTTAACATTAAAAAAGTGGATGAGTAATAGTGAGGATCTCCTTAAGCGCGTTCCGATCGAGAATAGGGAAGGCTCAATAAGTTTTTCTGGTGATGAAAAAGATCGAACCCTAAAGGTTCTGGGATTGAAATGGTTTCCGACAAATGATAGTTTTTGTTTCGTAATAAATATGGCCGATGCTGTCTCCACGAAGCGCTCGGTACTTAAACTACTCGCGTCGATATATGACCCCGTGGGCTTTGTCGCGTCATGCACGTTTGAAGCTAAGACCCTCATGCAGGAGCTATGGAAATTAGGGATCGGTTGGGATGAACGGTTGCCGGACGATTTAAAAGATAGATGGCAAAATTTTATCTCGGAACTTCCATTGTTGGCCGAACTTCGTATTGAACGCCACATGTTGCGGGAGAAACGCAGTGTGAGTTGGTAGGCTTTAGTGACGCTTCTTTACGCGGCTACGCAGCCTGTGTTTATGTTATCAGTCGCGATAATAGAAATAACGTAAAAGTGCGTTTAGTAACTGCAAAATCTAAGGTTGCGCCAATAAAACAAATCACAATCCCACGATTGGAATTGATGGGTGCTGTCTTACTTAGTAAATTAATTAAATCTGTTTGTGAGTCTTTCACTAGAGTTAAGATCACTAAAATCACAACTTTGTCGGACTCGACAATCGTATTGTCGTGGCTCCAAACCGAACCTTATAAATTAAAAACTTATGTTAGTCACCGTGTGACTCAAATAATTGAAATCTTACCCCCTCACTGTTGGCGACACGTTTCTAGTGAGCACAACTTAGCTGACATCGGTTCTCGCGGAACGTCTCCAGCGCAACTTCTCAGCTGTAGTAAACAGTGGTTGATGGGCGCCGATTGGATGTATCAAGACTACAACGCTTGGCCAATATCGGTCTTTATTCATAAAAGTGACGTTCAATTACCGGAATTAAAAATTTCTGTTAACTTGTTATTACAAGATAATAGCTTACCGGGGGAAACTAAACAGGAACTTTGCGAAAGAATATTTAATAAATTCTCATCGTTTTCTAAAATGCAAAGAACTTTTACTTGGATTTTAAAATTAGCTCGTGAAAAAAGTAATTTTAAATTTAAATCAGTGAGACTAACTACTCTTGAGTTAAATCGGACCTTAAATGCTTTAATAAAGTTAGTTCAAACTGCCTATTTCGAAACTGAAATTAAATTACTTAAAAATAAAAAGTTCGTGCCTTCTTTGCGCAAATTGTCTCCGTTTCTTGATGCCGACGGCCTTCTCAGGGTAGGGGGTCGTATCGGCCACTCGGAGCTTCCTTATAACTCTAAACACCCGCGTTTGCTTCCTAAGAATAGTCCTTTTACGAGACTTTTAATTAAATATTTACATGAAAAACACTTACATGTAGGGCCGCGTACCTTACAAAGTATCATAAATTAAAATTATTGGATCCCGTCCGCTCGTAGCGTCATTAGATCCGTATTATCTAAATGTCTCATTTGCTTTAAAAACAAACCGACTTTATTATCACAGCCGGAGATGGCTCCTCTGCCAGCCACTCGTTTGATGCCTAATAAAGTATTTGATCACGTCGGAGTGGACCTCGGTGGTCCCTTCTTTATAAAAGAGAGTTTACGCCGTAATGCTAAAGTTTCGAAAGCGTACTTAGCGCTGTTCGTATGTTTTTCAACAAAAGCGGTGCATTTAGAAGTGTTGTCTTCGCTTTCCGCGGATTGTTTTCTCGCGTGCTTTGACCGGTTCGTAGCGCGTAGGGGCATGTGTTCTGCGTTATATTCAGACTGTGGTACTAATTTTGTCGCCGCGAGTAAGCATATCACAGAAGTACAAAGGTTCTTGCGAGATTGTCAAGGTAACATTTCGGATGGCTGCGCTAAACGACAGCTAGTTTGGAAGTTTAATGTCCCTAGTGCTCCCCATATGGGTGGACTATGGGAAGCTGGCATCAAAGCAGCTAAGTATCACTTAGTACGAAGTGTAGGTGAAAAATCCTTAACGTTTGAGGAACTTTCTACCATTTTTTGTAAGGCAGAGGCAATCCTTAATTCGCGACCGCTGTGCCCGCTGCCAGCTAGCGACAACCCTAACGATTTTAATGTTTTGACGGCCGGACATTTTTTAATTGGTCGAAGTTTAACTGCTTTGGCTGAATATGATGTTCACGATATAAACACTAACAGACTGTCACGTTGGCAGTACATGCAAAAGTGTTCGCAACAGTTTTGGAAACGTTGGAGTAGTGAATATTTAAATACGTTACAGCAAAGAGCAAAATGGTTTACTTCTTCTTCCAATATAAATATTGGTGATATTGTTCTCATATAGACTGATAATGTCCCCACTTGTAAATGGCCTTTAGGAAAAGTAGAAAAAGTACATCCAGGTCCAGACGGTTTTGTCCGCTGTGTAACACTACGCACAGAAAAAAGTGTGTTACAAAGACCTGTCAATAAACTTTGTCCTTTACCATACATTAATTAGCGTGCTTTAAATATCCAGTTTTAATTTAAAATTTAATAAATATTAATTCTAAGTTAGGTTAATTACTTTTCTATTTTAATAGGCTAAGGGCCATTAGCAGCCTTTCCCATAAAAATAGAACTGTGGCTACTTACACCACATTCTGCTTACCACAACAACCTTACAGAACCTTACCGTACCAGCAAGCAACACCTTACCATTACCAATAACATCAGTAAAACAACAGCAAGTATTTCGCAAGGTTTTATTGAACACATCGGTTGCAAGAAACAAAGATGGAGTTCTGAAAAGAACTGTTCGCAATGTTATAAGAAACACATCGGTTGCAAGTTATAGAAACAAGGAATGGAGTTCTGAAAAGAACAGCTGAACATCGAGCTGAAGCAAGCGGCAGCAGCGACGACCATGCGGCACGGCGACAGCGGAGATGCAGCTCACTCGACGTCCGGGCGCAGAAAAGGAACGAGGTTTTTTTTCAAGCGGTCTTCTCACACTTCCCCTTGGGAAAGTGGAGGGTCGGGGTCAGGGCGGGGCCCTCTTCCCGAGGGATCTGCCGCTGTCCGCAGCTACGGACAGGTCTATGGGTGGCCTTCCAGGCGGTGGTCTTCGCTGGGGGTCGCAGGTGGTTTCTTCAGTTGGAGTTGGCCGTGGACTCGACCAGGCTTCGGGGGAGGGGCTTGGCGCGGCCGTCGGGCTGTCGCGCGTGCAGAGGTGCCAGCCCACGCAGATGCTGCAGCTGCGACCGGTCCGCACGCGCGAACATGTCGGTCGCCAGCCGCGCCACGAAGGCGTCCAGCTCCTCCCATCTGAGGTCCCTCGCGATCGTCGCATTCCTCACGTAGCGAGGCGCGCCGACGATGGTGCGCAGGGAGAGGTTCTCCTGGGCTCGGAGCCGCTTCTTGTTCGGCTCCGAGACGAGCGCGAACCAGGCCGGCGCAGCGTACGTGAGGCGGGGCCTGACGTAAGTCTTGTAGACCCCGAGCTTCGATCGCAGAGGGAGGCGGGAGGTGAAGACTGGACGCAGCTTCGCGCGTGCCACCTTCACCTGGTTGACGACTGCGCTGACGTGCGCAGCCATCGTGAGTCCACGGTCGATGGTGACCCCCAGGTACTTCACCCGGTTCTGCCACTCGATGACCCGTCCGTGCAGCTGGAGCGGCGGCGGCGGGTGGCGGCGGCCCGTCAGCATGGCCTGTGTCTTCCCGACATTGACCGACAAACGCCACTTCTTCAGCCAGTCGGGGAGAGCGTCGAGGGCACGCTGCATCTTCGTTGCAGCGTGCGTGGGCGACATGGACGACGCCAGGTAGGCGGCGTCGTCGGCGTACAGTGCCAGTTGGACGCCCTCCGGGACCGGTATGTCGTCGGTGTATCGGGCGTAGCAGGCCGGTGACAGGCAGCTTCCCTGGGGGACGCCGGCGAGGATGTGGCGCTCCTCGGACACGGCATCCTCCACCGCCACTCTGAAGCGGCGATCCCCCAGGAATGAGGCCACGACCGCGATGAGACGTCGTGGGGCAGGTGACGTCGACAGTTTGTACAGCAACCCCTCATGCCATACCCTGTCGAACGCCTTCTCCATGTCCAGGAGTACTGCGACGGTGCACTCCTTCTTGTTGAGGCACACCGTCATGCCGTGCAGTACCCTGGCGAGCTGAAGCGTGGTCGAGTGCTCAGGCCGGAACCCGAACTGTTCCGGTCGAGGCTGGATGTGCGGGAGCAGGTGGTGCAGCAGGAGCTTCTCGAACACCTTCGAGAGGGTGCACAGAAGCGTGATGGGCCTGTAGCTTTCGGGCTTCTGTGGGTTCTTGCCCGGCTTGGGCAGGAGGATGACCAGGCCGGTTTTCCACGGTTGTGGGAAGCAGCCGGTGCGCAGGATGCCGTTGAACAGGCGCGTCACGGCCGCAACTGTTCGTTGCGGGAGGTGCCGGAGCGCCGTGTTCGATATGCAATCCTGGCCCGGTGCTTTTCTCGGCTTGGTGCGCTGGATCATCCGCTGCACTTGGCCGGGCGTGAAAACCACAGGGTCCTCAGCCGGGCCCATCGGTGCTGCGAAGTAGGCTCGAAGGTGTTGCTCGACTGCTGCGACGTGCTCCACGTCGTCGGTGGGGTTCGGGACGAATGCCCCCTCGAGGCACTCGGCGAAGACTTCAGCTCGGTCTTGCGCTTTGAATCTTGGGAGGCCGTCGCTGCCCAGCAGCGGCCGCACAGGGTGGGGCTCGGTCGACAGCTGCCGGCATAGGCGATGAACGGAGGGGGTATCATCGCCCACGGACTCGATGTGGCGCTCCCAAGACTCCTCGGCGTTGGCATCCAGCTCCGCCGTCACTTTCGCCGTCAGAGCGTTGAGGCGCGTCTTGAGCTGAGGGCAGCGAGAGCGCTGCCATTGCTTCCGGAGGCGACGCTTTTCGCGGATGAGGTCCAGGATCCGAGCGGGCAGTGGAGTGGATTTCCCACCGCTCGGAACTGTGCGCGAGGATGAGTCAAGCGCGCTCCGGATGCAGGCGGTCAGCTCAGACGTCAGGCACTCAACGTCCTCCGGCGCGACGACGGGGCGTGACGGGGTTTCCTCCGCGAGGGTGGCGGCGAAAGAGGCCCAGTTGTAGAGACGGCGTGGCGCTGGCAGCGCGACCCTGGTCGGTAAGTCGTCAAGGACGAGAAGGACCGGCCGGTGGTCCGAGGGGAGGTCTGCGAGTACCTCCTGGCGAGGCGGCGTCCGGAGTCCCTTGTAAACGACGACGTCGAGTACGTCCCCCGAGCCGTCCCAGTGGTAATGGGTGGGCTCGTCTGGACCCACGACGTCGTAGTGGGACATCACGGAGTCGGCGAAGAGGCGTCGTCCCTGGGCGTTGGTGGCCGATGAGTTCCACGCGGTGTGCTTGGCGTTGAGGTCGCCGGCGACGATGGTCGGTGATGGCGACTCCAGCAGCCCCCGCAGGTCTCTGAAGTCGAAGGCAGCGTCAGGGGGCTTGTAGGCGGCGTAGAGTCGCATCACTGTGCCGGCGACTTGTACCTCGATTCCGAGAGCGTACATTGACGCAAGCTCCCGGAACTCGATCGGCTGGTGGACGACCTTCCTCTTCACGATCACCGCCAGTCCTCGGAAAGCGCGGTGTTCGGACCTCTCGTCCTTGCGGTAGACGACGTAGTTGGGGATGGTGAACTTATCACCCTCCCCAAGCCAGGTCTCGCTGAGCAGCGCCACGTCGACGTCCTGCTCCCGGAGGAAGACCCGGAGCAGCAGCTTCTTCCTGCGCAGCGACTGGGCATTCCAGTGCACCACCCTCAGAGGCCTAGCGAAGGCTGCGGGCAATCGCCGGACTTGGGGTGACGGGGCTATGCGTGGGCCCCGTCTGCAGTGCCGCAAGGACCTCCATGAGGGCACTGACAGCACGCGTCAGTGCCTCGTGAGAGGTTGGGAGTCCTGCGGCAACTGCAGGTGCTGCGGTGGCGTCTGCTGGAGCCGCTGGCGCAGTGTCCGCCGCTCCATCCGGTCCAGTGGGCTTCTTTTTCTTCTTCCCGCCCCTCTTCCTGCGTGGCTTAGTGGCCGCGGGAGTGGAGCGGGATGTGGGCGGGTTGGCCGGCGCCATGAGGTTGCCAGGCGCCGACTCCTGCACTGCTGGCTGCTGCTGGGCCGGGGCGGTCCTCCTCCGGCCTCCCTGGCCTGTGATGGCCACGGTGCCGGCCTTGGTGTTCCGCGCCTCCTTGCGGAACACCGGGCAGGAGGAGTTGTTGGCGGCGTGGTGTTTTGTATTCACCCTGGGTCTTTTCGAAATTAAACACCAAATTACACTTTGACAGTTATATTGTCTAGAAAACACGAGAATACACGTAACACAAATTAAACAGGAAATTTAGGAGCTAAGTAAACTGTGAGTGTTCGGCCGGACTGACTATCCGCGTCCGCAGAAATTGGTTTTTAAATAAATCTATACCAAACGGTGATTGCTGACTATTGCATTTACATTGTATTGGAATGGGGTTATAACATCTCCCCCCTTTTGACGAAGCTTATCACCTTAAGGGTGATAGCGAAGTATTTACAAAATTAAGCTAAAACAACCAGTAGCATTAATGATTCAAATTTCTGTTAGACAAGTACTGTGGTTGGAGATTAGATAGTTGACCCTTAGATTTTTTTTGTTCGACGGAATCCGAGACATTGGATATTTCAGTAAACTTCTTCTTATACAAATACGACAAAGTGACTGAAAACAGGCAAAATAACGATAACATTTACAAAATAAAAATATTAAAACTAAAACTATCATAACATAAGTAAAAGATGAATAATAAGATCCATATTTAATAAAATGCGGTTGATCTCTGATATGGTTAATTTCGGACTCTAAATTATCTAATTTATGAGAAGAATGTTTCAAAGACTCAAGGTCAACATTAGTTAGAGATATTGGGGAAAGGTATGGCAATGACTTATTAAATATGTCTCCTTTACAGCAAACATCTTGAGTTATATCGAAGTTTACTTCTAAATGACTCTCGATGGAAAGATTGTATACAGTACTCGGTATAAGTTGCATGGTTTTGCAGTAAGCGATACAGTCTTGGGACAGAGTCAGTACACCTGTACCTAATAATATATAGTCTTTGAACTTTGACCCACATTTAGTCGTCAGCTTATTAGGTTTAGACTGTACGTAGATCCACTTATTGTTGTTGAGATTTTGCCAAATATCTATCTGACCATACAAAAGTTTCGAATTACATTCTTCGGGCAATGACACCGTGACTTCAGATAAAAGTCGCGTCTCACACGACGGGTTGCTTATACTAGAAAACATAGAGTTACGAGGACAAATTGAATAAGCATTAGCTATGGAATTACATAGGGTTTTGTCATCAAATAGGGTGTAACTTAATCTATCATCTGTAATAGCTAAAAACATTCTGGTCGGATTTATCAGAGCAAAAGTCAGAGGTTCGGATTGCCCGTGGGGTGTAGGTAGAGGAATGTTTTTATAAACGTTAAACTTTGCTGAAGTAATTAGAGGAATCTGAAGCACAAAAATTAATCTCTTATTTAAATAATAAGACGTTAATTTAGAAACATCAATGATAGTGTGAATGTTATCTAGAGTAAGACTTATAGGAAAATCTACCTTTTTGTCAATATATATCGATTGTTTTTCGAGCTCTACAAAAAGGGTTGACGGACTTAAGATAGAGGGATGCAGAATATTTGCTTTAGCAAACAAAATCGAATTTAAAATAGTATCTAAAATATTGGAAATAAGTAATAGAGAGCTTTCTATGATATTGATATATCCATTAATTCTAGCAATAGCGTTGTTAGACTTAGCTAAATTATTTAGTAGGTAATACATAGTAGTTAAGCGATTATTCAACTTATTCTCATTTTCGTGGAGTTTCAGAATAGTTGTATTAAAACTGTTTATGGTAGATTGGATCAATAGTAACGTTGGCCAAAACATTGCAAGGCATGAATCTGAAATAGAAGGAATATAAATAGTTAAGGATGAGCCGGTTTTAATTCATTTACGTGGTACTTGGTACTTCTACGACCAACTAATAAGGTGGCGTTATTTTTACCGTTCATTTTGATTATTTTAAAAGGGCCCTTCCAAATCGGAGATAGGGCTTTACGTAAGCGGTGATGATGGCGTAAGTATACCAAATCACCCGTTTTATAAGTGATTTCGCGACTTGTGGAATCGTAGTATTTTTTAGATCTCTCCTTACTTTCAATTATATTTTCAAGTGCCTTTTCACGACTAAATTTCATTCTATATTGGAGGGCGCGGATATACTCGTGATAGGTGGAATTGGAAGATGTTTCAAACAGTGAACTAGGGATAGACGGCTTATAACCGTAGAGAAGTTCGAATGGTGTAAATAGTGTTGTGCTATGAGGTGTTGTATTATAAGATAGGATTGCCGTTGATAAATAGTTATGCCAGTCGCTTTGGTTTTCATTGACAAACGATTTAAGATATTCTTTAAGAGTGGCGTGGCTGCGCTCTAGTGCTCCATTTGTTTGGGGATGGTAAGGAGTGGTGAACAGAGATTTTATTTTGCAAATATCTGTTATCTGCTTGAATAATTCTGAAGTAAAGCAAGTACCCAGATCGGTAAGAATAGATTTTGGAAAGCCAAACAAGGACATGAAATGGATGATGCTTCGGGAAATTTCCTCACTTGTGGAAGAGGCCATAGGGTAGGCACAGGAAAACTTGGTAAGATCGTCCTGGAGAGTGAGAATGAATTTAAAATTTGGGGAACCAGCTTCAGGTAGAGGGCCTACTATATCAAGAGCGAGTCTTTCAAAAGGCCTTGTGCTGGATGATGTTATTTCCATGGGCACCTTGTTTGTTTTACGTAAAGGTTTATTTAATTGGCAGAGTTTACAATCTCTTACGAATCTTTCAACGTCGGCACGCATATTTTTCCAGTAATATGCTGCCTTAAGACGATTATACATTCTCGAGACGCCAGGGTGTCCCGCAATTGTGGTACCATGGTTTTCCCGCAGTATTTTAGGGACTTCCGCAGGGGTAGGATAATGCAATTGGTTTCTATAGATATGCAACTTTATATTAGTGCAATGGAATATAAAGGATAACATGTTGTAAATTTTTACGTAAGATAATTTTGAAAATGGGTCAAAAAAATCAGAGATAGCGAGATCCGTCACGCTTGTGCCTGGTTCGAGAATCTTGTCTCGAAGCTTCACCAGTAGATCGTAAATTGTTTGATAATTTGTTTCTTCGTAGTGATGCACCTTAGTGAATAAGAAATGGTATGTTCTATCTTTAGAAAAGCATGAGCGCACAGTATGCACTTCGCGCTCAGCTGATAGTAAGTCAGCAGAATCGAAGCCAGACAATATGTCTTCGCAATTCGGCATAGAGTAGTCAAAATCCAGAGGAACGGGACAGGCAATATTCTTCTGTTTGGAATCACTTAACTTTTGAGAATATTCTTCGATTCTGGTATCATTATCAAGCGATTTAGTAAGTTGCAATTTCGAATATTCCGCGTATGATTCAGAGTGGATATTTTCAGAGTCTATAGCATGAATTGGGATTCGAGATAAGGCATCGGCGTTTGAATTGAGTCTGCCCTGTTTGTATTCGATTTCATAATCATATTCTTCAAGTTTTAATCGCCAACGGACCAGCCTACTACCCGGGTCCTTTACGTTAAATAACCAAACAAGGGGTCTGTGATCGGTGACGATTTTAAACTTACGCCCATAAAGGTAAGGGCGGAATGTGTTAACGCCGAAAATTATCGCAAGAAGTTCTTTCTCCGTCGTAGAGTAGTTTCCTTCTTGTTTGTTTAGAGTTCGGGACGCGTATGCAATGGGTTTATCTTTACCTATATCACCTTGGGATAAGACTGCCCCGACAGCGTAATTGGATGCGTCTGTGGTGAGGATGAAAGGTTCCTTGAAATCGGGGTACTGGAGTAGCGGTGCTGTAGTAAGTTTTTCCTTAAGGGTATTGAAAGCATGGTCCTGTTCAGCGTACCAGAAGAATTCAGCGTCCTTTTTTAGTAAAGAGGTCAAGGGCTTTGTAATTTTAGAGAAATTGTCGATGAAGCGGCGATAATAGCCAACAAGACCTAGAAATGACTTTACGTCCTTGGGATTTTTAGGGGTTGGATATTGAACAACGGCTTTGACCTTTTCGGGATTTGGGGATACACCCTTATCGGTGATTATGTGACCGAGATAAGCGACTTCACGTCGGAGAAATTCGCATTTATCGGGCTGCAACTTCAAGTTGAACTGGCGGAATTTGTCGAACACCATCTTTGTTTTTTCCAAGTGGGTTTCAAGGTTATGGGAGTAGATAATGCAGTCATCTAAATAAATATAGCAGTGAAGGCCTTGTAGCCCGGATAAAACAGTATTCATGAGTCTTTGCAGCGTGGAAGGGGCGTTTTTGAGCCCGAAGGGCATTCTGGTAAATTCGTAGTGCCCAGAAGTGCTAGTATTAGTCAAAACAGTGAACCCGGTTTTTTCAGCGTCATCAGGGTTCATTATAACTTGATGGAAAGAACTTGCGAGGTCCAGAGTACTGAAGTACTTGGAGTGGCCCAATTGGTCAAGGATGTCATTGATTAGAGGCAGTGGGTAAATTTCGGTGACAGTTACATCATTGAGTCGGCGATAATCTATGACTATCCTCCACTTTTGTTTACCGGAGGCATCAATTTTTTTGGGTACGACCCATACAGGTGCACTCCATGGCGAAATAGATGGTCGTATTATGTCTTGGTCGAGCATTTTTTTCACTTGTTTATCAACTTCCTCTTTGTGGCACTCAGGGAAGCGATAAGATAAGACGTGAATGGGCGGTGAATCACCCGTCTTGATCGAGTGCTGAATTGCATTAGTACTGGACAGAGGCTCACCCTCTAAATAAAATATATCTGTGTATTGAGAACAACAGCTCAAAAGAGATTCTTTCTCTTGGCTGTTTAAGTGTTCAGTGCGAATAAGGTCAAGGACTTGATTTTTTCGATCAGACTCTGAAATAGAAACGGTGTGTATATTTTGGCAAGTCTCAGGAGAGCCCGAAGGTTCTAATTTATCAATTGGGGTCAATCGGACTTGAAAATCTTTAATTTCGATACAAGATTCAGTGGTATTTAATATGGAAATATTTACCCTTTTATTTGGTTTTAATGAAACGACGCAGTTTGCGACGTAAACACCTTCTGAAATAATATGGTCAAGAACTAGCGCTTCTTTTAACTGACGCAGCTCGTCGGGGTCATTAGACACGGCGCATTCGATTATCGCTTCAGATCGAGAAGGTATTAAGTATGATGGTTTGCTAAAACTTATTGGCATGCAATAACCTTGAATGCAAAGTGATTCGGTCGAGTATTGAATGTCAGCATCCAGGCACCTTAAGAAGTCGCTGCCTATAATTCCGTCGTACTGAAGGTTTATGTCGTCACTTATTGCATGAAAAATGTAATGAAGTGATGTTGTAGAATTTGAAGAAGTTGGAAATTCACAACAAAGTTGGAAAGAGCCCAGGGTTTCGCAAATAGCGTCTGTGTTGTTTATACCTTTAAGGTGTATTTTCTTAGTATCAAGGGGTGGTCTCTTTGTAAGACTCGATAGTTTTAGAATACAGATGCTTGCGCCTGTATCGACAAGGAAACATAGTGGTTTTTCTGAATAATTAGTTTTTATACTAATATGTGGGAGAGAAATCTTATGATTCAGCAAGTTTATTCGGTAAGTCTTATTACCGGCGGAGTTAGAATCACTGCCGTATCCTATTTGTATAGGAAATTTGGTAGTTCGTGGCTCACGTTTTTCGCTTTGTGTTTGCATTCGTGGCAGAGGCTTAGTAGAAATAGAAGGAGAAGGAAGACTTAACGGCTGAGGTTGAGATGCAGTGGACGTAGTAGATTTAGAATTTCTCAGTTTTTTTACCTGATAGGCATAAGATTTAGTATAAGATCTGGTACTTGAATTCAACTGCTTTGGTTGAGATGTAGAAGATTCAGTGGACTTAGTAGTCGTGTCATTTGGTTTTTCAGATTTCGGCAGACACAAATCCGAAACCGATTTTAGTTTTTTTCATCTTCGAAAGCGGCCGCGGAGCATGCTGTGCATACATTCACCGCGGTCGTTGCACTTGCACCAGGTGCACTATCACGTTGTGCGGACTCTGCGTTTTCGCGGCGACGCATGTTGTACATCCGCTTGATGCACTCATTAATTGAGTGTCCCAAATTTTTGCAATAATTACACGTTTTTATGTGAGTTGGATTGTCTGCATTAATTGACTGAGAAGTACTAGGCGAGTTTGGTGAAGATTGAGTGTGATAAGCCTTTTGAAGAGGGAACCGATTTTTGTTTCTGAAGCACTCAGATGTATCGTGTCCCTTTCTATCGCAAATTTTACACTGCTTCGGGACTTTTATCGAAGCTCTGCCCAGATTATAGAGTTTTTCTTCTCCTGTGGCTTGTGTAATAGCTTCGCTGAGCGTTTTAGGGTTTCTGCATCGGACAATGAAACCAAAATTGGAATTGAGGCCCAGCAAGAAAGTATTTAGAGCTAGGTCCTCCATTGCGGCTATTCTCCCAACAAGTTCAGCCTTTTCAATGCAGCTGTAGTGTATATCGGATTGGAGTCGTGTTAGACATGACTCCACTCTAAGAGAGTATTGAACTACAGATTCAGAGGGCTGCTGTTTGCAACTCTGCAGCTCGATCAACAAGTGCGAGGAGTGTTTTTTCTCACCAAATGTTGACCGAAGAAACAATTTTAGTTCTGCCCAAGTGGCGAAAGTTTTTAGAGCACACGCCAACTGAGCTTTTCCCTCCAACTGGGAAATAATGAATTTGCATAAGACATTATGCTGTTCATTGGTAGCTAAAGAAATTGTGTTATCGCAATTGGTAAGGAAAGCCGGAAGCGAATCCTTATCACCATTATAGGGTTTGATAAATGTTCAAGCGCCTGCTGCTATCTTCATCGCAACAAGTCTCCTGAGACCCACGATTCGCAGATCAAAATGCTAGGCCTTTTTTAAAGCTAAATATGTAATCCTACCTGCAATCATTCACTTTTTTCTTCTTCTTTTTCGAAACAACATCAAAATTGTATCTCCATCCAAATTATTAGTAATCATTTAATTAAACTCTGTAAAGCGAGTTTGGGCTTTGATTCCTAAAAACTGAAGCCCCATAATGTCCGCGAAGACATAAATTGGCGACCGTGACAGGACATAGCCGCTTTTGGAGAAAAGTCCTTCAGCTAAAGAAGGTGAAGCCAAGGATCCAGGATCTCCCAGGGCAGTGAAGCAGCTAAAGCATCACCCCAGCGAGTTCGTCACTTCAGATAAGTGCCCTGTTTCCTTCTAAATTCCAACCCATACCTACCTCAAAATCTCAGTACAACATATTTTTTTTCTAATTTCCTCAAAATATCCTAAAACCGGCTTAGATACTCCACTTGCGCTGTCCTTAATCAATCCCTACATTGTTTACCACGTAATAGAATACGTTTTATCAAGTATTTCTCAAAATTTACCAAAATATTATTAGCCAAAACAATATTTTTTAATTCAGTAGTTAAAATTGTCCCTTTTCAGCCTAAATTTCATACAAGCTACTTCTAAATTCATTTATTACAATTAGGAATTGCCTCCCACACCTTAAATACACTATTACAACCCAATTTTTACGCTATTTTGCCGACTATTTCCAGGCGGTACACAAATTGACCTTTGTACCCGACGAGCAACCCGGTTCATCGGAGTTTTCCTGCGGAATCCTGCTTCCTGGTCAACAGGTGTCTCCGAGGGAGGAGCGTGAGATTTATTTAATTATATTTAAAGCCTTTTTTGTAAAAGTTTACTCTGAGTACGTTACGTAATCAACTTGAAAATACCTACAAGATGACTACTTCTACTGAAGGCAAGGACCTCAAGGGTTTATTTACAAAGCGTAGCTCTGTCAAGGGACAGATAACTAAATTTAAAAATTATCTATCAAAGATTACGGAGCAGCCTCATTTAACGTCTATCGAGGTTGCCGAGTTGTCTCTGAAACTCGGCAAGTTCGAGGGACTGTCGGCTAAATTTGACGACTTGCAGAGTCAGATTGAGGTCATAAATCACGAAAACCTCGCTGCAGAAATAGATGAGCGTGACAACATTGAGCAAGATTTAATTATTTGTATTGCACATGCAAAAGGCATTCTGGACAAACAAAATGAAATTAAAAACACAATTGAACAAGATAGACGAGCATCTGTCTTCCAGGAAGCTCAATGCAGTCACGATCATCAAGATTCTGGTGTAAAGTTGCCACAAATTCAAATAGCTAAGTTCAATGGCGCATATTTCCGCTGGCTTGAATTTCGCGACACTTTTACGAGCCTTATACATAAAAACGAACGCATCTCTGCTATTCAAAAGTTCCACTACCTCATTTCATACCTAGAAGGAGATGCAGCTCGTGTTATTTCTAACATAGAGGTTTCGTCTAACAACTACAATGATGCTTGGACATTGCTGAGTGACCGCTACAACAATAAAAGACTTCTTATCAACCACCACCTTAAGTCTCTGTTTAGCACCCAGACACAAGCTCGGGAGTCTGACTCAGCATTAAGATATCTAGTAGATCATGTCACAAAAAATTTGCGAGCACTAGCTAGCCTCGGTCAACCAACAGACAAGTGGGACACACTTATAATTTATATGATTTCAGCCAAATTAGACAGCCGTACCCTCATGAAGTGGGAGGAGTACCGCAACGAAATTCAAGGTGACGTACCAAGTCTAGAACAGTTTTATAAATTTCTTATTGACCGCGCGGATGTACTTGAGTCTATTCATCGCAGCAAATTCGACCCCAACAATTATTCTAAGCCACCTCCGTCTGCTCCAATAGCTTCTAATAACTTAAGACAATACAACAACACTAAATCATTTGCTGCAACGAACTTCGATAAGCCTTTAGTGTACTCATGCATTATTTGCAACCAAAATCACAAAATTTACGATTGCCCCACATTTCAAAGAATGACAATAGACGAAAGGCTTACCGAAGTATCAAAATATAAACTATGTTTAAATTGTCTCAGACAAGGCCACCCCACTCAAGAATGTCGCATGGGGCCTTGCCGGGAATGCAAAAAGAGGCATAACAGTCTGCTACACAAACAAAATAATGCAAATAACGTGGCTGTAGCTACAGCTAGCAACTCCGAAATTCTAAACAATTTTGGTAAACAAAACACAAATCAAATCATTTTATCTACTGCGATGATTGAGGTCTGCAATCCTATAACCAAACAAACTGAAAGAGTGCGTGCTCTTTTAGATTGCGGAAGTCAATCATCGTTTATCACAAAATCGCTACAAAAATGTCTTAATCTAAACACAAACTCTATTGATCTAAATGTAATTGGCATTGGCAACAACAATGCTGATAAGGTGAGTGAAAGTTGTGTAGTACAGCTAAAGTCTACCAACAGTAGTTATGATGTAACTCTCTCTTGCCTTATCCTAAATGAACTGACAGGAGATTTGCCAAAGGCTCCAATCAATATATCTCAGCTAAATTTTCCCAAAGGCATACTGCTTGCTGACCCTGCCTTCGATCAACCCGCTCCGATTCAAGTATTGATCGGAGCCGACATATTCTGGGACATCTTAAAATGTCAACAAAAATCCCTTGGATCAAATAATCCAAAGTTACAAAATTCTCACTTTGGTTGGTTAATAGCAGGGCCCATCTTGAACTCTAAAGTCAAGCAACCTAACAAAATCAATTGCAATCACGCAAGACTTGCCAATGACTCATCGAAAGAATCAGAAGTCGAAAACCTACTCACTAAATTTTGGGAGCTAGAAGAACTCCCCTCAAAAACCCTTCTAAGTGAAAGCGAAAAATTGTGCGAGAAGCATTTTGTCTCTCATGTCTCTCGCCTAAATTCAGGCAGATTCTGTGTCAAGTTGCCTCTAGTCGACTCACCAGACTGCCTTGGTGAATCTTATCACCTTGCTAAAAGACGCCTTCTCAATTTAGAGAAGAGATTTAAAAGGGATCCAAAGTTAAAACAAGAATACTCTAAATTCATACAAGAATACAGTGATTTAGGCCATCTTTCTGAATCATCAATTTCCCAACCAAATCCATCTTATTTCTTGTGTCATCACGCTGTCTTTAAACAAGACAGCGAGTCCACCAAAATCCGCGTTGTGTTTGATGGATCGGCCGCCACATCTTCTGGTTACTCTGTCAACGACCTGCAATTGGTAGGCCCAAATGTTCAAGACTCTCTTCTTTCAATATTGCTGAGAGCCCGGCAGTACAAGTATCTCCTTACGGGAGATATCGAAAAAATGTATCGCCAGGTTCTCGTCAGTGAAGAGGATCGCGACCTCCAGCTAATTTTATGGAGAGAAGATGAGTCACAGCCTATCAAAACGCTGCGTTTGAATACTATCACTTATGGTACCGCAAGTGCTAGTTATTTAAGTACGCGGTGTCTTTGGCAGATTGGCGAGGAGTGTGATGATGAGCAAATAAAAACCATCATCCAAAAGGATTTTTATGTTGACGACTTAATCACTGGCTGTGACGATGCTGAACAATTAAAATTAATTCTAAAATCAGTCACGAGCACTCTTAGTAAGGGTTGTTTTAAATTACGTAAATTCAAAACTAACTTGCCATCGATATTCGAAAATTCCAATCTAAATACACAACAAAATTTGACGCTCAGTGAGTCCTCTAGCACTCTCGGATTAGGGTGGAATCCTAATAGTGACACCTTAAATTTTCCCGCTATAATTTTTAACAAAAATGACAAAATTACAAAACGGACTATTATGTCAACCTCATTCAAAATTTTCGATCCACTAGGTCTTTTAAGCCCGACTATAATTCTGCCTAAAATGCTATTACAAAAACTTTGGCAAAAAAAACTCGACTGGGATCAGCCAGTCCCAAATGACATTCAAGTTTCTTGGCTTGAATTCCAAAATAATTTATACTTACTCTCCAAAATTGAAATTCAAAGGTCAGTCGTATGTGACGCCCCTATTTTAATTGAATTGCACTCTTTCAGCGATGCTTCGTTGTCAGCTTACGGTGCTTGCATCTACATAAGGTCAATTAAAAGAAACAATGAAGTCACCGTTAGGTTACTGTGCGCAAAATCAAAGGTAACAAGCTTGAAACCTACTACTGTTCCACGGCTGGAGCTCTGCGCTGCGCAACTTGCTGCTAGACTGTGCAATACTGTCAAAGAGTCAATAAGGTATGAATTTGATCGTATAGTCCACTGGTGCGACTCCAGTACAGTTTTGGCGTGGTTAACAGGCTCTCCTAACAAATTGAAAACATTTGTTGCTAATAGGGTAGGTGAAATCGTTGAAACTACTTCACCATCTTCCTGGCGTTACGTGCCCACTGACCAAAATCCGGCTGACTTGATCTCTCGAGGTGTAAATGCTTCTCAGTTAACAAAATCAACCTTGTGGTGGAATGGGCCGAGCTTTCTGACACAGGATACATCAAAATGGCCACTTTTAAAGTCCAAGGTAAAATTACATGACTTACCTGAAGTTAAAACCACGGTCTCGCTTGTTGAAAACGATCCTATTGTAAAATTTCATAAATTCTCAAAATTCACTAAATTACAAAGAGTGTTTGCGTACATAAATAGATTCCTCTTCAATACAAAAACCCGAAAAACCAAACGTGTAGGTATTTTATCTGTTCACGAACTAAACGAGTCATTTAATCTGCTCTGTGCGATGGCTCAACAACAAAGCTTTCCACAAGATTATAAAGCTCTTTCTAATAATCAAAACATAAGCATAAAATCAAGAATTCTATCTTTGTCACCTTTTATGGATGAGCAAAAATTGATTAGAGTCGGAGGCCGAATTAGTTCTTCTGACTACACTTATGAAAAGAAGCATCCCGTTTTACTAGATTCGTCACACCACTTGTGCAAACTCATATTTGAAAATGAGCACATTCGTAACATGCATGCTGGACCACAATTATTACTGGCTGCAGTTAGGGAAACTGTTTGGCCCATCAATGGGCGACATCTTGCGCGACGTACGGTCCATAACTGCGTGCGGTGTAGACGAGTACAGGGTAAAACTCTTTGCCCTAAAATGGGTAACCTGCCGTCGCAACGAATCACCCCTGACTTTCCATTCAGATCGGTAGGCATCGATTTCGCTGGACCTTTTCTTGTACTAAATCGGAAAGGAAAAGGTGCCAGGCTAATGAAATCCTATCTATGTCTTTTTGTTTGCCTCCGATATAAATGTTTGCACCTTGAAGCTGTAAGTGACTTAACCAAAGATGCATTTGTTATGACCTTACGAAGGTTCGTAGCGCGCCGCGGTAAGCCAGTGGAGATATTTTGTGACAATGGGCGAAACTTTGTGGCCGCCGCTAAAGAATTGGCATCATTTCTAAATTGTAATATTGATTCTCTGTCTGACTTTGCCGTACAAGAAGGCTTTAAATTTACTTTCACTCCCACTTACGCTCCTCATTTCGGGGGCATCTGGGAAGCAGGTGTGAAATCCGCAAAATATCATATAAAACGTGTAATGGGAAATACTCACCTTACATTTGAAGAGATTTCCACTCTTTTTGCGCAAGTGGAGGCCATTCTAAATAGCCGTCCCTTGTGTCCATTATCCTCATCCCCTAACGATTTCCTCTCCCTCTCCCCAGGGCACTTTCTCATCGGAAGACCACTCAACGCGCTACCATCACTGGCCCTGGGAGACTGCAAGGAGAGTCAGCTAAGCCGATATGCCCGTGTCGAGAAAATTCGACAACACTTCTGGCAACGTTGGCAACGGGAGTACATATCGGAACTGCAGCAACGTACTAAATGGAAGACGAACAAAGCTAAATTGAATGTCGGCGATTTAGTCCTCATCCATGATGACGCCGCTCCTCCCCTATGCTGGCGTCTTGGACGAATACTGAGGTTGTTTCCTGGACCCGATGGACTTTCACGTGTGGCCGACGTCAGCACCACGAGAGGAACCTACCGAAGACCGTTGGTTCGTCTCTGCCCTCTACCAACGGAACAAGATCTTCAAGGTTGAAAGGACCATGCCTTTCAACGGGGGGAATATGTTCAAGCGCCTGCTGCTATCTTCATCGCAACAAGTCTCCTGAGACCCACGATTCGCAGATCAAAATGCTAGGCCTTTTTTAAAGCTAAATATGTAATCCTACCTGCAATCATTCACTTTTTTCTTCTTCTTTTTCGAAACAACATCAAAATTGTATCTCCATCCAAATTATTAGTAATCATTTAATTAAACTCTGTAAAGCGAGTTTGGGCTTTGATTCCTAAAAACTGAAGCCCCATAATGTCCGCGAAGACAATAAACTTTGTCAGGACATTCAGTGTTATTTTTTCAGACATTTTTTGTGCCGATTCCTTTAATTCAGATTGTGGATTAGGTATCAGATGATTGAGAGTTATCTGAACTCGCAGATGATAATATTGTCTTGGGGTCAGGTTTTACCGAAAGCTCTGATTTTTTATCCGTCATAAAACTACTAGATATTGATAACTACAGTTTTAGAATAAGATACAGTGAGATATAGAATAACGACACAGTGAAAGAAATTGAATAATATATAACTAGCACTTTTTAGAGTTAGAAAAACAAAAACACTCACAGAATTATCACCAGTATCGGCAGGACCATGGTAACCTTAGAATCAGGAATGTCTCAGGAACAGAGTCTGTGTAGGTAAGTCCCAGTGGTAACGCCTTTGATATGTTAGCGGCGTCTGGTGTTGCGTTATACAGAGCGCGCCGCAGATCGGGAACCGTGAGACTCAAAGAGTCGTATAACGGCTGCAGCTGAAGGTGATGTGCACACGCTGTTAGCGGAGAGTTATGCGTTGACCAAGAAGTTATCGTGTATTGGTTTTCCACGGATCGTGCTCACGCGCAGGAGCGGAACAAAACTGTAGTGTAGGCGGCTGGTACGGCCTCACGCCGATGAGCAGTGGAGGTAAAGTCTTACCGTCGACCACTGTTTCAAGTTGACCCTTGGATGGAGCGGGCGGAGTTCTGGTACTAACTAGGCGAACTAACTCAGCACCAAAATCCAACTTCTGACACCAGTTGTTTTGTATTCACCCTGGGTCTTTTCGAAATTAAACACCAAATTACACTTTGACAGTTATATTGTCTAGAAAACACGAGAATACACGTAACACAAATTAAACAGGAAATTTAGGAGCTAAGTAAACTGTGAGTGTTCGGCCGGACTGACTATCCGCGTCCGCAGAAATTGGTTTTTAAATAAATCTATACCAAACGGTGATTGCTGACTATTGCATTTACATTGTATTGGAATGGGGTTATAACAGTGGGGTCCCCCGCAGTTCGCGCACGTCGCTGGCTCCTCCCTTGGGCGTGGGCAGTTCCGGGCGTGGTGGTCCTCCCCGCAACGCACGCATTTCTGCGGGCGGTGGCAGTGCTGGGAGGAGTGCCGGAACTGCTGGCACCGGTGGCATTGCGCTGGCCCCTGCTTGCCGCGCCATGCTTCGATTTTCACTCCCGGCATGTAAAGGAGCTCGTTGAGCTCGTACAGTGCCGGGAGTAAGTTGGGCGTTCGGCGGAGCGATGCGAAGAAAATGCATCCGGGGCGTCCCGCACGCGGCCGGATGCTCGTCACATGCTCCGCCTCGAAGCCGTGCTCGGCGAGGGCGGCGATGATGTCCGCCGGCGCCGTATCCGCCGGAAGTCCTCTGATCGCCACCTTGGCGCTCCGCTCGGCTGGTAGGGAATAGGAGAACCACGACACGTGGTCCTCCCTCTCCAGCTTAGTGAGGTACCGCTGAACGGTGCGGTACTCGTCGTCCTCCGTCGGGGTGAAGCGCACGCCGTTCCCGTACGGGCGTGCGTTCGGTGGGCGGCCTAGATCCGCCGCGATGTTCCTGAAGTGGAACGCCCAGTTGGGTAGGCGCTCCACCACCAGGGGCGGATATTTCGGCCGCTTGGGCAGCGCCGTTTTGGGAGCGGCGGTGGCGGCGGCGGGGACGACGGGCACGCGTTCAGCGGCACTGTCGTCGGCGGTGGCAGTCGCGGCGGCGGCGGCGATAGGGCCGGCGGGCACTGCAGGGGCAGGGCGGGCCGTTACCGCGGCCGGGCGAGCCGGTCCGGCGGCAGGGCGGGCGGGCGCCGCGGCAGGGCGGGCGGGCGCCGCCGCAGGGCGGGCGGGCGCCGCGGCAGGGCGGGCGGGCGCCGCGGCAGGGCGGGCGGGCGCCGCGGCAGGGCGGGCGGGCGCCGCGGCAGGGCGGGCGGGCGCCGCGGCAGGGCGGGCGGGCGCAGCGGCAGGGCGGGTGGGCGCAGCGGCAGGGCGGGCGGGCGCCGCGGCAGGGCGCGCAGCGGTCGGTCGGGCGGTTGCCGCCGCAGGGCGGGCGACAGCACCCGCGAAGGACGACGACGCCGGCGGGATCTCAGGCGGCGACGGGGTCTTGATGAACGTCGGCCGTGGGAGACGTATCGGGCTGGGCGGCGGCGACGTCAGTCCGCGAGGGCGGATTGGGGGCCGGGGGTCGGACGGGGCAGTGTCCGTGTTCATCACAGTCGCCGCCCGGGGCGACGACTGGGCCTGCTCAGTCAGCAAGCCCAGCGCCTGCATCACCTCGAAGGAGAGGTCCCTGGGCGGCGGTGTCGGCGAACGGGGGGTGGAACCCCGGGAAGGACTCCCGTGGGCGCGGGCATGGTGCGGAGACGGCGCGCGGGTGTTGGGCGCGCTGCCTCCTAGCGGGGACTCCCGCAGGCCGCGGCTAGCTGAAGTCGGTGGTGGTGGGGTTAGAGGGCGGCGGATCGGGGCGCAGTGGCGCTTCGCTTCCTCTTCGGCGGCGTCCGGGCTTCTCTGGCGGCGGCGGCGGTGGTGTGAGGCGGGCTGATGTTGACCAGTCGCGCCGCAGAGGCGCTCGTGGTCTCCGTCAGCAGCGCCCCACTTTAAGTAGGCCGCCTCCAGCTTTAGGTAGGCCTCCATCCAGGAGAGGAGGCCGTCGGAGATCAGGCCGTCGGCACGCAGGCGCCGAGTCCTCAGGACGTCGGCGCGGTACGTGGCGTGCAGCACTCCCAGGCGGCCTCCCTCTTGGTGGGGGCCCACGTTCTCTTCGCCCGCGGCCCTCGGGGGCGCGGGCTCTTCATCCGCTGCCGCCCGCAGGGGGGCAGCGGACACGCGACGTTGGCCGCCATGACGGCCGGGCTCGGCGGCCATGGCGGGCGGCTCGCTGGGGACGGGCCTGGCGCGACCGAGGTCGGCTGGCTCCCCCCGCACGTCTTTCCCCGGTGATTTCCGCTTGTGGAAGGCCGGGGTCCAACGCACGGAGAAGAGTTTACCAACCTGGCGGCTCTTCGAGATTTGGCGGTTCCCGCCGCGGCGCTAGTCGACGCGGGCCGATTTGCGCAGCCTTTTTCTCAGAAAGAGGCAACGAAAATTCGTGGGAGGGCAAGTCGCGCGCGTCCGTCCTCAACCAGAAATAACTGTGCGTAAACAAACAAAAACCGTTAGAAATCCCGTTGTAATGTAACATTTTATTTAGAGAATCACCTAACGAACCTATTAAATTGTACGAATTGAACACCGTAACTTACGGTCTTAGTTGCTCACCGTTTTTAGCTATTCGAACTTTACTTCAGTTGGCAATTGACGAGGGAGAACGTTTCCCACTCGCCGCCCAGGTACTCCAAGAAGGGGTGTACATGGATGATGGAATCTATTCATGTTCTACCTTCGAGGAGGCTTGTGAAGTACAGGATCAGCTTATAGGTATTTTTGAAAGCGCAAAGTTAACATTAAAAAAGTGGATGAGTAATAGTGAGGATCTCCTTAAACGCGTTCCGATCGAGAATAGGGAAGGCTCAATAAGTTTTTCTGGTGATGAAAAAGATCGAACCCTAAAGGTTCTGGGATTGAAATGGTTTCCGACAAATGATAGTTTTTGTTTCGTAATAAATATGGCCGATGCTGTCTCCACGAAGCGCTCGGTACTTAAACTACTCGCGTCGATATATGACCCCGTGGGCTTTGTCGCGTCATGCACGTTTGAAGCTAAGACCCTCATGCAGGAGCTATGGAAATTAGGGATCGGTTGGGATGAACGGTTGCCGGACGATTTAAAAGATAGATGGCAAAATTTTATCTCGGAACTTCCATTGTTGGCCGAACTTCGTATTGAACGCCACATGTTGCGGGAGAAACGCAGTGTGAGTTGGTAGGCTTTAGTGACGCTTCTTTACGCGGCTACGCAGCCTGTGTTTATGTTATCAGTCGCGATAATAGAAATAACGTAAAAGTGCGTTTAGTAACTGCAAAATCTAAGGTTGCGCCAATAAAACAAATCACAATCCCACGATTGGAATTGATGGGTGCTGTCTTACTTAGTAAATTAATTAAATCTGTTTGTGAGTCTTTCACTAGAGTTAAGATCACTAAAATCACAACTTTGTCGGACTCGACAATCGTATTGTCGTGGCTCCAAACCGAACCTTATAAATTAAAAACTTATGTTAGTCACCGTGTGACTCAAATAATTGAAATCTTTCCCCCTCACTGTTGGCGACACGTTTCTAGTGAGCACAACTTAGCTGACATCGGTTCTCGCGGAACGTCTCCAGCGCAACTTCTCAGCTGTAGTAAACAGTGGTTGATGGGCGCCGATTGGATGTATCAAGACTACAACGCTTGGCCAATATCGGTCTTTATTCATAAAAGTGACGTTCAATTACCGGAATTAAAAATTTCTGTTAACTTGTTATTACAAGATAATAGCTTACCGGGGGAAACTAAACAGGAACTTTGCGAAAGAATATTTAATAAATTCTCATCGTTTTCTAAAATGCAAAGAACTTTTACTTGGATTTTAAAATTAGCTCGTGAAAAAAGTAATTTTAAATTTAAATCAGTGAGACTAACTACTCTTGAGTTAAATCGGACCTTAAATGCTTTAATAAAGTTAGTTCAAACTGCCTATTTCGAAACTGAAATTAAATTACTTAAAAATAAAAAGTTCGTGCCTTCTTTGCGCAAATTGTCTCCGTTTCTTGATGCCGACGGCCTTCTCAGGGTAGGGGGTCGTATCGGCCACTCGGAGCTTCCTTATAACTCTAAACACCCGCGTTTGCTTCCTAAGAATAGTCCTTTTACGAGACTTTTAATTAAATATTTACATGAAAAACACTTACATGTAGGGCCGCGTACCTTACAAAGTATCATAAATTAAAATTATTGGATCCCGTCCGCTCGTAGCGTCATTAGATCCGTATTATCTAAATGTCTCATTTGCTTTAAAAACAAACCGACTTTATTATCACAGCCGGAGATGGCTCCTCTGCCAGCCACTCGTTTGATGCCTAATAAAGTATTTGATCACGTCGGAGTGGACCTCGGTGGTCCCTTCTTTATAAAAGAGAGTTTACGCCGTAATGCTAAAGTTTCGAAAGCGTACTTAGCGCTGTTCGTATGTTTTTCAACAAAAGCGGTGCATTTAGAAGTGTTGTCTTCGCTTTCCGCGGATTGTTTTCTCGCGTGCTTTGACCGGTTCGTAGCGCGTAGGGGCATGTGTTCTGCGTTATATTCAGACTGTGGTACTAATTTTGTCGCCGCGAGTAAGCATATCACAGAAGTACAAAGGTTCTTGCGAGATTGTCAAGGTAACATTTCGGATGGCTGCGCTAAACGACAGCTAGTTTGGAAGTTTAATGTCCCTAGTGCTCCCCATATGGGTGGACTATGGGAAGCTGGCATCAAAGCAGCTAAGTATCACTTAGTACGAAGTGTAGGTGAAAAATCCTTAACGTTTGAGGAACTTTCTACCATTTTTTGTAAGGCAGAGGCAATCCTTAATTCGCGACCGCTGTGCCCGCTGCCAGCTAGCGACAACCCTAACGATTTTAATGTTTTGACGGCCGGACATTTTTTAATTGGTCGAAGTTTAACTGCTTTGGCTGAATATGATGTTCACGATATAAACACTAACAGACTGTCACGTTGGCAGTACATGCAAAAGTGTTCGCAACAGTTTTGGAAACGTTGGAGTAGTGAATATTTAAATACGTTACAGCAAAGAGCAAAATGGTTTACTTCTTCTTCCAATATAAATATTGGTGATATTGTTCTCATATAGACTGATAATGTCCCCACTTGTAAATGGCCTTTAGGAAAAGTAGAAAAAGTACATCCAGGTCCAGACGGTTTTGTCCGCTGTGTAACACTACGCACAGAAAAAAGTGTGTTACAAAGACCTGTCAATAAACTTTGTCCTTTACCATACATTAATTAGCGTGCTTTAAATATCCAGTTTTAATTTAAAATTTAATAAATATTAATTCTAAGTTAGGTTAATTACTTTTCTATTTTAATAGGCTAAGGGCCATTAGCAGCCTTTCCCATAAAAATAGAACTGTGGCTACTTACACCACATTCTGCTTACCACAACAACCTTACAGAACCTTACCGTACCAGCAAGCAACACCTTACCATTACCAATAACATCAGTAAAACAACAGCAAGTATTTCGCAAGGTTTTATTGAACACATCGGTTGCAAGAAACAAAGATGGAGTTCTGAAAAGAACTGTTCGCAATGTTATAAGAAACACATCGGTTGCAAGTTATAGAAACAAGGAATGGAGTTCTGAAAAGAACAGCTGAACAGCGAGCTGAAGCAAGCGGCAGCAGCGACGACCATGCGGCACGGCGACAGCGGAGATGCAGCTCACTCGACGTCCGGGCGCAGAAAAGGAACGAGGCCCCGCGCCACGAGTATTTAACTTGCGACCACGCGTCAGCGGGGCGGGGGCCGCCCCCTAGCGGATCGCGTGATGTCGTTCCCCGCGCGCCCCGCGGACTCCCCGATCAGTACCTCTTTCTGTATATAAGTAGGCATATTTTCTGTAAATAAATCATCTTATTCTGTCCACTCCGAGTAATATCTTTACCTACTACACAATATCTCCAAAGTGGTAACCCAAGGAAGAAAGCAGCTTCTGAAACACTTCAAGCCTCAAGATGTCAAGCGCCGACGAAAAATCTGCCCCTGCACCTGCAACTCAGCAAGATGCCCCAGCTCCATCTCGCCTCGGAAATCATGAAGACGTCTCTGCAATATCCCTCAGCATGCGGATTCCACCCGTCTGGCATCAACGACTTCGCCTCTGGTTCGCTCAGTTCGAAGCCATCATGAAGCCGCTCAGACAAGGCGACCAAGCAATGTTCGACATCGTCATCCGGCAACTCGACAAGCAAGACCTGGACATCGTGGACCACCTCATCCTCAAGCCACCGGAAACCAACAAGTACGAAGCGCTCAAGACGAAACTCCTAGCATTCTATGAAGACTCAGACGAACGCCGCCTCGACCGCCTGCTCGCAGAAACTGAACTCGGCGACTTGAAGCCGTCACAGCTCCTTCGCCGAATGCAGCACCTCGCCGGCGACGGGATGACCGACCACACCGTGCGCAACCTGTGGATGCGACACCTGCCACCGTCCGTTCGAGCAGTCCTCGCCGTCACCTCTACAATCGCTACAACGGCGGACATCGACGAGCTCGCTAAAATGGCCGACAAGATTATGGAGAGCACACAAATGTCGCACAACTCCGCCGCCGCCGGGACGTCAATCGCTGCCGTCGACGCACACAAATCAGCACCAGCAAGTTCAAACCAAGACATCAACGAGAAACTTGAATTTATTATGCGCGAAATCGCCGAACTGAAGACTCAAAAATGGCAGAACTCGCAACAACACTACAACAACTGGTCACGTGATCGCGAGCCGCAATACACACGACAGCGCTCGCGTTCCCGCCCCCGCACACCCCGCCCGCAACCCGCCGCCGCCGCCTCCGACGACTCACGCGCGCCCGTAACCGGAAGTTTAAACAGCGGAATATGTTACTACCACCGTCGCTTCGGGAGCAAAGCAGTTAAATGCACGCGCCCCTGCAATTTCGAGGAGAAGCCGGAAAACTAGAGCCAGCGTTGTGTGAGGCGGCAAGCAACGCTATGAAGTCCCACCGCCTGTTCATTCAAGACAAGAAGTCCAAATTAACATTCCTCATCGACACAGGCGCCAACATCTCTGTTATACCTAAACCAAAAAACGCAACATGCTCGCCTACGAAGTTCTCACTCTATGCCGCTAACAACACGCTGATACCTACCTACGGGGAAAAAACCTTGGAACTAGACTTCGGGCTGAGAAGACCATTCATGTGGAAATTCATCATCGTGGCAGTCGGTAAGCCAATCATAGGCGCCGACTTACTCGAACATCATCAACTCATCATCGACATAGCAGGAAGAAGCATCATCGACAAGAAAACGAAATTATCCGTCAAAGTTCCGATCTGCAACTCTACTGAACCCACCATTCGCACTATCGACGTCGAACAGAAATATCACGACATCTTGGCCGAATTCCCGAACGTCACTCGACTCTCATCAATGAAGGAATGTCCCAAGCACAACGTGGAGCATTACATCGAAACCACTGGCCCGCCCATACACTCCAAGGCGCGGCCCATCCCTCCGCATCGATACGCAGCTGTGAAAAAAGAATTTGAAGACATGATGGCGCAAGGCCTGTGCCGCCCCAGCAAAAGTCCATGGTCAAGTCCCCTACACGTCGTACCTAAAAAGAACGGTGACCTTCGAGTGTGCGGCGACTACAGACGACTGAACGCAGTTACGAAGCCCGACCGATACCCAATACCGCGACTCCGAGACTTCACCTACCAGCTGAGCGGGAAAAATATCTTCTCCGTCATCGATTTGAACCGGGCATATGCACAACTACCTATATATGATGCCGATATCGACAAGACCGCCATCACTACACCGTACGGCTTGTTCGAATTCCCGCGAATATGCCTGGGTCTCAAGAACGCCGGTCAAACGTTCCAGCGATTCATACATTAAGTACTACAAGGACTAGACTACGTATTTCCATTCATCGACGATGTGATCCTAGCATCTGCAAGCGAAGATCAGCACGTTCAAGACCTGCGAACTGTTTTACAAAGACTCGACGAATACGGAATAACACTTAACCCCTCAAAGTGCGTCCTAGGCAAAGAAGAAGTCAAATTTCTCGGCTACACTGTATCGAAGCACGGTATTAAACCGCCTGAAGATAAGATCGCCGCAATTAATAACTTCCCCAAGCCTGAGACCATCGAAGAGCTCAGGCGTTTTCTCGGTATGATCAACTTTTACCGTGAAAGCATTCCTCACGCCGCAACACTGCAAGCTCCATTGAACGCATACCTACATAACTCAAAGAAGAAAGACAAGTCGAAAATTCAATGGAATGACGAAGCTACGGCCGCATTCGAAGCATGCAAAGTTAGCATACAAAACGCCGCTTTGCTTGCTCACCCCATCCCCTCCGCTCCCCTCGCCCTCATGTGCGACGCATCTGACAAGAGTGCCGGCGCTGTCCTTCAACAAAGAGTACGAGGAGTCTGGCAACCTCTCGGCTACTTCTCGAAGAAATTCAGTGAGACTCAGCAGCGTTACAGCACCTTCGACCGTGAACTATTATCGATCTACATGGCAGTAAAACACTTCAGAAAAATGTTCGAGGGCAACGAGCTAACAATCTACACAGATCACAAGCCTCTCACATTCGCAATCAACAAACCGCCGTCCGACAACGATACGCCGCGACGAGTGCGACAACTGCTATTCATCAGCGAATTCACTACAAATCTACAACAAATCAGTGGAAAAGAGAACATCGTCGCAGACACGCTCTCAAGAATCGAAGCTGTATCCTGCCCATCACCGATCGATTATCAAGAACTTTCCTGCGCGCAAGAGCGAGATAGCTACATACCTAAACTACTTCAACAACCTAGCTTGAAAATCAAGAAAGTAGTTATTCCGCTCTCAACACACAGCCTATACTGCGAAGTGTCTACTGAAAACGCCCGCCCATACCTACCTGAAGACTACCGCCGCACCGCCTTTAACACCGTGCACAACGTCAGCCATCCAGGGATACGAACGACGCGCAGGCTAATGCAGCAGCGATATTTCTGGCCGTCCATGAATAAGGATGTCGGAAATTGGGCAAAGGCATGCGAGTCGTGTCAAAGGGCGAAGGTTCAACGACACACTTCAAGTGGCATCGCTACACTACCTACGAGCGAGCGCTTCGAACACATTCACGTCGACATCGTCGGACCGCTACCTACTTCAGCGAGCGGACATAAATACCTACTCACTGCAATTGACAGATGTACCCGTTGGCCGGAAGCATTCCCGATAAAAGATATCACTGCAGAAATCGTTGCGAAGACCCTGTACGAAGGCTGGTTCTCTCGTCATGGCTGTCCTGCTACCCTGACCACGGACCAAGGCCGGCAGTTCGAGAGCTACCTATTCTCCGCACTCACCAAACTACTCGGGATAGAGAGAATACGGACCACCGCCTACCACCCGCAGAGCAATGGCATGGTCGAGCGCTGGCATCGCTCACTAAAAGCAGCGCTAATGGCAAGACTGGAGAACACCAACAAGTGGATGGAAGACCTACCGACCGTGCTACTAGGACTCCGAGCCGCGACGCGCGCCGATACCTACACTAGCCCGGCCGAACTAACCTACGGTCGCGCACTCCGCCTGCCGGGACAATTCTTCACTTCTGCACCGAGGCAAACGGCGATGAACTACGACTTCGTGGAGCAGCTGTCCGACGCGATCGAGCGCTGTCGACCTGTCACGAAACCTCACCACGCCAAGCCACACATCTTCATTCATCAAGATCTTCACACATGCAGTCACGTGTTTCTACGAGTCGACGCGGTACGCAAGCCTCTACAGCCACCTTACACAGGACCCTATCGTGTCGTCGAACGAAACCACAAGATATTCAAGATACAATTACCTGGCCGTCAAGCAAATGTCTCAATCGACCGACTGAAGCCCGCATACGTAATTAGCAGCGAAAATGAAGCCGCAACTACAATGCCAGTCCAGCGAATACCTACGAGTCAGCAATCTCCAAGCGCCGCGACATCGGCACCGCCCGCAATCAAACAAACACGCACGGGCAGAATAATCAAGCCTCCTGTACGCTTCGCTTGAGGGGGGAATACTGTGGCTACTTACACCACATTCTGCTTACCACAACAACCTTACAGAACCTTACCGTACCAGCAAGCAACACCTTACCATTACCAATAACATCAGTAAAACAACAGCAAGTATTTCGCAAGGTTTTATTGAACACATCGGTTGCAAGAAACAAAGATGGAGTTCTGAAAAGAACTGTTCGCAATGTTATAAGAAACACATCGGTTGCAAGTTATAGAAACAAGGAATGGAGTTCTGAAAAGAACAGCTGAACAGCGAGCTGAAGCAAGCGGCAGCAGCGACGACCACGCGGCACGGCGACAGCGGAGATGCAGCTCACTCGACGTCCGGGCGCAGAAAAGGAACGAGGCCCCGCGCCACGAGTATTTAACTTGCGACCGCGCGTCAGCGGGGCGGGGGCCGCCCCCTCGCGGATCGCGTGATGTCGTTCCCCGCGCGCCCCGCGGACTCCCCGATCAGTACCTCTTTCTGTATATAAGTAGGCATATTTTCTGTAAATAAATCATCTTATTCTGTCCACTCCGAGTAATATCTTTACCTACTACACAATATCTCCAAAGAACTAAATATTTTTATGATTTTTGTTTTCCTTTTAATAGAAACCATCACACTGGTTTCGGTAGGGGGTGTGTTCCGTATTCGTGGTTGGACATTTCCTACATCAAATCATGTGATGCGACCATTTAACCGACGCTCAGTCGGAACTACCGCCCTCTTGCGATATTACCCGCGATGGTGGTAGAACAACATTAGGCGCAGCGACACTAGCGCCACAAGCGCAACAAGCATTCAAGATTTTGAATCGAACAGTTATCTGTCGAGAGCTCGGTGCGACAGTCGCGGTATACGCCGTGCGTTACAGCGTTTCCCTCTAGAACCTATCAACCCTGGCCAGGGTCTCGGAAGACGTCGTACGCCTTCACCAGTTCAGGAGTTGCGATTCTACGTGAGAAGCCGGCTGTTGCAGAGGAAAGGTGAGTCGTACTCCCTTGCTTTGTTGTCGGATTTGTGCAACCCGAGTCATCGATATTTAATTCATTTTCCCCTAAAATCTACAGTCCACTTGTCGATACAACAGTTATTTTATTTTCAGTATCCTTGCCTAATACTCTTCGTATCGTGAAATTAGATTTTTCTTCTTCCATTCCTAGAATGGAATATTTTCAGTTTTTTTTTTGTGGCACCCTTTAGTTGGCGTCTACAGCAAAGATTACCTATATACTCGAGAACATTCAAGAGAAACCTATAATTGGCCATTTGATAAACACTGTATGTTTTGTAAGTGCACTATGTATCGCTGTTGGTTTTTTCAATAAATATAAATAAATAAATCAAGAAAGCAATCTCCATTCCATTAGAAGGCTGTATATATAACATGTAATATTAAGAAAACACAAAACCTTACCATATGACCATAACAAAAAAATAAAAGAAGAAATTATATTGTTGTAAAAACACCTTCAATTCAAACAAAATTTGCGAGAATGCAGTATAACGCGCAATCGTCTTTCTTATAAATAATAAAAATCGCAATCGTCTTTCTTATATAGTAAAATGGTTGGATGGTGTAAATTATGTTATACTTTATTGTACACAAGAAAGAAATATGTTACACATAAAACAAAGCAATAAGAACGTGTACATAGGCGAGCTTATTTCTACATAAATTTCTTCCAGCCAACCACATCATGATGATACTGAAACATTATCAGAGCAATTAAAATAATGTTACGACGGTGGATAGGAGGCAAAACTTTGAACGCGTTTTTCCGTGCCTTGGAGGCGTTTTCAGCATGCTGAAAAACCGTTTCAGGCCGTTTCAGAGGGTGCTCTGTCACATACTAGTTTATCAAAATTTCACCCAAGTTACCATGGTTTTCAGGCGCCTGATACATGTTTTCTGAAAGCTGAAAACCCGTTTTCAGGCATTTTCAGGACCCCTTATGGGCCCTTCAAGTACATTTCTGTATTTTCAATAGGAGTTTTTTTTCGGCTGGCAACCCCAGACCGAACAGCTGACTTCAAAAGCAGCTCAGTAGTTTTATTAAAAATAATTTGTAATTTTAGTGTATTTAGAGTCCAATTAAACGTTAAATCATATCAAGAGTTCATAATAGTGCAATTACATTAAAAGTTAATAGTGAAAATCAGACAATTACAAGACAAACGTACTATAATTGTACCGGGCCACCGAACTGTCAAACGGTTTGTGGCGAGCACATGTCAACTCTGCGCGCGCACTATAAACTCCGACATTCCTGCATCGCGCAAGCAAAATGTTTCACACGACATACCATAAATATAACGTCCGACGAACAGCAGTCGGACCGGCCGTCCCCAGGCATACGATCTGCCTGGCGGGAAATTTCCCTTTATAGAGGAAGAGCACGATCACCCGCTCTTCCCTATAGTGGTGACCCTCGACAGAACAATGTCAACCTTCCTTCGCTCTCGCAGCACCCCATATACAATCAGTCTCAAAGCAAGGCCAGCATCCTCTTCCCTCTCACCTCATCAGTTCCACTACAGTCAACGCACCGACTACTGGTACTGATGGTGATCTCCCCCAACCCCTCGGCACGGCAGCCACACAGCAACAGCGCACGTTGCCAGTGGTACAGCAGCCTTCACCGGTTCCTACCACATGCGCGGTCCCCATGGTACTGTCGCCGGTGAAGTGACTGTTAGCCACCGAGCACCCTCAACCGCTAGTCAACTCACTGACTCAGCGCCTCCTGGCACTTGCAGGCTTTAGAGCACAGACTTCGATTCCTATCAGACCTAGCTATGCGTAGCTACGGTCTTGAAGGGGAGTGATGTGGCGAGCACATGTCAACTCTGCGCGCGCACTATAAACTCCGACATTCCTGCATCGCGCAAGCAAAATGTTTCACACGACATACCATAAATATAACGTCCGACGAACAGCAGTCGGACCGGCCGTCCCCAGGCATACGATCTGCCTGGCGGGAAATTTCCCTTTATAGTGGAAGAGCACGATCACCCGCTCTTCCCTACAGGTTCGAATTGCAACGACTAAACCGGGGAAGTATTGTTTTAATCCTGTATTTTACGCCTCATACTACACTCCTTACTGCTTAAACAAACTGTACATAACCTCACGTACGTGAGACACGTCCCATACAACCACTCCGGCTCGGTTTTGGCTCTCTTTACTTGACGAAAAGTGGAAGCAAAGTTGAGACAAAACAACTAGCCTCAGCCATCACAAAACTCACACCCCACATCTATAAACGTACTATCTACTTGTTATCGGTCAATAACATCTTACATAGTCCGACACTGACACCGATTCCCGGTTTTTTCCAGGTGACAGTTAGCATGTTGACCCGAAGCAAGATGACTGTACGCGACATCGAGCTGAGGCTAAAGGCGACCCTGCTCGAGCTCAAAAAGAGCAAAGAGCTGTGCGACACGCTTCTTCAAGAACGAGAGGAAAGTGAAGAGGAGATCCGTAAACAGAACAAAACCAACTCAGCGCTCAAAGAAGAGCTCAATGAATTGGACATCCAATGCCAGGATCTAAGGCCGATATTCAGAAACACAGCGTTGAGCTACACTTAACGAGCACTAAGCTGAGCATCGGCTGAGCAATCTCAACAAAGACTCAAAAATTTTGTATTCACAGTCAATATCTCGACTCGAACTCAGCTAAGCCACAGCTCAAGCTAAACTTACGTGAGCGTATAATCTGTGGTACAGTTTTTGACGTTACCGGTTTATATTATCTGTTAAAGCTACATGAAAGGCATACAATAATCCACAGGAGTGAATGAGATGGCATCAAATGTCGAAACTTTTTACGCGCGGTTATACTTTATTTTGACTTCTCATTACTCTAAAAACACGATTTAACTTTTCGAAGGAAAATGAGCATGCAAAATGTCAAATTGTGAATAAAAAAAAGGTTACTTCACCACAGCCACAGGTTATTTAGAGTTCTCGAATTGCCTACAGGTGTCGCTACTTTCTTCGTCATTGCCACCTTGAGTCTGAGCTAAGTCGCCGAAATCCACTACTCAGTCTCAGCTTAGCTTGTGCTCAATTTTTGTTATCTCAAACTCAACTGTGAATACAAAATATCCCTGAGACTTTCATTTTGACAGTTGGAAGACCCGGACTCACATTGAGCTCACGCTAAAAATCGTTTCTGAATATCGGCCTAAGTGCCCAGCGGGATGAGCTGCAACATCAAGTCCACTCGTTCAACAAATGCCATGATGTCCACGATGTAGCACTACAACGTATACGCTCACTTGAACACCAGCTTGCTGAGGCACACCACGAGCTTCAGCAAATAAGTGAGCATGAACAACAAAAAGAGAGCGCTAGAACCATGGCTTTGTATAATGAAGTTATGAGTGACACGGGGATACCAACTGTCGACCTAACTACAGCCAGCAGTAGCGGAAGTATAAAAATGAACAGCGTAAGGAAAATCAAGAAATATATTAAAACAAAAAAATATATACAAAGGGTACAGAAACTGATTAAACGAAGCCGGAGGAGTATGGAAAGTATACCAATTCACCGTCAAAAACTACAGTTAGAAATGGAAATGGCCGAATGTCAGAAGGAACTATTCACTAACAATGTGGACCACGAGCTAGCGATGGCTGAACTACAAATACAAGTGGAAGACCTGCAGTTTCAGTTACTGGACATCACCTGCAAGTACTCATCTATACAAACTCAGTACAATGACTGCATTTCATCGATGAATGGGTTGATTGCACTAAGCAAGAGCAATCTGGAACGTGTTGAGTCCAACTTTATCCAGGACTTGGAAGACTCAGAAGGCAAATCAAGCTTACTGTCCCTACAACCACCATCTGCTGTGATTGGAGACCCAGCCCCTCTACAGCTGAGCACCATGCAGCCACGGAGCAGTGAAAAGGGCAGTCAGAAGCTAGGCTTGCTTACACCGTGCCATGTGCCCAACACACCGGCCCCTTTACCGCTGGATCCGGCACAACAGCATGGAGGCGAGCTAAGCGGACAGCCTGCACCATCAAATGTGACAGCGGAGACCAGTGCGCCGTCGACCTGTAATGCAAGACCTGGAGTACAACCCGCAAATAGACCAACCAGCAACTCAGTTCCAGTCAATGAGCGGTGCAGTGCCACACCGACCCCTGATTCCGTACCGGATGGACAGCCGCAGTCTAGACCCACCACCTGCAGAGTTCCTGACAATCACGTCCAGTACAAAACCATTATCTATTCAGATAAAATAGGTGTAGGGTTAGGCAGTATACTACAAAATAATTTAAAGCAACATGTTGAGAATGTTTGTATGCCCTATGCATCTTACATGCAGATAGTCAACTGTATGCTTAGTAAGGAGTATGATAGTAATACCACTGTTGTGTTATTATTAGGGGACAGCAAAGGAATACAGCGCGATGATTTGACAAATTATTATGATTCTATAGTTGCTCTTCAAGCAAGGAAAATTGTAATCTGTGCTTTTCCTTATTCTAAGACTCTATCAGAGACACAAAATGCCCGGATAGATAAGTTAAACCGGCTATTGTATAATATGACCTTTGGCCATCGAGACCAAATATTGTACTTTGATACGAATAAGTTTATTCGAAACTTTATATTGACTAGGGACACAATGCATGTGCCCCTTTCTTCAAAGCGACAGATTGCCAAATTGTTGGCATTCAATATTTATGACCCTATTATTGTTAAGACAATAAAACAGGGACCAGTCGTGGATACAAACTGTAGAAAAAATTCTACTTGCAAACCTCTGTATTCTGAGGCTGTAAAAAAACCTAGCATAAGTAGGTTAAGCTTGACTGCTGATTTAAACTGTCAGCGCAGACAACAGAAAAGTCCCCCTTAAACAAACTTGTCTTAGCTAACCAAAATTTACAGGGTGGCTTTTCTGGTAAACTACTAGAATTAGAGTTGTTCTTAGAACAAAATAGAGTGAATATACTTTGTGTCACAGAGCACTGGCTACTAGAGTCTCAAATGAATTTTGCTATACATAATTATGAAATAGCCAGTTGCTTCAATAGAAAATCTGCATTGCACGGGGGATCCTTAATAATAGTAAATAGTAGTTTAAAATATAAAGAACGGAAAGATATTTGCCGACTTTCTGTTGAAAAACTTATTGAGCTATCATGTGTTGAACTGGCTAAGCACATTGTAGTAAGCGTATACAGGCCCCCCGCCAGTGACTACAGTTTATTTGAATCAGTACTAGAGGATGTCTTAAATGTAGCCTCAAGTAGTAGCAAGAACCTTATAGTCTGTGGAGATTTTAATATCGACTTGCTGGTAGATTCCACTTTAAATACTAAATTAAAACTTATTTTCAAGTCTTTTAATTTAGTTAATATTTTCTTAGAGCCCACTAGGATTACCGAAATTACAGCCACCTATCTTGATAATTATTATTATTATTATTATTATCTTGATAATGTATACTGTGACTGTGAATTTTCGCACTATTCTACAATAAATTGCTTAAAGTCAGACCACAGTGGTCAAATTGTACACTTTGAATCTGATTTTAAAAAATCAGAACAAGATAATAATATACTTTATCTACACTAATGTTGTAACATTCTACTTATGTTTTCAATACTTGACTTATAATTACTACTGTTATAGCGCAGACAACAAAACACTAAATTTAAGCAATTTCACATGATGGTATAATATTCACATCGATATCGTAAAATCTCATTATAACATCAATAAAACGCGACCAACTTGATTGCAGGGCCAATCAGGTTGGTCGCGTTTTATTGAAGCGCGCAGCTGCGCTCTCATTGGTTAAATTTTAATGGCGGCAAAATCACTGTGATTATACACGTATGTACGCGTGAATTTAATTTAATAAATTAAAAGTTAATTTTACTCTTGTTGTTTGATTAATTGCATTAGTGAAGATAAAGTAGTGTATGCAACTGCATATAACACGGGTATTAAAACACTCGTTACTATTATGAAACTCGCTGCGCTCGTTTCATAAACTCACACTCGTGTTTTAATACCCTTCATTATATGACAGTTGCATAAACTACTATTACAGGCCCATGACAACAAAAAAATTAGAATTATTTAAAACTGATTTACAAAGTAGTTTACATACCGAAAAAAATAAAACCATCAATGCTAATGCCCAATATGGAGATTTCTTTAAGGTCGTTTTGATAGATAGATAGATAGATAAAACATTTATTTGCATCCGCGTACACACACATATACAACAATTTAAATACAATAAATAGTTGCACAAGAGAAAACAGAGCACAACTTTACAACATTGAGACAAACAGAGAGCACAAAAATGCAAGCACAGGCAAAACAACAGAATACGAGAAAACGATTTGTGGGTGTGGCAAATGCAAAGGGGCTCTGACTCAGCATATGCTGAAGAGGCAGACCACTCCAGCGCTGGTCTTCCGTCAGTACCCAGTAAAGCACTGACGTGCAGCACTCGGAAACGAAACTAGGTTAATAAATAAATAAATGAATCGGCAGCAATTGGATATTCAAATGTCAAAGTATAAATTATTAATGATAGCATTAACGGTGTATTAAATTAAATAAGTACATATTGAATAAATGTCATTGTGATAGTAATATGTCGAATTATGATATAGTATTTAATATTTATTTATTTAAGTGCATGCTTCGTGACGAAGTAATGCCCAACAATTGTGTATGTCCATTTATAATAATAATTAATTAATTAGACACATGTCAAAAATATAAATAGGATTACGTTATAATTTAATTGAGAAAATAAATAAATAATAAACTCGTGGATGAGTGCGTAGGAAAAATTATGAAGAAATCATGAAGAAATCAAAAAAAGTAGTTGGTCAATGAGGGACCGACTTCTGCGATTCAAGGAGAACCTTTTTATATTTGATTTTAAAGCTAGCCTTAGAGTTAAGCTGTCTTAAGGATGGAGGGATGTCATTCCAGCACTTGGTGGCCTGAAATCGAAAGCTACCGCGGAAGGCGGCAGTTCGATGTTCAGGCACACCAAGCGAGTAGTAGAGCTAAATCTGATATTTCACGCCGCTTTTGGAGTGGCAAGATGTGATGTGTCCGGCACGAACCTAAATATTCCCGAAATCTCTTGGAGCGCGGAAAACGCGGCGTGCCGAAAATAAGGGTAAGAAGCGTAGCCCTCTTCATGGACAACGACACCGAAACACTCGGTATAAGCTTTTGTCGTCTTGGCAGAAAGCGTGTTGCAATACCACCCGGCCTAGCCACCCTGCTGAAAGGGAGCACGTCTAAAACCAGCATGAAACTCCAAGATTTCAACGCGCTACCCCAGTCACAAGTCGCCGACCACCAGTGCCGCCTAGTGCAACATAAAAACAAAACAATAGCACTACTTGACTGGGGAGAGGAAACATCATTCGCACAGGCATGCTCCGTGCTTACGAAACTTGGACGTAACACATGCTACGGCTCCCAAAAAATAAGCGTAGATGCAATGGTGCTTGAAACCGAAAAAGGTGAAGTCGCAGACCGCATGGGTCGTCTGGAAGCCTCAAAAAATCACGAGGTGGTCGTGTACGAGGACAGAGGAGAAAACCTTAGTTTTCTCAAGGAGCCGAAACACGACCAAGCGACTACATCCATCGACAGTTGGGGAAACCCTACTCCCAACCCAAGCACCCAAAGTGGATCGGAACGCTTACAGCAAAGGGTGGCCGCCAAAAACGCAGCAGCCAAGGAACGTAAAAAAGAAAGTCCAGAAGAGACGGCTGGGGCGAGGGGGCTGGTAAAAGCATTTATGAACGCCCTCGGCTCAGCCACGCGAGCTATGCAATCAAGAGCTTCCAAAGCCGCGGAGCGCCAAGAAGCGGCCGTAAAGGAGTTCTTGAAGAAAACCCCAGACGCAAAGCAGCCGTATGAACCAAGAACGAGAGCCGACAAGGGACATGTCAGCCCGCCTAGTCTCAAACCAACAGAGAAGCCCGTAGACCACGCAATAAACGCTTTCCTCGAGTTTCAGGCAGTAGTAAGAGCTTCTAGAGAAGTCAATCTAGCCACATGCGATGAGATCTTGCAGTCTTTCCAGCGCGGGAACGAAGGGCTGTTGAAGGTGAGACTCGAGGAAGCCGACGCCGCCATATACAACAACGAAACCTCCCAAGTTGTGAGAGGAACCATGTCAGGTCAGTACATGGCGGCATACAGTGCAACAAGTGGCTTCGTGGCTCTCGACGACGGGGAGACTCGACGAACTGGCAAAGCAAAGTACGCAACACCGCAAAACGATCCCATAGTGGTTACCGCCCGATGTACCAAGATAATGCTGGACGTAATGATCCTAAACATAGCTGACATAGTCTCGGAAACGCTCGGTCCCAGAGCAGCATTGGATACTTGGGCGGAACCAAAGATACGCTGGATCAACGGAGTCCCGGGATGTGGAAAAACGACATGGGTGGTGAACAACTTCGATGGGGAGAACGACGTAGCGGTCACCAGCACAACTGAAGCCGCCAAAGACCTGAAAGAAAGGTTAGGTCGTTGCATAGGGAGCGCATCGAAAACCAAAGTGCGCACTATGGCCTCAATTTTAGCCAATAGTTCAAAAGAGCCCGGAGGTTGTAACCGTTTACTGGTCGACGAAGCTCTAATGAACCACTTTGGGGCCATAGTGATGGCGACTCAGTTGCTAGGTGCCAGCGAAATTGTCCTCATCGGAGATGTAAACCAGCTGCCGTTTATTGACCGACAGAACCTCTTCCAGCTGAGGTACAACCGCCCGAATCTGCTTGCGAACATCAGCGAGCAGTGGTCATGCACACACCGGAACCCGATGGATGTAGCGTACGCCCTAAGCGAGGTTTACCCTATAATGTACTCGTCAGTACGTCGAGTACGTTCGCTCGAGTCAAAAAGGTACTCCGGCGCGCAAATACCCCACAACCTGCCGAACACTCTATTCCTGGTACACACCCAGGAGGAGAAAAAATCCCTTATCAACCAGGGATTCGGGTCAGGCACGGGGTCACGCGCCCTCACCATACACGAGGCACAAGGTCTAACCTGCGAGTCGGTAATCGTCATACGGACAAACGCAAAGGCACTCAAAATACACGACAGCGTCCCACACGCGGTGGTGGCCGTATCGCGACACACGACCAGCTGCACTTACTACTCCGACGGCGGCGACGACGCGATCGGCAGATTCGTGAGAAGAGCGACGGCAGCCACAAGCGTAGCAATCGCGGAGCACAACTTAAAGATGGCGATGCGAAAACGCGACTCTGAAGAAACCGTGGCATTCACAAAGGGACAGTAAATTGCGGAATCCGTGGCAGACAAAATAGCATACATAGGGACAATAAGCGGAAAATAGCGATAAGAAACAATGTTGTAAATAAAAAAAAATAGAGTGAAAGTAGAGATAAATATAGCAAAACAGTAGACTAAGACTACGGGAAAAAAAAAAAAAAAAAAAAAAAACTTGTGTATCCATGAGGAGCAGAATAATAAAAAAAAAAGGAAAAAGCGCGGGAAACCATTGAAATAACCAGGCGGGATTTTCAAAGTTTTTTTATTAATTTCATCGATTACTCGTGTATAAATCGGGGTTTTTAGAAATAAAAGGCGTCTGGAGACACAAATAAAAAGAAACCAATCATGGGGAAGGTGCGAACAAGAAAGAGAAAAAAAGATGATGCTGAAGAGAAAATTGAAGGAGACTCGACGTCGTCGTCGTCCGAGTCAGAGGTCGAAAGCGCAGATAAGTACAAACCTTATCTGGTAACGGATTACAAGAGACGATACCCTGAGGATTCCGGTGCTACAGAATTTGTAGTATTCGTAGAGTCTTCCAATGCGGATATACCTATAGGAACCCGAGACCTAATGTCCATATCTAGCTGTATCAAAAGGTTTAATAAAGGAATCAAATACCTTAGGTCAATGAACAAGTTCAAAATTGCCATATACTTCGAAAAAGCCAGCCTTGCTAATGCCTTCTTGAACAATGCTACATTTTTAAAAGACTACCAATTTAAGGCCAATATACCTGCTTCAAGCACTGAAATTACTGGTATAATTAAAAATGTACCCACCAACTTGACAAACAAAAAGATATTCACAATGCTATCAAGTTACAAGAAAATAATATCTGTTCGAAGATTCACAAAAAGGACCAAAGTTGATGATAACTTCATTCAACAGCCGCTGCAGACAGTAGCCATCACGTTCGCGACGTCAGTTCTTCCAGACTACGTGGATTTGGACGGTTGGCGGCATGACATCTCAGCGTATGTTCCACCAGTCAAACAATGTTTCCGGTGTCTCAGGTATGGCCATTTAGCAAAGTTTTGCAAGAACTCCGAGCGCTGCTCCATCTGTAAAGAAGACCACTCATATAAAGTTTGTAAAACTCCGATCGATCAGGCCAAATGCTTTCATTGTGATGGCAATCACGTTAGCATTTCAGCTCAGTGTCCAATTAAGCAAAAGAAAATACAAGAAAACAGACAAAAAGTTCAGACACCATCATTTGCTGACATATTCAAAAATGGGGATTTCCCACCTCTCGGCCCTAAGAAGCCTCTCGATCTCTTGACATTATTAAAATCAAATGACAAGGCACTGAATCTCTTAGTACAAAGCATTATAAAAATTATTACATTAAATAAGACACAAGATACCCCAATATCCTCTAAAAATGTGTTAGATGTTTTAAGCGATTTTATCAACTCCAGTGATACCAAAAACATTAGTACAAATTCACAGATAAATTAAAAATAGTACAGTGGAATGCTCAAAGTCTGTTATGTAATCGTCATATTTTTACTCAATTTTTGTATGAAAATAATATTGACATAGCATTACTTTGCGAAACTTGGCTCAAGCCTACACAACGTTTAAATATTAAAGGATACTCAATAGAACGCAATGATTGTGGCAATAAACACACTGGTGTTGCCATAGTCATTCGTAACAACATACATTATAGTAGATTAAAAACATTTTTTGATGATTCACTTCAGAATATTGCTATCAAAATAAACTTTAATAACAGTTCATTATCAATGGCTAGTCTTTATATCCCAACAAATTGTAGTCCTACTTTTAGAAAAACAAAATTTGTTAATTTCATTAATACCTTACCACAACCCTGCTTAGTAGCAGGTGATTTCAATGCACATCACACCATGTGGGGTTGCCAATCTGTCAGTCCTCGTGGAAGAGATGTCCTCGACGCTGTAAATGAATGTAATATAGTGTTATTAAATGACACACAACCAACAACTGTAGGTAGAAATAACTGGAGACCAAATGGTTTGGATTTAACAATAGTCGGACTGACTATTGTTAAATCCAAACCATTTATCTATAGCCCTTAATTGCAATTGGACAGTATATGATGATCCCCTGGGAAGTTATCATCTACCCACAATAACTGAGATTTTGTTCAACACTATCACTGATTCTTTTACAAACAACTTTATTTCTCAAAATAACACAGCTGCACTCAAAAGACCTAATCTACGGCTAGTAAATTGGAATAAGTTTTCAAAGCTCGCCAACACTATGCTTAAAGAATTTATTATTAACCATAACGATCCTCTACAGTCTTACTATGACTATTGTGATATCATTCATAAAGCTATTAATCAATCGATGTTTAGAAGTCAGGCCCAAAATTCAAATATGAATAATAATAGCTCGAAACAGACGGGAAGCAATTTTAAATACCGGCATCCTCCTCTGCCATGGTGGAATGAAAAGTGTGCTAAAGCAGTTCAAAAAAGTAAGGAAGCTTTTATTATATTTAAACAAGATCCTAGTGATTTAAACTATATTAATTTTAAAAAAATGCAGGCTGAGAAAAAACTTATTATTAAATTAGAAAGATTAAATAGTTGGAAGGAATATTGTACTGAAATAAATAGATCCACTCCAATTTCTAAAATTTGGCAAACTATGCGTAAATTTAATAAATCCTACAGTAAAAGTACGAAACTAAATAATAATAATGAAATATTTTGGATAAATAACTTTTTAAGGAAATATACACCTGACTTTGTTTCACAACCAATGCAAATAAATAATACTTCTTCCGTAAACCCCAACAATAGTTACATTATCAATCCATTCACCATAGATGAGTTAAAAGCAGCTATCAAGTCACGTAAAGACACAACCTTTGGTTTAGATTGCATTTCTTACAAAATGTTTCAAAAACTGGAAACAGATTGCCTTGTGAAATTTTTAAATATTTTAAATTTACTCTGGGAACAATCAATAATTCCAAAAGAGTGGAAACAAGATTGCTTGGTTCCAATTCTAAAAGCAGGAAAAGATCCAAATGATGCAGACTCTTACCGTCCCATTGCATTAACATCTTGTGCAGGTAAACTTTTTGAGCAACTTATGAAACAACGTCTTGAGTTTTATATTGAATCCAATCATATTCTTCCAAGAAATCAGTTCGGGTTTCGTCGCGGTCGGTCAGCAAGAGAAAGTATAGGGCATCTCTTCCATGATACTGACGCTGCGGTTAACAGTAATAAACATCTTGTCTGTATTTTTTTCGATATTGTAGGAGCATTCAATAACATTAATCATTCTGTTTTATGTACCATTCTTTCTTCTTTGGGAATACCTGAAAAATGTGTTAGGTGGATTTATGAGTTTATCAGTGGAAGAGAAGTTTATGTTAAGATGAGTTGCAATAATATTTTTGGTCCTAGATTGTCAACTAAAGGCGTCTGTCAAGGTGGCATTTTGAGCCCTTTATTGTATATTCTCTACATCCACAGGCTCAATGAAATATTAGGAACAGAAGTCAGCAACTTACAGTTTGCCGATGATTTGGCTATTTATTGCAGTGGTAATAACATCACACACACAACTCAAAAATTAAATTTAGCACTGGAAAAATTACATAGTTACTTTCAATATTTAAATCTAGAAATCAGTCCAGCTAAAACTAAAGTAGTCATATTCTCAAAGAAAAAAGTCATCCCAGTTAAGCTACAATATGACAATAACTTATTACCAATTCAATCTCAAACAAAGTTTTTGGGTGTAGTTTTTACACAGAATCTCTCATGGTGTAGATATGTTGATTGCATAACGGAACGAGCTTTAAGAGCTACCAACACTTTAAGATCTTTGGTTGGCAGCCATTGGGGTGCTGATCCTAAGATTCTTTTAACTCTATACAAAGCCCTTGTAAGAAGTCACTTTGACTATGGTTTTTTCTGTTATTGTATAGATCCAAAATTAGTAGATAAACTTGAAAAGATCCAAAATATAAATTTAAGACTAATCTTAGGAACCTTTAAATCATCTCCAATTAATTCAATGCAGGTTGAGTGTAACTTGTGTCCATTAATGATCAGATTCAATAATTTAAAACTTAATTTCATTATCAAGTTGTTGTCTGAAGATGGCAATCTCCTTCTTTCTAAACTGCTAAGGCTTAACTCTAATAACTTTTTAACTTGTAACATTCAAGAAACTTTAACTTATAAGACTAAATATAATATCTACAACAGTAGTACTTTGCCTTGTTATGAAGGATCATATGAGAGCAAATTCTGTGGGTTGAAGATTCACATAGATAGGACACTGAGTGATAAATATGCAGTTTACAATAAATTGGATGAACACAGAGAGTTTAGACAAATTTATACAGATGGCTCGAAATTTAACGAAAACGTCTCCATGGCTTACTATGATCCTGTCACTAAATTGGGACATGGGTTCAGATTACCATCAAGTGCAAGTATATACACAGCAGAAGCTCAAGCCATTTATGCATCTTTAGAATATATAGAATCAACTAACCTCAGTTTCAAGAAATGGTTGATAATTTCGGACAGCATGAGCGTTTTAATGGCACTGTCAAATCCCACGTACAATGGTAGCACAAACTATATTATTTATAACATAAGGCAGAAAATTAGTAGGCTTTGGCTCAATCAAAATAGAGAAATACGTTTGTTTTGGACACCATCTCACATTGGCGTCTCTGGCAACGAACTCGCTGATAAACTTGCCAGCTCTATAATAAAAAACTCCAATATTCACCAAATACCTGTCAAGAACATTAAGTTGCCAGCTTCAGATTGCAAAACCGACATTAGAACGAATATTAAACATCAATGGATGCTTCATTGGAGAGAAACGACACAAATAAAAGGAAAATGGTACAGCTATATTAACTCGGACATTAAGAGACCATGGTTTATCGTCGGAAAATATGTACATAGAAACTTCTACACAACAATTTGTCGTTTGAGAATTGGACATGGCAGATTTAATGAACACTTACATAGATTGAAAATGATTCCTTCCCCAAATTGTACATTTTGTAATTCTGAAAACCAATCTCTAAATCATATATTTTTTCATTGCCCTCAATTCAATATACAAAGACTAGTATTTATTGACAGCTTATTGAACATTTACAAAGAAGCCCTGGATGTCCCGCGCTCTATTCAGGATCTCCTTAAGAATAACGAAGCATTTTACCCTATTTATAATTTTATCAAGAATACCATTGGAGTTATTTGAAAAATAATAATACACCGGAATAGACCTATATTACCTGATTTGACAACACGGATTGACCTAAACATACTGGATTATGAAGTTAAAGAATAAAATACGTTAGACAAGGCTTTGTGCCTCGAATATACAATAAACATTGAAGAAAATATCTACGGAAAGACAAGGCTTTTAGCCTCAATCAATATGAAGAGGAGAAAAGAAATTAAAATAAGACCAGGCGGTATGGGCTTAAGCTCTTAGCCTTTTCCATAAAGGAAAAAATAGAACAAAAAAAAAAATAAAAAAAAAACATCAAAAGAACCATGGATATGAGAAAAAAAAAATTATAATAAATAAAAAAAATATATATATATATATATCGACGGTGGAAAGGAAAAAATTACCAAGCGACACTTTGGGCAATATTGAGTTATATACATCAATGGAATCGTCTTTTTTTTCTGCGTCGATTGGTCTCACTCTCAAGTCTCTACGATGAGTTTTGATGTCGCTTGGTAATTTCGTTTTTAAGTAATATTTTAAAATTTTCTGCCACCATGCGACAAAAAATAGTACCTTTTTATAAAACAAGTCACTTGGACAAAATAATCTACAGCTTTTTCTTACTTAGTACATTTTGCCTGGTTAATATTTTTGTTACTTTGTCATTTATTAAATTTTACCCGGATTTGTAATTTAAATAATACTTTGGTAGGAAAATTTTACCATTTTCTAAGTAGAAAATATTAATTTTTTAACTTGTCACTTTTTACCGGTTTTCTTTTTTCCCTTATTTTGTACTTAGACATTTTAGCCGGGACACATTTTACAAAAATATGTCGTTTGGTAAATTTACCCCTGGAACAAAACACATTACGAACGTCGCTTAGTAAATTATGACCTGCCGGATTTACTCCGAACTTTGGAGTTTAGATATCTATTCCAGAAAGAAATTTAAATTAAAAGTAAGTTTATGGCATCCATGCGTAAGTGGAATTGTTGCTCGGGAAGAATGTATTTTGGTCCTTTAACGGCAGTTAGTACCAAAATTATGAAGCAGTCGGCGATCGAACGTCGTATAGTGCACACGTGCGCTCTGTCTGTCTGCCGCTTGGAGTATGAACATGGTAACTTTTTTCATTTAAAGTATTAATACTTGCTATGACATTGCTAGACTTTGCAATGCATAATCTTAATTACCTATATTTTATTTTGTTTTAGAATAATGGATCAAAAGAAATAACGATCATCAAAAACCATTAACCTGGCTTTGATGAATGCAGAAGTCATTTCAAAAGACCATGAAAATTCTCCTGTTCAAGTGGGCGATAATACAAATCCCGAAATAAGGCGGAAGCAAGTGCGCAAAAAACTTTCATTTGATAATGTACCGGTAAGTTTTATTCAGCTTTATTTTACCTTGTAATTTTTAGGGATACTCAACCCTTGGTACCCAAGGTACCCAAACGGTCCGTCAGTCCGTCTGTCTGTCTCCAGGCTATATCTCATGAATCGTGATAGCTAGATAATTGAAATATTCGCAGATGATGTTCAAAATAAGTATTTAACGTTACTTGGTTTGTTTGGCGACTATAAAGCCGGTGGGTTCTCGAGTTACTTTGAAAAACGCCGCACGATATCGTAGGTATCGATCTTGTTATTTGATTTTGCTTACTTTAGGATTGTGAACCTTAAAGTCCAGCTTAATTAAGCTCGTGATTTCTATACGCAGCTTATTAAATTTATTACGAGTGATAAGTACCTATGTTGGATGATAAAATGGTTTATTTAAGTTCAAATTGCCGCGCGTACAATGTCATGCTCTTAGAAGCTACTTAATTTTAATTGAATTCCTTTTTATAATTTGATTGAGTTATGAATAAATAATCAAAACAATAATAGAGTAATAGGTAAATCTGAGAACAAAGACCGAACGAAACCAATGATAAAATTATAGCGAAATTCCTCATTTTTTAGCTTTAAATTACTATCCCAAATTTAGTCAATAGATTGGCATAATCTGATCTGTTCCTTTTTTATAGGATGAATTGGTGTTAACAAAAAATACACACCATCAAGACGCAGAGACTTCGGTGCCGACTAGTAACAAGGCCGGTGTGAATCAGAAGTCCTTCAATGAAGATCCTGACCTTGAAGATCGAGGAGGTAAAACTTCCATAAGTATACAGGAGTCTTATACCACCATCCCTGGAGTGAGTCCCCTTAACACCGAACCTATTTTTAATGACGCTTTTAATGACGATGCAGATTCACATTTCAATAGAGAAAAGCACGCATCTGAAGTGACTGTTGCTGAATTCATTTCAGATTCTGTGTCAGACTCACCTAACACTATTCGCGTATATACAAGAACATTCTCTGACACTTTTGATCAAGGGCTAAATATTTTGAAAGATAAGATAACTGTTCCAATTCAGACTCCGAGCTCAGTCCAACTAAGTACCAGTTCGACAAATTCAACAATCACTGCTGCAAACGGTTTAAAGTCCTGTAGTCGAAGAGGTCATAAACGAACTTGCAAAACTGATAAAAGATACATTGACTATTTATCCGAAGATGAAGATTTTTCAACATTTTATGATGGAGTGTACGCAGAATCTGATGAATGGTCAGGTGCGGAGACGCCAGAAAATGATTTCGTGGAGAGTGCGGATAAATATAAATAAAAAAAAAAAAAAAAGAAAAGGACGGAGAATACAACAGAAGAAGAAGTGGGTGATAAAGGCTTACGAAAAAGAAAAACAAATTTGAAAAAGGAAAGAAAACACAAGAAGGATTCTGGTGACGAATATAAACGAAAAAATGGTACAACAGTAAAATCTAAATGTGTTCAGCCAAACCCATGCAGTGGAAAAAAATGCGGCAACAATTGCGAAAGTGTAACTGAAGAAAAGAGGCAACAAGTTTTTGATCATTTTTGGAAACTCTCAGTAGATCGTCGAAGAGACTGGCTTGTAAGTTTAACACAGAAACAACCAATAAAGCGAAAACGCGCAAACACGGATAATCGTGCAGCAACATACAAATATTACATTAACGAAGGAGAAGGCAGAAGAGATGTGTGTCTGCAATTTTTAGCTGCGACTTTAAACATTAACGCAAAGACTATTTACCACACAGTGAAGAACTCTGAATGGGGCTGTGCTAAAGAAGATTTGCGAGGCAAATGCATCCCCCCTAATAAAACCAAGCCAGATACCATCGATACTGTTATTAACTTCATCAAAAGTTTACCAGCAGTACCGTCGCATTACTGTCGACAGGACTCCTCTCGTACTTATCTACCGCAGGAGTTCAAAAACATTCCCAACCTTTACAGGATTTACAAGAACCGTTCTGAAAATAATGGCGTAGATTTTGTGAGCGAAAAAGTATTTCGCAAAATATTTACGGAAAACTTCAACATAGGTTTCCATGTACCCAAAAAAGACAAATGCTTGAAATGCCTAAAATTTGAGCAATCAGGTACTACCGACCCAGCAATGGTTGAGGAAAAAGCAAATCATGAAACTGAGAAGAATGAAAGCTATAACCGTTTTTTCGCTCACAAGAATATCCACAAAAGCGATCCTAGCACCCTCTGTGTTAGTTTTGATTTGGAAAAAGTTTTAAACACACCACATGACGACTCAATGCTGTTGTATTACTCGCGTAAATTGGCAGTGTACAATTTATGCTTCTATGAGAATGGTACTCGCAAGGTATTTTGCTTTTATTGGGATGAAAGCGATGGTAAAAGGGGCGCTAACGAAATAGCCAGTATAATTCACAAGTATATAAAATCTGTTGACGAAAGAGGCAACACAAAAAATTTGCTTCTTTATTGCGATTGTTGCCCAGGGCAAAATCGAAACAGAATAGTTTTGGCCATGATCCACTCTACTTTGTTGGAGTGCAAAAACATTGAAACTATCCAGATGAACTTCCTACTTACAGGCCATACCTACATGCCTGTCGACAGCGTGCATGCTGTGATTGAAGCAAACTTAAAAAAAACAATCATTCATGCACCTTCTCAGTGGTACACGGTGTTCACGACCGCTAGAAAAGAGCCATTTCCTTACGAAGTTGAAAGACTCACTTTTGGGGACTTCTATAAATGGGACTCCGTCTCTGAAAAATACTTTAAAGGCAATTTGACGGGGAAGATAAGCAAAATAAGAATTGCAACATTTAAAAAAAGTAAGCCTTCAGCTATTTCAGTGAAGTATTCAATGCAGAAATCTGCAGACACGAGTGAAATTGAAATTCAGTCCAAAACTAAAGGGCCACTTATGTCGTGCTATCGATCCAAGCTGCCTATTTCAAAGGCAAAATATGAAGACCTGGCTAAACTTTGTAAGGAAAATGTTATACCTAGTCTATTCCAAAGTGAGTTTATCAACTTGCCACGCTCTTCAAATGAAAAAGACACCTTGGCTGAGTCAGACGTTGAAGATTGTGATTAATACGATTTAAGATCTCTTAAACTGAAGACTGTTGTTTGTTAATGTTTGTATTTATCTAATTTTATGTTGAGGCGACACACTGTTAATTATTATGTTAAGTAGGTTAAGTTATGTTGTACTGTTATTATACAATAGTATTGTGACAATTTCACAAGCTATCGAGATTTATCTCAACAAAAAGCCTTTAGACTGATCTTGGATAATAAGTTATTAGTACCTACATAGTATTTTTAAAGGTAAAATAATACTGTTTTTTGATTACATAAGTAAGTTTTAAAACATACAATTTTAACTTTTATATTTGACTGATTATTACTAAGATATAATTAGAGTTAGTAGTACAAAGTTACTACCAATAGACGCTCCGTACTGTGTTGGAGAAATTTATTAGGTATTTTTTATAGAATTACTGTTTTCGTTTTTAAATTCGTATAGAAGTAGATTTTTTGTTACCAATTTAATTGGACAGTTGATTATTTTCGTTGAACTTTCAATAAAACCTCAGATGATTTAAAATTCAGTTGTTTTTCTTATTTTTTGTCATGACTTTCAACTGAAAACTCATTTAATACTGGGTATGTAAGTAAAGATACGTCATAGGTTAGACAAATAATCCCGAATAAATTATTTCAATTACTTCGAATCAGCATCTTTCCCCAGATCAAACTAAAGTATTTCTATCGTTAAGGACTTTGTTCCACTCTTTAGTTCACTAAAAATATGCATTAACGATGTTTTTCCAGTTTTCATGACAAGTGTCACTTGTTGCTTAGTAATTTCTTCCAGGTTGCCTTTTTATTAAAAAAATTACCATGCGACACTATTTCCGTAAGTATCAGCTTAAAGAAATATTAGTTTACAACATTTTTTAGTACTTTTGAACAGCTTTTAAATGCTGTGAGAACCAAACCAATATGATTAATAGAAGAGAAGATATGATTTTTTTACGAAAAATAAAAACTTTAAATGGCTCTACTGTAAAGTTGCATACATGTCGCTTGGTAAAAATTGGCTTTCCACCGTCGATATATATATTAATAAGAACGTAGCTTTAATGTTAAGTTAAGAATTAGATAAGATACGTGTGTCGCACAACAAGATCTGTGCAAAAATGTAAGCAAAACTGCTATACATATGGAGTATAGAGAGGGAAAATTAAAATAAAAACTAAACAACACAAAAATGGCACGGACCCCGCGTCTGTGGAAACACGATGTATTTAAAAAAAAAAAAGCCTAAATATTCCAGACTTCGGCATTTTGTTCTAAAGTTCACGTGACGAATAAATCGTTTTTGGATTCCTTCTAATCTCCTAACATACACATCATAGCAGGGGTTCCAAACTTGAGATGCGTATTCTAGATGACTTCTAACAAAAGTACAATATAAGATTTTTATCGTTTTAATATGTTTGAAGTCTCTAGAAATACGCATGATAAACCCTAGCGCTTTATAGACTTTTTTTACAATAGATTGGATGTGTACGTCAAAAAGTAATTTAGAATCATAAATTACGCCTAAGTCACGGATCGATTCTTCTTTTATCAACTTATGACCTTTAAGTGTGTAATTACAATTGAATGGGTGGAGTTTTCGAGAGAACGTAACAACTGCACATTTTGTGGGATTTAAATCTAGTTTATTTTGAGAACAATATGCATCGAGACGAAAAAGATCCTCCTGCAATAAAAGAGTTTGGAGATGGCGCGGAAAATTTTCATATCATCTGCAAAAATTAGAAGACTGGAATTTTGGAAGCAGGAGTCAATATCCGAAATAAATATGATAAACAGTAAGGGCGCTAGCAAAGACGCTTGCGGGACGCCGCTGGGAATATCCACCCATCCTGAAATAAAATTACAGGCTACCACAGCTTGTGTTCTGTTAGTTATATATGAAGAGAACCACCGGTAAGATGTGACAGAGACATCACGATCGAGCGAGACGGCAGAACCTTCCACGACTTGATGGAGTTTTCGAGAACATCTCAAACGGTATATAAGCGGGGACGACGCGTGCCACCAGTCAGTTTTATTTTGGAAGCGGAAGTGAAACGAAGTACAAGCGAAGGAAGAAGTACCTACTACGAGTATCATCGGATAAGTGCAGTGTGATTAAAAGTCTTTGTTTAGAGTGTTGTGAAGTTAACAAATAGTGTGCAAATAAATCATACTCTCCCTTATTTATCGGTGTATAAAGTGCTTTTTCGATCACGAACCCACCCCTAGAACGTAACATTTGGTGTCAGAAGAGGGATTGGAAATGCCGATTACTCCGCGAGAACGAGAGAAGGACAGGACGCAAACCCGTAGCCAAGCCGCAGCTGGGAGGACTCTTCGGGTACCGCCACGACGTCAGATGCAGCGGCGCCAGAGTCACTAAAGCCACAGGTGGACATGAACACGATTTTAGTCCTCCTGAAGGAACAAGCCAGAACTCTGCAGGAAGAGCTACGAGGACAGAGGGAAGCTCAAGAGGAACAGGCCAGAACTCTGCAGGAAGAGCTACGAGGACAGAGGGAAGCTCAAGAGGAACAAGCCAGAACTCTGCAGGAAGAGCTACAAGGACAGAAGGAAGCTCAACAGGAACAAGCCAGACTTCTGCTTGAGGTACACAAAGCCACTGCAGAGTGGAGGAAGGAGATGGCTGTGGTTCAGGATAAACTTATGGAGGTGGACCTCAAGGTTGAGGACCACGAGGAGCGCCTTCATGAGTTAAATGAAAAAGTAGAGGGCCACGAGAATCGCCTCCAGAAGTTAGAGACAAAAGTGGCCAGCGGCACCACCAGCTTGTCGGGTACACCAGCCACAGAAGGTGAGAAATTAGTACCTTTGATGGTACCTCTTCGTGGGCCGCGTACAAACTTCAATTTGAAATGGTTACCGCAGCGAATGGTTGGAGCAAGGACTACGCTAAAACAGCATTAAGTTTAGCGCTACGAGACAAAGTTCTCACGGTATTGGAAGCGTTGGGCAAGGATAAGACTTACGACCGTCTCCTGGAAGCTCTAGAGGCACGTTACAGTGACAGTCACCTAGAGCACGTGTTTAGAGCTCAACTAAAGGACAGAACTCAGGGTCGTTAGGAGTCATTACAAAAATAGGCCCTGGAAATAGAGAAACTGGTCCGGAAGGCGTACCAGGATTCGTCAGCCACTTTTGTAGATGGATTGCTAGTACAAGAATTCATAGATGGAATTCGGGACCTTAAAGTGAGGGCTACTGTACGTCTGGGTCACCATGGGAGCCTGAGAAATGCACTTGCTCATGCCCTTGAGGTAGAAGCTGTATGCCAGGACCAGACGCGACCCTTTAGAGTGCGCGAAGTTGTGGCTAGGGATCCAATTGCTCCGCCTCGTGAAAATAGGCCTCGATGCTACTACTGTGGCGAACGAGGGCACATTCAATCCGGCTGTCCGAAAAGAAATTTGAGACAACGAGACGCGGACCGCGCGGAAAAGCCAGCAAGCTCTGGTAGGCCAGAGCAGCAGCAGCAGGGAAACGAGTAAAAGCCTCGGGTAAAAGGTCTAAGGGACGAGTGCTGGCTGGTGGTCAAAATGTCCCAGTTATAATCTCACAGGCAAACGACGGGAACAGTCTGGTCGTCAAAGGAGAAATTGGTGGAATACCATGTCATCTTACTATCGACACCGGAGCTTCTCGGACTGAGGTCAGTCCTAGACTGCTTAAACATCTGAGCAGAGATCATCTAGTCCGACCAATGCACCTTCAGCTGCAAACTGCTACCGGCCAGTACATAATTTCCGTCAAAGGGAAGCAAAAAGTGTCAGTGAAGATTGGAGAAAAGACATACTGGCACGAGGTCATCATTGCTAACATTTTAGATGACTGCATTGTTGGTTTGGACTTTATGAGAAAGTATCGATTTGGATGGCGGCGTGCTAGAAATTGGGGCTTATGAAGTTCCTATGGAAGGTGGAGTGAGTGGACATGTCTTTTGTGCTAGAAAGACGATACTCCAACCGAGATCGCAAGCCCTAGTTCTGGTGAAATTACAGTATGGTACGAGACATGGAACTCATCGCTGCGTATTAGTCGAAAAGTTAGATGGTAGTAAACCGTGGATGCCAGCTCACACGGTGGTAACAACGTCATCTGCAGCATTTAAAAGAGTCCTAAATTTAAGTGACACTCAACATGTACTTAGAAAAGGAACCCTTATTGGTTCATGTGAGACAATCTCTTGGATTCGACCTTGTCATGAGCCAAATGAGAGCAACAACCCTGGAAAAGTGGTGGACATCAGAAAATTATTGGATGACTGCCAAAACGATCTCACGAAAGAAGAGCTTCTGAAGGCGCATAATCTACTGACACGCTATAGCAGTGTCTTCTCTGTACACGACAGTGACATTGGAGGAACTGGCGTAGTACAGCATGAGATCAACACGGGAGAAGTCAAGCCTATCCGACAACGACCTCGGCGAGTTCCAGTGGCTCGAGAGAAAGAAGTAGAAGACATGATAGAGGACATGAGAAAGGACAAAGTAATAGAACCTTCGGCAAGCCCTTGATGTTCTCCAGTTGATATGTACGTACGCGTTTAGCTATAGCCAGTATAGAAACCTATGTATGAATAGGTCGGTGCTCGTGCGCCGGCGACGGCCAGTCTCGAAATATACGTTAGTCAATGTGAACGTATTGTTTTATTCTTGCTCCATCCACCGATACACCAAAATGGCGAACGAGGTTAATAATTAACTGTGCAACGCGGCGTGTTTAACGTATCAAAATGTCTATCGGGAAAATCAAAGAGTATGATGTGGCCAATGGCAATTGGTTAGCGTACACAGAGCGCATAAAGATGTATTTTAAAGCAAACGAAATCAAAGAAGAACTGTGGTTGCCTACACTAATATCCGTAGTAGGTGACGCAACATATGAACTTATAGGGAATCTGGTGAGTCCCAAGTCAGTAGCGGCGTGCACCTATCAAGAAATAGTAGATACTGTGAAAAATCATCTACAGCCCAAACCTTCGATAATGGCGGAGCGATACCAGTTTCGGTTGCGGCGACAACACGTGGGTGAAAATGTGGCGCAGTATGTGGCGGAACTTAAAAGATTAGCACGTAATTGTGAGTTTAGGTCATCGTTGGATGAAAGTCTGCGAGACCAGCTAGTATGCGGTTTATCTAGCGACGTGATCCGCCAACGGTTGTTCGCGGAAGAGAATTTGTCCTATGCTAAGGCGGTCTCCCTTGCATCAGCGCTAGAAGCAGCGGAAAAGAACGCGGCTGCTGTGGAGTCTAGAGCCGGGCCGGCGACACATGACGTCGAGCAAGTAAACGCGATGGAGACTCAAGGCAACATGCAGTGTGCCGTGTGCGGCGCGCACGACCATGTAGCGTCCAACTGCAAGTTCAGCAGTTACAGGTGTGGCTGGTGCAACACCATCGGGCACCTACGGCGAGTGTGTCCTCGGCGAGGGCCATCAGTGAGCGCAGCGGCGGCGGCCGCCAAGCCCGGGCCGAGTCGGGCAGCGCGTGGCGGCGGGCGCGGCACGCGGTCCCGCGGATGGCGCGGCGGGCGCCGTCGCGGCGGCAGCCAAGCGGCGCATTTTGTCGACACCGACCAACAAGACGAGGAGGCGGAGTCATCCGAGGAGGAGGCTATATATCAAATGTCCTTGAAGGATTACCCAGCGGTGAGCATTCCCATGGTAATAAATAATAGAGAAGTGTTAATGGAAGTTGACACAGGCAGCGCACTGTCATGTATTAACAGTGATACATATAGGGCACTTTTCAATAACATACCATTGCGAAAATGTGAGGTAAACATAAAGTTTTATGATGGCAGTAAAGTGAAACCAAGAGGTATGATCGAGGTCCAAGTTGTCTACAATAACAAGGTAAAAAACTTAGATTTGTATGTTATTAGTGGTGGAATAACCTCACTGTTAGGTCGACAGTGGCTGACCGAATTAGATATTAAAATTCCAGACTTCTGTGTGCATAACATTAGCGAATCGGTAAATAATAGACCCATAACGATGCTCCTCGACAGATATGCTGAGCTATTCGATGGCGCGCTGGGCCAGTACTCAGGTGGGCGCGCGACGCTGCGCGTGCAGGCCGGAGCGGCGCCGGTGTATTGTCGCGCGCGCGCGCTTCCTTACGCGCTGCAGGAGCGCGTCGATGCTGAACTCGACGCCATGCTAGCAAACGGTACGATCGAGCCAGTTGAATTCTCTGAGTGGGCAACTCCTCTAGTAATAGTGCCAAAACCAAATGGCAAGATTAGGGTATGTGCAGATTATAAAGTTACTCTAAATCCGTCTCTGTCTATAGACAAGTTTCCGTTACCAAAAGTAGAAGACTTGTTTTCTTGTTTAAACGGAGGAGAAAAATTTACAAAAATTGACTTGTCGGTTGCGTATAATCAAATTTTACTGGACAACGAATCAAAACAGTACACGGTCATAAATACCCATAGAGGTTTATTTAAATATAATCGCTTGGTGTATGGTTTAGCGAGCAGTCCCGGAATTTTTGGTAGAATCATCACAAATATCATGAGAGGCATTCCGGGCGTAGCGGTTTTTATGGACGACATATTAGTAACTGCTAAAAATGATGAATCACATGTAAGGACCTTACAGTTGGTATTTGAAAGGTTGCGAAACAATGGATTTAAGCTAAATAAAAGTAAGTGTGTATTTTTAGCAGAGTCAGTGGCCTATTTAGGATATATGGGTTCAAAGATATTTATTTCTCATAAAGAACTTACAGTTCGCTTAACTAATGAGAAAATAAAACTTAAAATTAGATTAAATTTATATGGCATGCATTAAGGTAAGATTAAGCTTAATTATAATTTGAGACATGTAGTTTAAGTTTATTTTTAAAAGCATTCATATTTTCTATGTCCTTTATTTCGGCCGGTAAATTATTATAAAGTTGGACTCCTTCATACATCACATTTCTTTTACCATATTCAGTTCGTGGTGGTCTTAGTTTAAGTTTGTTTTTGCGTTTGCTTCTCAAGTTATATTGAGGTGATTTGACTCGACTTAGGTTTATATTAGTATGTATATCGTTCTTCAATATTTTTTTTATTAGTATGCATGTTTTATATGTATATATTTGACGGATATTAAGTAACTTAGTCTTTTCGTATAAAAATTTTGTCGAGGTGTCATATTTGTAGTTAAATAAGATTTTGATGACTTTATTTTGTGACCTCTGCAATTCTTTTAAATTTGTTTTACTAGCTGTGCCCCAGACTTCTATAAGGTACTCGAGGTGTGATTTTACTAATGCATTATAGATAAGAGTGCGCAGTTTATAGGGAACATAACGGACCATGTTATGTAAGGCTCCTGTTAAAGGCACTATTTTTGATTTGACATATTGTATATGACCTTTCCAAGTGAGTTTCTCATCAAGAATGAGTCCTAAATATTTTTCTTCTTTGGATCTATGAATTGTGTCGTTGTCTATTGTAAGATGTGGATAGTCCGGGATTTTTTTATTTTTAGCGGCAAATATCATGTATGATGTCTTTTGTGTGTTTATAGTTAATAAGTTATATTTGAACCAGGAACTAAGTAAATTTAGGTCAGCTTGTGCAGTAGCAATTATGTCTAAAAGAGAATGCCCAAAATAAAAAAGGCATGTATCATCAGCGTAAAGTGTTACGTCCCCGTGAAGACTGATATTACTTATATTGTTTACGTAGACTAAAAAGAGCAATGGTCCCAAAATTGAGCTCTGCGGGATACCATACGTTACAGTTCTCGGATTACTTTTATATTGGCCAATTTTTACAATTTGTTGCCTGTTTTCCATGTAGGATTCAAACATTTTAAGCGCCGATCCGATAATTCCAGTGCTAGCGAGTTTCTGTAATAAAATGGGGTGGCTAACGGTATCAAAAGCCTTTTTTAGATCAATAAATATACCGAGTGCAATTTTTTTTTCATCAATGTTGTTCTTTATTTCGGTTACTAGATCGAGAGTTGCCGTTAAGGTGTTTGACTGTGAGCGAAAGCCATATTGCTTATTAAAAAAGAAATTTATACTATTTAGGTAAAGAGTAAGACGATTGTAAATTACTTTTTCAAAAATTTTTGACAGCACAGGAAGTACCGAAATCGGCCGGTAGTTTGAGGGATCGGTTTTTGGGCCTGATTTATGTATGGGATTTACTTTAGCTATCTTAAGACTATCAGGAAAAATACCATCAACTAGACATCTATTTATACAGCTTATATATAATAGACAAAAACGGTTTACATACAGACCCAGACAAAATAAAAGCCATAGTTGATTTGCCAAGCCCGACTAACGTCTCAGAAGTTAGGTCATTCCTGGGATTTGTAAATTTCTATGCGAGATTCATAAAAAACTTGAGTTCTCATTTAGCGCCGCTATATGATTTACTAAAAAAGTCTGTGACATGGGTCTGGGGAAACGAGTGTCAGGTAGCGTTTGAAAATATAAAAAAACGGTTAACAAGTACAGAAGTATTAGCGCACTACGACCAACAAAAACAACTGATTTTAACGTGTGACGCGAGCGCACGGGGGGTAGGCGCAGTACTTTCCCAGCCGGGGCCGGGGGGCGCCGGCGGCGGCGGCGAGCGCCCAGTGGCCTATGCGTCACGCGCACTCACACCGGCCGAGCGCCATTACAGTCAAATACAGCGGGAGGCACTCGCGATTATATTCGCAGTAAAGAAATTTCATCAATATTTGTATGGTAGAAGTTTTTTATTGCGAACAGATCATAAGCCATTGGTGACCATATTTGGACCAAAGGTAGGGGTACCAACTATGGCAGCAAGTAGGCTACAAAGGTGGGCAATCATTTTGTCAGCTTATAAGTATGACATAGAATTCGTTCGGTCGGAGAACAATAGCGCAGATGGGTTATCGAGGTTGCCAATTCCTAATAATAACAAACCGGAAAAACCTGAACAAACGTATTTGCACTTTGCCCGTGATGCCTTTTTGTTAGATTGTAATGAATTGCGATTGGAGACAAACAGAGATACCATCTTGGGCCGGGTTGTAAGTTACGTTCGCGATGGTTGGCCTAGTGACAACGACATACAACAATTACAGCCGTATTTCAATAGACGCAATGAAATATACCTTGAATTAGGCTGCTTGATGTGGGGGCATAGGGTCATTGTTCCAACGAAATTACGTGAGCGTGTATTGCAAGAACTGCACGAAACACACATGGGCATGGTAAAAATGAAGAGCTTAGCGCGCAGCTATGTGTGGTGGGCCGGCATCGACGAAGCCATCGAGGCCCAGTGTCGCGCGTGTGGCACGTGCGCCGCGCACGCCACTGCGCCGCCGGCGCACGCGCCGCAGCGTTGGCCTGCCACAGGTAGGCCATGGACCAGATTACATATAGATTTTCTTGGTCCAATAGCAGGCACTAAATATATGGTAGTAGTTGATTCAACATCAAAGTGGATAGAAGTGCATAGAATGGGCAAAACAAATGCATCAGAAGTAATAAAAATATTGAGGAATTTATTCGCACAATTTGGATTACCTAAACAGATAGTCTCTGATAATGGGCCACCATTTACGAGTGATGAGTTTAGGGTTTTCTTAAGTAGTAACGGAATAACACAAAGCCTCACAGCACCCTATCATCCAGCGTCAAACGGAGCTGCCGAAAATGCTGTGAAGCTTTGTAAGTCAGTAATAAAAAAAGCGTTAACAGATAAAGTAGATGTAGACACGGCACTGAATAGATACTTATTACTATACAGAAATACGGACCATTCAGCAACTGGAGAAAGTCCAGCGAAAATTCTACTAGGTCGCTCACTGAGAACCAGGTTAGATGCACTAAAACCGGATAGACTGTTAAGAGCCCAGCGAGTCCAGGAGCAAGTAATTTTAAACGTTCAACCAATTCATTTGGATCATCCCAGTATACATAATCAACATTTTTATTCATATTTTTCATGACTGGTAACCCTTTTCCTTGCGGCAGACTTTCAATACTGCTAGAAGTATTTTTGGTTAGTTTAAAGAGAGGTTTTATAATTTGCAAATACTTCATACCTCTATTACTTTTTATTGGTTGTTTAGGACTGAAATCACGACGGTGAGCATTTGTTTCCAACAGTAATTGTTTATAGTTTTGCAAATCATCAGCCTTAACTAAGCTTAAATTTGGTTTTAGTTTCAACAACAATTCAGCTAATCCAGGTGTATTTAAATAACTTTTTCCACCAACTGAAATCTTCTTTTCTGTAACTGACACTCGCATTGACCCCAACATAGTTTTTCCTCGCTCCAGCCTTACTCCATAAGGTACATTACTAAATATTTCCGATGACAATGACCAGGAAGAAGAATCTTGGCGAGGACTTTGAACAGATTCAAGAGTTTTAAATGATGTGTCACTTGAGTCACCCATCTTTAAATCGTCTTCGTCAGCTTCACCAGATGTTTTCTGCTCAGTTTTTTGAATGCTTGTTTGCGAGTCACGATCACTATTTTCCAAAAAGTTGTAGCTAGTAGACGTACCATCATCGAATTTATTATGTTCTTTGATAGTCTCATTGTTTGTTTTAGAATCCCAGTGTATATCTTCCCAATACTCCTTATTTATCTTTTCATTTTTGGCGGCTATGCTTTTTAGTGGACTTGTTAATGGTTTGAAAACCTTTTCCAAAACTAGATCATTATCGTAATCAACATCTTTCAATTGTTTAAACTTCCTTTTTACTGCTTCAGCAGATTTTACAATCTGTGTTTTTAGTACCTTTTCCATAGCGCGATAAAATATGTACCTTCTCTGGAAACGCAAACAGGTTAGTAACGACGCTTCGATCCGTAACTTGTTATAAATAGTAAAAATATGCTTAGTCAAAGACAACGAATTTGTCAAAGTTCATTCTGTAACATCCTTTACTTTTTTCGCAATCTTTATTAATGACCAGATAATTATAAGGCACACTCCATATTTTTGTGCACATTTCTCGAAACTGTGTCCAGCTCATATCGGCGTTGACATGTTCGTCATAAATATGTCGTAGATTGATGTCATCCTGTTTGAAAATTATGATCAAATTAGCATTATCCCTGATTAATTGTTTTGGTATCTTACTGTATGTTTGATTCAAATAGAAAGAATCAATCTTTTTATGTCTACCCATAGCAAAATAATCACGTATGTTATTTTGTTTTTCACAAGCAACATCGTCAAATATCATTACTGAGTAAGGTTTGGCATTTTGATGACTTATCACTTCTTCGTTATCACGAAATTTTGCAAAATTTATCTCAGGAACCATACTTAAGACTTTATCTAAAAAAACGTATTTTGGCTGATAGAGTGTTTTAGAATAAAGGTAAACGTTTCGGTAGCGCAATCCATTTTTGTGCAATAGAAGACCTATCATTACGTTTGTTTTACCACAGTTCGAAGGGCCACAAATGATACATCGAATTGTATTTGGTAAAAGGTTTCCATGTGGTTTTATTTTGTTGGTCGATTCGCTACAAATGTTTTCCAAACGTAATGATTGCGGTTGTTGTATAAATTTCATTCTCGAGCGTACAAAAAAACGATACTAACACCTAGAACTACAGGCGTGCAATGAAATCATTTTTGTATTTGTCGCTTATATAAATAATTCCTATTTATGAACTGAAGAAAAAAAAAAAAAAAAAAACATTTTGTGGTAAGTTGATTCGTAAGTCTAAAATTCCTTAAAGTTTAATTGGGATATAGACAAGTAATAAATTAGTTGCAGGTTTCTAGAGACGGTTAATTTGCATATTTCCCACAATAGTATTGGGAACTCTAGGACACTTTGAAGGAGTGAGGGCGAACGCAGTGAGCCCCTCACGACGGAAAAGTGTCCTAGAGTTCCCAATACTATACTACTACTGTGAATGGTGTTCGCTATCGTGAGATGATAACGAACTTTTTATGGCCCGAATTGGAAGATATGGATGTGGACGATATGTGGTTTCAGCAGGACGGTGCCACTTGCCACACAGCTAACGAAACAATGGCTCTTTTGCGCAACAAATTCAATGGCCGTGTTATCTCACGTAATGGCGATGTCAATTGGCCGCCAAGATCATGTGATTTGACACCGTTGGACTTTTTTCTTTGGGGTTATTTGAAAGAAAAGGTGTACGTCGATAAGCCAGCAACAATTCAAGAGCTAAAGGATGAGATAATTCGGCACATTAACGGCATAGAACCTCCATTATGCCTCAGGGTCATCGAAAATTTGGACCATCGGAGGGAGGTATGCCGGCGTGGTCGCGGCGCCCATTTGGCCGATATTTTGTTCCATACATAATTGAGTAATACCAATTTATCATAATAAAATATAATTACAATAATTTCCTAAATAGTTTGTGTTTTATTCAAAATCAACATCGGCCCTTGAAATTTAACCACCCTTCTACAAGACAAAAATAAGGAACTTTGCTTGAGATCAATCAAATACAAAAAAATGACATCTTACTACTAAAGCACTTCTATAAACGCATATATTTTATCACAATAAGTTTAGCATCTAGTGCATGTAACCGCTTTGGCCGTATGGTCTTTACATATGAAAAGTAAGCATTGGCTACATTTTTTGGTACATTTTAAATCTTTTGTCAAAATTTGTAGAAATCTTCAGAAATAAGCGCAACTCTATCAGTTTTCTTTCTTTCTTCTCTTGTTTCAATGTTATCAAAACGTAAAGCTGACAAAAGGAACAAAAACCTCTTTAGAGCTATTGTGACTCTAAAAACGTTTCTTTCTATACGATCTGTAGCCCAGAAACTTTCAACATTCTCATGACCAGACTTTAAAACGCCGGCAAGTAACATAAGGCCAAAGAAGGCTTTTATTTCTAGCAAACTTACGAGTACATGTTCGATATGCGCTCCCTTACTTTTGTTCTTCTTAGCAAATTCAGTGATTTTTTTATTCGTATGGGTGCACACAATTTCAGTCAGATGATCAGGTAGCAATAATTCCCAAGAGTCAATTTCAGACATATTCATCTTTTCACGTGCTTCTCATCTGAGGCCTGGGAGATGTGAAATAAGATTTTGTTGTCTTACCCGGGATGTTCTTGATGCATTTTTTGACCACTTGTATCTATTTTTACTTGTTCTTCTTCTTCGCTGCTTGAACTTGACGAGTCGAAATTGACGTAAGCTTCTAACACACTCTCTTCAGAACAACTGATCGCTTTTGCTTCTTCACAATCACTGATTTATTCCCGATCGCAAGTAGTTGCAGGGTTATTTTCTGGGCCAGACTCGTCATTTTCTTCCTTCAGTAATTGTAAAATTTGGTCATTGGACAAAATGCCGGACATAGTGATGGAATATACATGAAAAAGCGATAAAAGGCTATAAAATTGCAATACACTAATACCTATACTTTCGGTATCGGGGGTGATTTTTGACCCCAACAGTGTACGTACCTCCGCTCTTGACAATAATTCAGCTACGCGCGTTCGTCGCCTGCCGCACACCGCGACGTAATGAGATTACATAGATGCGCACGAGTGTGAGTGATTATACTGCAAAGTTATGATGGAAAATATGTGGCACTGGGGTGATTTTTGACCCCCGATACCAGCTAAGGGTTAAAGGGTGGCTACTGGCAAGTGGAAATCAAAGACAAAGACAAGGAGAAGACGGCTTTCTCAACCGGTAAAGGACTTTGGCAGTTTAATGTTTTGCCGTTTGGGTTGTGCAACGCACCAGCAACTTTTGAGAGATCAATGGAGCAAATACTGGCTGATCTACTGGGAGAAACTTACCTGGTCTATTTGGATGACGTCATTATTGTTGGTAAAGATTTTGATGACCACATCAGGAAACTGGAGCAAGTTTTGTCTAAGTTGCGCGATGCGAACCTAAAACTGAGCCCGAAGAAATGCTCATTTTTCAAGCGTAAGGTTAACTACTTGGGACATGTGATTTCATCAGATGGCATACAGATAGACCCTGAGAAGATCAGCGCAGTTAAGGATTGGCCAACACCAAAAGACAAGACAGAAGTGTTAGGACGATTGTTAAGAACTTTTCGGATATAGCAAAACCTTTGCATCGGCGGATGGAAGAAAAACGACAATTTCACTGGGATGATCAGTGTGCAGCAGCTTTCTCAGATCTCAAGCTGAGACTTTGTGAAACACCGATATTGGGATATCCAGACCCAGAAAACGAGTTTGTTGTTGACACCGATGCAAGCAATACTGGTATTGGAGGAGTCTTGTCATAAAGAAAAGGAGACCAAGAAGTAGTAGTCGCCTATTTTAGTAAATCTTTATGAAAACCGGAGAGAAATTACTGCGTCACTCGGCAGTGGTCAAGACGTTGCAGCATTAGTTTCGAATCAGGACTGTCCATGCAGCTTTAAAATAGTTGTTTTAAGAACCCCAAGGGTCAGGTTGCACGCTGGATCGAACAACTACAGGAATATGACTTTGTCATCGAACATTGCAGCGGGAAGTCACATGGAAACGCAGACGCCCTCTCCCGGAGACCTTGTTCGGAAGACTGCAAACACTGTCTAAGACAAGAGAATAAGGACTGCGTGAGAATGTTGAAGACCGACACGGTTAGCGAAGAGTGGAGTGACGAAGTCATGCAAGAAGCACAAAAGGAAGATTGTGACATAAAACCCATTTTCGACTGGATTAATGCCGGGGTGCCCAAACCGAAGTGGTGCGAGGTAGCTCCGATAGTAGGTAGGCTTACGCCGTTCAGTCGATGCCGAAATGGTGATCCAGTATACCCAATACCTGTATGGATTGATTATAACACGACGAACTAGACCGATTGTTAAAATCCCAAAACACTCTTTAGCGCACCGTCCCGTTGACGATGATCGATGCTAACCGTCGATGACGAAGTAAAAATTCGAGGTGGGTCCATACGAAAGTCCATAAATGTCTGTTCAAACTATTTCTCTGCATAATTAAAAGGCAACATTATTAAGGGTCCGAATAGTAACCATGCAAACCATAGAGGCTTGCCTAGTACTTTTACCATTCTCTCAGTTTAGTCGGCCTAGCGCACAGGAAAGACAATGTCAATACGTGCGGAGCCAACTAAGTTTAGTTGTCAAGTACAACACATAAAATATGAACAAAGAAGATTCCCTTCCTGCAGGAATCTAATCTATAACCAGTATTACGTACCTATTAAGTGCAGTAGTTTAAGAAAATTATTTACATAATTAATTAGGTCCTAGGTAAACATTTTCATGGGTCACACTCGACACGTGTAACCTACATACCACAATCACATCCGCCAGCGCTCACATACACAAGTTAAAAAATTATTGCAGATAATATGACTAAAATATTAATATGTTTAACAATTAAAATAAAGCTGCAGTCTGCTTATTCATCAATTTTCTATTATACACGGTGTACTTTAACTCAAAAATCTGCAAAATTAAAATGTTGATTTGGTTATCTATCAATCAACCTACATTCTATTCACTATAAACTAATTACCTACTGAGAATATTTTAGTTCTTACAATTTTCAGGATCCGTAGAAATAGAAATATATTCAGATAGGTAGCTACAAAATTTCAAATTATACTACTTCTATAAAAAAATTAAAAAAATCAGGTTGCTCAGTATGATAAGTACTTAGAAGTAACAAAAGGATCGTAATAGTAGTTTATGCAACTGTCATATAATGAAGGGTATTAAAACACGAGTGTGAGTTTATGAAACGAGCGCAGCGAGTTTCATAATAGTAACGAGTGTTTTAATACCCGTGTTATATGCAGTTGCATACACTACTTTATCTTCACTAATGCGCACTTCACTTCACTTCACTAACGTAGGCACTGACTGAAAATCAGCGCTGAGGGATCACTTCCTCAGCACAACGCTGAGTCAGCTGCCTTTTGTGGCAATGTAGATACACCACAGGCTACATCTATAGTCCTGTTTTATTTATTCGTTTTGTCTGTTGTGTATTTAGTTTTCCTTCTGTGTTGTGCATATTATGTTACTTATGTGCTTATTTTGTTTCTTTGATGTATCTTGTTGGTATAATAAATGTCTTTCTTCTTCTTCTTCAATTAATCAAACAACAAGAGTAAAAGCTGACAATAGTTTATTTAATTCACGCGTACGTATATAATCACAGTGATTTTGCCGCCATTAAAATTTAACCAATGAGAGCGCAGCTGCGCGCTTCAATAAAACGCGACCAACCTGATTGGCCAATCAAATTGGTCGCGTTTTATTGATGTTATAATGAGATTTTACGATATCGATGTGAATATTATACCATCATTTGAAATTGCTTAAATTGAGTGTTTTGTTGTCTGCGCTATAACAGTAGTAATTATAAGTCAAGTATTGAAAACATAAGTAGAATGTTACAACATTAGTGTAGATAAAAGTATATAACACCACTAGTAATCGTATAGGTAATGAATTTCGCTTTTCGCGTCCACCGTTAATTTTATACCACCTTGTATTGTTTAATTTCATGCTAACATGATATGGATATTCCATTTTTATCCATGTATGGCACGGTCCGAAGGAAGGGTAATGCAGTGTATTATTACTAATAATATAAATGCAAAAGTTTGTGAGGATGGATGGATGGATGGATGTTTGTTCCTCTTTGACTCATAACGGATTTGCCACACAAACAGATACATCATGCCCAGGATTGACATATCTAAGGCTACTTTTTATCCGAATACCACGCGAACTAAGTCGCGGGCACAGCTAGTGTTAATAATGAATGTTCCACTGTAGCGCCTAAACTGCTGAACCGATTTTGATGAATGTTCTGGAGCACTGCATGAGTCTTTACGGTATGATGGTATAAAGCACATTGTGAAATACAGAGAAGGATAATTACGCTGCTCGTTTTGCCATAAACATGCCAATTTCTTTTGTAAAAAATGCAATATTAAAATTGTTTTGAGATGTATCATACTATTCCTGTTTAACCATATGATTTACACCTCATTTGCCTAGTTTTTTTAAAAATCCAATAAAGTAAATAATTTCAGTAAAATCAATTTTCTTTATAACACACACATTTATAGTAGTACGTTATGCTAGCGTCGTTTATAAACGACACCGCTTTTCCGAGTTTCCGCGATGAATAATTTTTTTTAATAATTTTCCCGTGTTTATTTAGAATCATATAAAAAAATCATACAGTTTAAACACAATAACCTAATTTGGCGTCACCAGTCATCATCATCATTCAGCGACAAGAAGTCATAGGCCTCCTCCATGGATTTCCAAAAAAACCAGTTTTTTTCTTCCCAGCGCCTTCCTGCCTCTTGGATGAGGTCATCTGTCCATCTTGTGGCTGGTCGTCCTACGCTGCACTTGCCGATATGTGGTCTCCATTCGAGAACTTTTCGGCCTCATCGGCCATCAGTTCTGCGTGCTATGTGCCCCGCCCACTGCCACTTCAACTTAATAATCTGCTGGGATATGTCGACGACTTTCGTTCGTCTACGGATCTCATCATTTCTGATTCAATCTCGAAGAGAAATTCCGAGCATAGCCCTTTCCATAGCTCGTTGCGTGACCTTGAGCCTCCTTCTTATGAGGCCCATAGTGAGAGACCACGTTTCAGTGCCATAAGTCATCACTGGCAACACACACTGGTTGTATGATTTTGTCTTGAGCGATTGAGGTATATTAGACGATAAGACTTTTCTAAGTTTTCCGAATGCTGCCCAGCCGAGTTGGATTCGACGATTGACTTCTTTCACGAAGTTGGACCGGCCTAGTTGGACTGTTTGTCCTAAGTAGACGTATTTGTCTACAACTTCGAGAGTCGAGTTCCCCAATGTAATTGGGGTGGGCACAACACGGGCGTTCGACATGACCTTCGTTTTGTCCATGTTCATTTTAAGGCCCACACGTTGGGAAACTCGACTGAGGTCTTCGAGCATTATGCCGAGGTCTTCCATCGTTTCTGCCATGACTATTATATCGTCGGCAAATCGAAGGTGCGTGGTGTACTCGCCATTGATATAGATGCCGCGTCCCTGCCATTCCGGAAGCTTGAAGGCATCTTCCAGTGCGTTCGTGAACAGTTTCAGAGAGATAACGTCTCCCTGTCTCACGCCTCTTCTCAATGGACTTGCTTCCGAATTCTGCTCCTGTACTCGGACCGACATAGCGGCGCTGTTGTACAAGCACTTCAGCACCTCGATATACCGATAGTCAATACGGCAACGTTGGAGAGACTCGAGCACTGCCCATGTCTCGATCGAATCGAAGGCTTTCTCGTAGTCCACAAACGCTAAGCAGAATGGCAAATTATACTCCACAGTCTTCTGTATAATTTGCCGCAGCGTGTGGATGTGGTCTATGGTACTAAAGCCCTTTCGGAAACCGGCTTGTTCGGGAGGCTGGAAGTCATCAAACCTGCGTTCGAGACGATTCGTGAGGACCCTCGAAAACAGCTTATAAACATTGCTCAGAAGCGAGATAGGTCGGTAGTTCTTCAATAGAGTGTTATCCCCTTTCTTGAAGAACAGCGTCACCACGCTTCTGTTCCATGCTTCTGGCGTTTTTCCTTCGAGCACGACGGAATTGAAGAGCTTCTGAAGGACTTTAAAGTCTGGTGCTCCACCCGCTTTCAGGAGCTCTGATGTGATTCCGTCCTCTCCTGGTGCCTTGTTATTCTTGAGCTGTTTCAGGGCCATCCTAATCTCATACAGGCTGATGTCCGGGATATCTTCGGTACAATGTCGGGTCAGTTTGGCTCTCGGATCTTTGTTCAAACTGCTAACAGGTTTTGCGACTGAGGTGTAGAGCTGTCCGTAGAAACTCTCAATCTCCTTCAGCACCTCTGATTTGGTCAACGCTATAATGCCATCCCCTCTCTTCAGCTTCGTCAGCTGGCTTTGCCCAATAGACAAGTCTTTTGCGAACACTTTGGAGCCCTTGTTCCTCTCTATAGTCTCTTTAATACGTTCGGTATTAAAGGAACGAATCTCGTGCCGCATAGACTTTGAGATGTGTCTATTGAGCTGCCTATATGACTCAGCATCCTCGGAAGACTGCAATTGTAATGCGCGACGTTTAGCCATGAGGTCGAGAGTATAGTTTGAGAGCTTTTGTGGTCTACTCGTACGGTTGGGTCTATATAACCTCGAGCCCACTGTACGTACAGTTTCTACAAACCTGTTATTGATCTCGTCCACCGATGCGGCGCTCTCCAGGCACTCAAAGCGATTTGACAATTTGAGTTGAAAGTTCTCGGGGTTTTCGATATGGGCACGAGTAGGTCGGAGCGTGGACTTCATGAGACGAGACCTCTCAAGTTTGATATTGATATTCAAAGTGCCTCTTACTATTCGGGGATCCATATCCTGTGAGGTGGCTTCTGAAAGAAAGAGTTCATCATAAAGAGTCCCTCTTTCTCCAGGAAGTCTGTCAACCTTTGTCCTCTCGGGTTCCGTTGCCCATGACCAAATTGCCCCACTCTCATCTCACCTTCGCTTCTTGTGCCCAGCTTCGCATTGAAGTCCCCCATAACCACATTAAAATAGGTCTCCGAGGTATGTATGTCCTCATACATCACCTCTAACTTCTCATCGGAGTGTGACGAGGTCGGTGCGTACACCTGAATGACCTTCAGCGAATATCTCTTGGATATTCTGAGTATTAGGTACACCACCCTGCTCGACACACTGTTGATGGCCAAAATGTTGTTTACGAGGGACTTGTGGACGAGAAACCCGACACCACCCTGGGACTGTTGTTCGCCCTCCCGGTAGTAGAGCGGATTTCAGGGTTATCGTGTCCTCGCCCTCTCGACGGACTTCAGATAACCCAGATTTTGAGAATCCCAGTTAGAAAAACTAGCAGATTGAATACGTGGAGTATTGAAAGGCGGGACTACAGTAAGGTGAATTTGTTGCTTTTTCATAAACATTTACAATCCCTCAGTTTTTGTGATATGTATGAATGTAAGGACTCAAATACTGCCTATAATATTTTCTTCGAAATCTTCAAATGGCTATACGACATGTGCTTCCCTCTAAAAACTATAACCATTAAACATAAAAGAAAATCAAAATGGATATCACGCGGTATTCGTGCGTGTAGTAAAAAACAAAGAAAGCTTCTCTGGGCTTACAGAACTTCACCGACGATGGCAAATAGAACTGAACTCAAAACCTTCACAAAAAAATTTAGGACCATAATAAAACTGACTCAACGTGCACAAAACAATTATTTTATTAATACTGCACAGAATAAATCTAAAGCGACATGGCAAATAATTAACAGCACAAAACCAATATATCCCAGTGACTCAATAACAAAAATAAAAAAGACAACAAATATTTTTCTGAGCCCTTTGCTATTGCAAACGCCTTCAATGATTTCTTTATTGATCAAATTAATAGCTCTCTAAGCAACGTAACCCCTTTGAAAACAACTTCAAAATCATACATTCAATCAATGTCACCAACAACGCCTGCCGAGGTACAAAATATTATTAAATTCCTCAAAAAAAAAAATAGCACAGGGTATGATGGCATAGCAACCAAAGCAGTGAAATTTGTAAATGCTATAATAGCAATCCATCTAAGTTATTTAATAAATTTATCCATTAGTAAGGGAGTCTTCCCTGATAAATTAAAAACGAGTATTATTAAGCCGCTGTTTAAGAAAACAGATAGAGAATGTATGCAATATATCTATAATATCGAAAATATTTGAAAAAGTAATCTACAATGAAATATATCAATATCTTAATAGAAACAACATTCTCTGTTCCGAACAAAAAGGATTTCAGAGAAACAAAAGTATAAATATGGCTATATTTGACCTAATTAAACAAATTCTAGAAAATGTCGACAACTCATCTCCAGTTTGTTCTGTATTTATGGATATGACTAAGGCATTCGACTACGTAAGCCATAATCGCCTTGTGCATAAATTGAACGCCTATGGTATTAGAGGAAATGTATTAAATCTGTTAAATTCGTATTTAAAAAATCGTGACCAATACACCGAAATTTGTAGAATATGTGAAGTAAAGAGAACTGAAATGAAGTATTTATCAACGGCACGTACAGTCATCCATGGCGTTCCTCAAGAAGCGTTTTGGGGCCGCTCCTGTTTCTAATTTACATAAATGATCTGCCGATGCACATCGAGCACCCAATGATCCTTTTTGCTGATGACAGTACTTTAATAATTAAATACGATTTATTTAACAATTATGAAAATGACATTAATAATTCTATAAGTAATGTAATAAAGTGGCTTGAAAATAATAACCTACTGATTAACTTAGATAAAACATATATAATGCATTTCCGACAAAGAGTCGAACCACAACATATAACTATTCGATATCAAGATAAAATAATTGAAGAAGTCCACGAGACCAAGTTTCTGGGTCTAATAATTGACGACAAACTAGATTGGAAAAAACAAGCAGCAGAAATATGTAAGAAACTAAGCAAATCTGCATTTGCTTTGTATAGGCTGAAATATATAGTTAATACAAATACTGCTTTGTCAGCATACCTTGGCTTTGTGGCATTTACTTTGCGTTACGGGATTATCTTTTGGGGAAACTGTACGGAAAGAGACACAATATTTAAAGCTCAAAAGCGTTGCGTCAGAGCTATGTGTGGCATCAAAACAACAGATAGTTGCTTGCCATATTTTAAATCTTTACGAATTCTCACGGTGCCTTCACTATATGTATATGAACTATGCGTATTTGTAAAAACGAATTCTGATCTATTTTTAGAACTATCTACAGTACGCAAACAACCAATACGCTCTCAATACAAAGGGAAATTGTCAAAACCAAAATGCAAGACAGCCCTAATGCGTAAGAGTGTTCTGTATATGGCTCCCCTTATATACAACAAACTCCCACTCCATATTACTGAAATGAACTTGCCGTTGTTTAAATTTAAGCTGAATAAGCTATTATGTAATTGATAAATGTTATTATTCGGTACAAGATTTCCTGAACGACTTGACTATTTAACTGCATAATTCAAATCTTTACTAATTTAATTGTATATTTGACATTTTTTAATCTCTTTATTAGTAAGTATATTAACTATTACATTTATTTAACTTCGCTGACAAATCTTTTTTAAACATCTTGACTATTGCCTGTTTGACATTTTTTATATTTTCATTGGTAAATTGACATTACGATTTATATTATTTAATTTTGTTTTCAGAGATTTAAAAGATTTGATATTAATTATAAATTCAATGCATGCCAGATATGTTTTAGACCTAAAATATTTGTATACCCTGTGGGTAAAACATAGAGATACAATTCACACTTAAGACCTGTAATCAACACCTATGTTTATGACAAATAAAAGATTTGATTTGATTTGAACCCTAGGATATCCCAGTGTAACCTACCCATTTCCTCTTCCAGCTCAATTAGCTTTTCATCTGTCCTCAATCTGCGAATGTTGTGTGTTACCAGGGCCAGTCGTTTTCTATAATTTTGGTTCTTATAAATTTGCTAATAGGCGTCATATATTTACAAAGCGATTATTGCATTTCCAACCTGTCGCTTGGAACGACAATTTCCTGTCACAGTACATGGTCAAAGCGATAGAAAGTATCGTAGCGTTGAAAAGTGTTTCCTTTAAATTTAATTGTTTAAAGATGAAAAAAAAATTGATTGTTTTTTTACAATTTTTGATACTGATATTAGCTGTTATCATTAGATTATAGGTAGTACTTTTTAACATAAAAAAAAGAAGAAAAAATTTTACCTCACGATTATTTTTTAAACCAGTGCCATAAGTTTCAAAATGATGGTTAGAATGTCCCCTTAAAAGACGATTAACGAATTCGAAGTCACCCTGTAGATAGCAAGGTCGTGCAAAATTAGCAAGTGCAGTCGAGATCGCGTCGACCCATACTCTGCTCAGCAAGATGCACAAAACAAATACAAGAATAAAAAGAAAAGGAAAACGTTTACACCTACTTCACCGATTGCGAAGTACGCTGATAACGTATTGTCTGAATTTACGCATAGAAAGTGAAAATATATTAATAGGCCTGGATTTGGTGTCGGCGAAGAACCACTCCCGAATCAGTGGCGGAATAACCACAAACTGGGTCTGTGTGGGCCTTAGGACCTAAATAACCCCAAATAGTGCACCCGTGGCGTGTTGGGAAAGCGAAGCGAGTAATATCCCCAATTCCTTAATTTTTTTAGCAGAAAAATTACAATGATGTCAGGCTATAAGAAGAATTTACCTCAAGAGGGTATCGGCCCCATAAGGGCAGGAGAATCCCTCCCCGGTGTCACTTTGGCACCGAGCAGCCACTCGGAATCTAGAGGGGCAACATCTCAGTAATCTCCTTGGACGGCAGCACACCGGCACAGGCCAGGAGCGCCAGCCCAAGTGAGCCAATGCGCGATAACACGTGGCAGACCGTGACTAGCAAGTTTGTTGCCAGGTCCAAGCTAAGCCACCGCCTGCCCGTGTCGATGATAGGGTATACTTTTGGCACTTGAGCCTCGCTACCGATTCGGCAGCGGCACCGGGAGTAGCAGAAGTTGTGGATAAATGCGAAGGAGCAAAAGTGCCGCAAGTCGCATCCCACAGTAAATTTATTAAGTAATTTAGTAAGTTGATTGCGTATGTTACTTGATTTGTATGTATTTACCTACTAGATAGTAAGGTCGTGCAAAATTAGCAAGTGCAGTCGAGAGCGCGTTGACCCATACTCTGCTCAGCAAAATGCACAAAACAAATGCACAAAATAAACAGAAAAGGAAAACGTTTACACCTACTTCACCGATTGTTAAGGGGAACGGAACGTGCCGTGTAATCGTAAACATAGTAGGAAAGTCAGTCCGTAGATTTTAATTGAAAAAATATAGTAAAACGCGATAAGTGCTTAATACAGCTGAATGTAATCAAAGCACACAATTAAATCTACCAGTGCCGCCCAAAAGATCGCCACGGAATAAAGAGAATCGTGAGTAAAGTAACAAGTTTTAAACCATCTTCTTCAACAATAAACTCCAACGGCCAACGGAGAGAAAGAGACAGCAATAGAAACGTCAACCAAAGTGACACTATCAGTGACGTTGTGGAGTCTTTGACGGTCGATCCGCCAATCAGAGACTGAAGCGAGCCGTCATCTGTCATCTGTCAGCTGTCAGGGACTAAGAACGTTCCTTTGTACGCAAGCTTGTACGCATCACAACACGATCACTGTTATTTCGGCATCTTCTACTTGTCGGCAAAATGAACTGCGAAGCATGTAATAAATATATAAGCAGCGCAGAGGCACAAAAATGCTATTTATGTAGCAGATTCTACCACTACTTGTGTATTAATATGACATCTGCCAAGTTTCGAGAACTGAACAAAAAGAAATGGCAGTGTCCTAGCTGCGATAATGTAACAAAACGTTATGACAATGCCACCAACCGCATAAGAGGAGACGAGACACCCACGAGGAGACAGTTTGAGCAGCTGGACGCGCATGCACCCGTCAGGCCGGAAGGCAGCGCCCCGCCCACGGCCAGCAGTGCCACGACGAGGGTTCCCATGGAAATTTGCGAAGCCGGCCAAGCTCAACGAGGCCAAGTCATCTCTTACGAACAATTTGGTTTGCTACTTGACTCTAAACTGGACACAAAACTGAGCTCTTTCAAGGAAGAAATCACCAGAGAATTTAACCAAATTCTGAGCCAGCTAAGAGAAAATGTTCAACTTGAGGTGACGGCCCTTAGGAATGAGAACGTCAAGCTGAGAGAAGACATCACATCCCTTCAGAAAGCAGTTCCACCTCTGTCTACAACGGGAGATACTGGGCTGATGGAAGCCATTACCGGTTTTCAGCGCCAGTTGAACGAACGAGACCAGGAGCTGTTATCAAACGATGTGGAAATCACAGGTGTCCCCGAATGTGACGGTGAGTCAACGGGACATGTGGCTATAACGGTGGCAACAAAGCTGGGAATGGTGATCGAGGAACGGGATATCGTCAGCGCGCTACGAGTTGGCCCAAAGCGCGGGCCAGTAGAGGGAGCCCCTATATCCCGTCCGCGTCCTATCGTCTTGCGGCTTACCCGTCGCTCGCTCCGAGATAACCTTATAAAGAGTGCGCGAGTGCGACGCGGCGCTACCACTGCCGATCTGGGCCTGCCCCCACACGCACCCCAGCGTTTTTATATAAATGAACGGCTAACAAAGATAAATCGCGCTCTATTCGGCAAGGCTCGTGATGCGGCTCGCGAAGCACAATGGAGGTTTGTTTGGTCGAGAGATGGAAGAGTGTACTGTAGAAGAAATCAAGCTTCGGAGAGAATTATCATTCGCAGTGAGGAGGATGTGAAGAATTTTATAAAAATCTAATTTGGGTCATGTTGTGTGTTTATTTATTATTATGCATGATTTCTTTTTTACCTAATATATACCATAGCTTCACAAATTGTATATATATAATTATTTATAATTACGTTATTTTTATTGATATAAGATGTGCCTACATTACATGTACATGCGCGCGTGAAAGTAAAACAAATCATTTCAAAATTTTAACAACAGATTTTTATATTCAATTTCGACTCTGTCATTATATACTTATTTATCATACTTATTATATACATATTACATTCGTAAAATTTTATAAATGACAAGAAATAAATATCTAAAATTAGGACTTTTTAATGCTGGCTCCCTTAGTACGGGGCATGACGAGCTTTGTGTGGAGGTTGATCGTCTGCAGCCGGACATACTCGCTGTTAACGAGACGTGGTTAAGACCCGGTCAGGACGCGCGTGCCTCAGATATCCCAGGGTACCGATTGCGTCATATACCGAGACCTTCTCACCTCGCTAAGCATGGTGGGGGTGGAGTGGGTTTTTACATTAAAAATGGCCTTAAGGTTCGTACACTGACTCCTCCTCTTTCGGACATTGAGCAGATGTGGTTAACGCTGAGTGTTAATTCGTATTCATTTCTAATTGGTACCGCTTACAGACCTAATTGGGTGAAAGTTGATAATTTTTTGGACTCTCTTACAGATTCGATAGCTACTTTGAACCGGTATGACTACATAGTTTTGCTAGGTGGTTTTAATATAAACTTATTAAACACAGAAGATCGCTGGTCGGTTAAATTACACGATTTTATGAATAGCTTGAGTATTAAAAACCATGTCACAAAACCAACTCATTTTACATCACATAGTGCCACACTTATTGACTTAATATGTACTAGCATCGATACTCCTCTTGTTGATGTAACTGTGGATCATATCCCCGACCTCGGAGCCCACTCTATAGTCTGTGCAAATCTCAAAATAAAAAAGGTTAAAATTACTCCAAAAAAACTTACATTTAGGCCTATAAAAAATATATGTTTAAAAAGTTTCAACGATAGTTTACTTTCTATAAACTTTTCTAGTATTATTTCCTTGGCTGACGTTAATATTATGACTACCGAGTTAAATAAGTTTATATTGCGGTTATTTGATAACCATGCGCCCGAACGCACTGTTGTTTTGCGTAATAAGGAAATACCCTGGTTGACTAGTAACGTCAAGTTCATGATTCAATTGCGGAATCGGGCGCATGACAAATATAAGCAAACCAAAGCAGATTTGGATCTAGATCAGTATAAAAGCCTGAAAAGGATGGTTAACAGCGCACTCTACTTTGAGAAAAGAGCATTTTTTGAGCAACATATAAATTGCAATAATAAGGACTCTGCAACTTTATGGAAAAAATTGAAAAGCACAATTTTACCGAACTTTAAACGTGTTTCAGATCTACCAGTACATTTTAATGATCCAAATGACATTTGCCAGCAATTTGCTAGTGTCCCAGGAAATGATATGGTGTCGATATCGCAGTTGACATTTTACGAGTTTAATAGACATGGCTCCGGTGTGTTTGAGTTGCATACAGTAGATGAAATGACAGTCGCGAAAATAATATTGGCCCAAAGATCGAATTCTGTGGGTGCAGATTTCATTAACTTGGACATGGTTATTATGACTTTGCCATATTCTCTCAGTGTTATAACAGCTTTAATCAACAGGTCGATAACTACTTCAACTTTTCCGGATGTTTGGAAGACTGCTCTGGTCAGACCTTTGCCAAAAAATGACAATCCAGTTCTTGTGAAGGACTTACGACCGATTAGCATATTGTCATTTTTATCTAAAATTTTGGAAAAAGTTGTATATGATCAGGTGTTCAAATTCGTTGAAGATAACAATATTTTACCAAAATTTTCGGGTTTTCGAAAGAAGCGAAGTACTAATACGGCTTTGCTGGACGTTGTAGATAATATTTTGTCATCTCGAGAGAAAGGGTTTGCTACTATTTTGGTCCTACTAGATTTTTCCCGTGCATTTGATAGCATTAACACTTCTTTGTTGCTTTCAAAAATGGCTTACTATGGTTTTAATATCTCAACGATAAAGTGGTTTGATAGTTACTTGACTGGTCGCTCCCAACAGGTTGTTATTGATGGTCCTGATGGATCAAAAATTAACTCACGTCCAATAGAGGTAACTAGAGGAGTCCCTCAAGGCTCTATACTCGGCCCATTGCTTTTCATCATATATAGTTCAGATATACAATCCATACTCACTAGAAATTATCATATCTACGCCGATGATATCCAATTGTATACCCCTATAGATGAGGAAAATTTCCATGTCGCTGTCCAAGGTCTGAACAAAGACCTGAATCTCGTTTCTGTCTGGTCAAAAAATAATTCTTTGGTGTTAAATCCAACTAAATCAAAATTTATGATATTAGGCTCAAATGCTCAAGTCGAAAAAGTGTTGAACCTCAATCCTGTCATAGAAATTGACGGAATACCTATAGAGAGAGTAAACAAGGCGAAAAATCTAGGGGTGACTTTTGACAGTGATTTGCGTTTCGAACAGCATTTGGGAGAGGTAGTACAAAACTGTTTTTATAGGCTTAAAGTCTTGTATAATATACGGTCTTTCTTAAGTGAAGATATTAGAATTGAGCTTTGTGAATCATTGATCTTGTCAAAGCTTAATTATTGTCTCACTGTTTTTGGGCCCTGTTTGTATGAGAGGTCTCATCGTCTTTTACAGCGAATTCAAAATGCAACAGCTCGCTTCTGTTTCAAGATTCCCCCACGAGCACACATCACTCCATTTCTTAACAATGCAAAATTATTAAAAATAAGAAATAGATTAAAGTTGCAAATGGCAAGCTTACTGTTCGGAATCATTCATTCAGGTAAACCAGAATACCTTTACGAGAAACTGTCTTGGCGACAAAGACCCACTCATCGGGCATGCTGTGCTGTTTTGTCTATGCCAAGGCATGCAACTGCGGCGTTCAGGGGAAGTTTCCGATATCAGGCAACAAAATGTTGGAATAATATTCCACCCCCAATTCGCGTGATAAAATCTTTAACTGCATTTAAGGAAAAGTATAGATTGGAATTGCTAGAGGATCAGTTGCTCATAGGAAAATAAAACTATACAGTTTGTGTTACTTTTACATATACCATTTTTATTTTATTACAATTATATTTTTAATCATTATTCTGTTTGTGTTGACAGTTTAGCTTTTTCTGCTCGACGTTTTCTTTTATTAAGCAGGGCCTTGAGTCTTACTTGTTCCTATGCTCTATAGAACCTAGTGTGCGTTATAGTCACGGTAAACGCATATTCGGGCATTTATATCACTATTTATCTCTATGATTATTATATTTTATTTTATTAAATATGTGTGTATATTTACATATTTATTTATTTATTTATTGAAATTACAATTTGTTTTGTTTCCAATTATTATTTCATGCACTTTTAGTATTGGATTATTTATTTATTCTGTGGAATTATTTGTTATAAAATTCACATTATGGTATCTTAATTACGGATAAAGGTACAGGTTTATATTATTTTATATTATATTATATTATGTTTATTTTATCACTATCATATTATTTTATTTTAGTTTCTAGGTATTTGTAAATGTCTTTTATTTGTTAGGTACCAGCAGAATACCAGCGTTACAGAAAGTTCTCTTTCTGTAACACATGCTGAGCTGGGTCCTTTTCACAAACGCAGTACATTGGCACGGCATGTTACTTTAACTGTGTAAAATGATCGAGATTACCATTGTATTCTAGCTTTAAGTATCATTGTACTGTGTTAAATTAATTTGTGAATAAAACTTTTTCTATTCTATTCTATTCTATGCTGATAACCTATTGTTTGAATTTACCCATAGAAAGTGAAAATATATCGATGGATTCAAAGCGCGCATTATACGTCTCAACGAGTCGGCGCAATGGCAACCGCTTGCCCTCGTTGGTCCTACATTTGCCTATAGCAAACAGGCATCGCACGCACACCTGACGCCTATGTACGCTCCTGGGCACTATATAACACAGGTTGTTCGTGAGTGTGTGTGTTACAGTCGTATCTATCTTGACACATGTTGTACAGAGTCATTGCTTCAAAAAGTGTGGGTCTAGAATGTAGTGCAGGTATTTTATATAAAGTAAGCAATTGGTCGTAAGAAAGGCGAGCACAATGACACCGGTAGTGCATGGTGCGAAGAAATTTGCGTTAAACTTTTTATTGTAGTCCTTACTACAATAAGTATAATGATACTATTGAAAAAGTTGAAACCCTTGTTCCAGACAGGTATATCGTATTCTAATTGGGCCCTAACTAAAGCTTTTTTGAGAAAAATGTAAATCGCCGGTCTTCCGAACTCTTTCGTTGCTCTCATTACAAAACCAAACATTACAAACACCAAGGTTCGAAAATATTGACATCGTTGTGAAAATATTCCTAAAACAATTCGTCTTTACAGGTCTAACACCGAGTATGAATTCTCCAGAGTGCCAGCAGCAGCTCCGTCTAACAGCAAGAAGCCGAAATTGGCGACATCGGGCACGAAGCGCTAAGCCATTAGCGGTGTTTGTGAGGAACAAAACATATACACACATACATGCTGTCTCGCCTGTGTCCCGTGGGAGTAGGCAGAGATCAAGGAAAAAATAAAAGGTAGCGGAAGTTGAAAATAGTTCACTATGTGGTGGTAGACTTTTTGTGCATAAAGCTAGACAGACTCATTTTTAAGTGCTGGGCATGTGCTGCAGGTACCTACGTACAAGACAATTCTGCGCGAAGACGGAAATTCTTAAATGCAGGGTACAGAAAATGGACGTCTCTCTTTACCGCCGCAGCCATCCAGAGCAGAAGAAACAAGTGTGCCCAAATACGTCTGAGGGACTTGAAAAAAAAAAACAATGAAAGCAAATTCCGACATGAGCTCATATTTGAGGAAATTAAGGAATCTTAAAGTTTTGTCAAGAATATGATATAATCAATTGTGTTGTTCGAGACAGGGGTGCTCGTATCTCCACACGTCAAGTGAAGAAGAGAGCTTATTTCTCACGACCGGAACAATGCCCCGTGTGTTACTTGGAGGAAGTTCAGCAATGAATGCAGCGGCACCTATGATTGTAAATGAAAATATATACGTTGTGTTAGCATTACACTGCAAAATAGTTTGCCAATATTTGATACTAGTAGACCACCCCCACCATTATACCACATGGGGCCGAAACCACTGGAAAACGGAAGTTCACAAATTCTTTTAAAGCTGGACCAGCCAAATCGGCGAGGCGCAGCCCTATTCGACAGTGCAGTAGTTGCGACCAACTTGCCATAGGCCTCGCTGCATGCAAGGCATCACTTGAGATACTTAATCTAGAAGCCAACAAAAACTATGAGTACAAACATAAGACTCATGAAGTGGGGTTGTGAGTGTGGTCGCCTCCTCGTTTGAGAGCGCCTACTTGCGTATTGGGTCCATCTCTGATCAGCCTGCTGCGGGAGCAGTCACCCTCCTGGCACATCCTTGGCAACGGCCCCAATTCTGGGCTTAAAAATTAAGGAAGTATTATCAGCAAACAATACTATCTGCGATAGTTTTTCTACTAGGTAGGGCAAATCATTTACGTAAACAAAAAAAAGGAACGGTCCTAGTATAGAACTTGAGGAACTCCTACTTTTACATTAGATCCTGAGGATTTAACTCTATTAATATCTACTTTTAGGGTTCTGTCTGTTAAGTAAGATCGAAGAAGAGCTAGTGATTTATTACTTAAACCATATCGGTGTAATTTTATGAGGAGCGTTTCGTGGTCGACGCAATCAAACGCCTTGGACAGGTCACAGAACACCCCGATGGCATCCTGCGCCTCCTCCCACGCATCAAAGATGTGCTTTATTAATGCTATGTCTGCGTCCGTCGTTGAGCGGCCCTTCGTAAATCCAAACTGTTTCTTATGAAATAGCTTATTTATACTAAAATGAGTCTGCAATTGATGCAAAATTACTTTCTCAAAAACTTTACTTAGGACCGGCAGTATTGCTGTTGGTCTGAAATTATTGGGATCTTCACTATCGCCAGATTTAAACAAGGGTACTATTTTACTTAACTTTAATAGATTAGGAAAGGTTCCCTGGTCAGTGCATTTATTAAAAATTGTAGCAAGGTAAGGTGCTAGAATATGGATAACCGTGGATATAAGTTTAACCGATAATCCCCACAAATCTTCGGTTTTTTTATGTTTAACTCTTTAAATATTTTGACAATAGCAAAGGGACTTATATGGGTGAATTGGAAGTCAGCTTTGCATGTATTTATACTTTCCAGAAGTAAAGTTTCGGCTGATTGAGGGGAAGAATTTAAGCTAGCCGTTATTTTGAGGGGTATGTTTTTAAAGAAATTTTCAAATATTTCTGCTTTGTCTTCCTTTGAATTCACTAAATTCCCTTCTACCTTTAAAGCAAATATCCGGTCCCTAGGTCTCGTTTTGCCTGTCTCTTTGCTAATTACTTGCCAGACTGTTTTGATTTTATTAGTTGACGCCAAATTTGTTTACTTATGCTAATGGATTTGGCTGCTAAACAAGTTTGCCTAAACGTTTTTGAATATTTTTTAACATACTCTCTGAACGTCGGATCGTGATTAAATTGTTTCTCTTCATACAATTCATAAAGCCTTTTCCTACTTCTATGTAAACCTGGCGTTGCCCATTCTGAAAAACCGCGATTTAACCCTGTAATTTTTTTTACGTTAAATATCTGTTCAAATTGTTTTGATATGGTCGAAAACAGCACTTTATATAATGTATTCGGATCAGTGCTATCAAAATTTAACGAATCTAACTGTGTGCCTAACTTTCTTTTAAATAATTCAATTTTTTTTCTGTTATTGGCCTACAAATAAAAAGAAAAGGAAAACGTTTACACCTACTTCACCAATTGTTAAGTATGCTGATAACCTATTGTTTGAATTTACCCATAGAAAGTGAAAATATATCGATGGATTCAAAGCGCGCATTATACGTCTCAACGAGTCGGCGCAACGGCAACTGCTTGCCCTCGTTGGTCCTACATTTGCCTATATCGAACAGGCATTGCGCGCACACCTGACGCCTATGTACGCTCCTGGGCACTATACAGGGCGTCCCAAAGTTATGGGCCATGAAGGGAAAGTACCTTAAATATCGTAGATAGGGTATTTTGCTGAAAGAAGACTTTATGTTATTTTTAAAAGTTAGTAATTCTGCATTCAAAGATTTTCTAAAAATTACTTGCCTTGTCTGGGAATCGAACCGACTTAAATGTAAAAAAAAACACCCCTAATTTTATGATAGTAGTATAATATTGGGCATTCTATTCCACCTTCCATTCGTCTGAGCTCACGCCGCGCCGTGCCCGGCGCGGCTTGTCGTTCGCTCAGCCTCATTGCAGGTTGAATAGAATGCCCAATATTATACTACTGACTTGGTATAATATTGTAGTAAAACAATAAACTGTTTCAGCCGTTTCAGTATTTTCCAAATGTAACTTACCTGGTTATCCTTTTCTTATAGTTTCATTTAAACGTTTAAGTTTAGTGAGATACTAGAATCCGTTTAGTATCCGCTACTCTTTCTTTTAGATTCCCTTTACAATAAATAGTGAAGTTAATTTGTATTGATTGCACTTCAGCAATGAAGATCTAACCGGTAACATATTATTTAATTCAAAATGAAATTTGTTAAACAGCCTACTTCATTAAATCTGGAAAAAATTTATGTAGATTCCAACAAATTAGAACGTCGCCACGGAAAACTTTTACCCAACACAATCCGTTGTATAATTTGTGGACCGTCAAACTGTGGAAAAACAAATTTAGTGATTGGCTTACTTTTACATCCCAATGGATTACATTTTCGTAACGTTTACGTATACTCAAAAACTCTTTTTCAACCGAAATACATATTTTTGGAAAAAGTAATGAATCTCGTTCCTGGAATAAGTTATTTTAAATATCGTGACAATGAAGAAGTCATAAGCCCGGAAAATGCATCTCAAAATTCTGTTATAATTTTTGATTACGTGGCATGTGAAAATCAAAATAATATTCGTGATTACTTTGCTACGGGTCGACACAACAATATAGATTGTTTTTACCTAAACCAAACGTATAGTAAAGTTCCAAAACAATTGATTCGTGACAATGCAAACCTGCTCATAATATTTAAGCAGGATGATATAAATCTACGCCACGTGTATGATGAACACGTGACCACCGACATGCCTTGGCTCCAATTTCGAGACTTATGTTCACAAATTTGGAAATATCCATTTAGCTATTTAGTAATAAATAAAGACTGTCAAAAAAATAATGGTTGCTACAGAATGAAATTCGACACCTTCATTAATTTGAAGAAGAAGAAGAAGAAGAAAGACATTTATTATACCAATTTCGATGATTAATGATAAATGCAGCTTTTCTATCAAATGCAAACCACTTTTGTATATCCTTTTTAAGTGAGAAGTTGTACCATTTGTAAAATGAATAACGAAAAAGCGGTAAAACAGCAAATAATTAAATCTGCTGAAGCCATCAAAAAGAAGATGCAAAACTTAAAAAAATAGTAAACTGGATTTCGAATTTGCATTAGAATCCATGTTTAAACCAGTGACAGACCCCCTTAAGTTATTGACTAAAACTCATATTAATAGTGCCGGAGTAAATGATGAGGGGTACCAAGCAGAAGAAAATTCGATTGACAATTTAATAGAGGCGTCTACTTCTACAAGAAAGAGGAAATTGTCTGAAACTAGTAGTGCGTCAAAAAATACATTCCAACAAGCATGGTCTAAAAGTAACGATGACTATGATTCAGAAGTTGAACAAAATTCGAAAAATAACATGAGTGATTTACTTTTCGAAACAAATTCTGATGCCGCTTCAAATCCAAATCCAAAGTCTACGTCATCATGGTCTTTATCATCGGAAGTATTCAAAGATGTACCTTATGGGATAAGATTAGAAAAAGGGAAACCTATGATAGGATCAACACCTATTACTATAACTGCAAGTTCATTTGAAATTGGACGACAGTCTTATAATAAAACAAAGGGACTTACCGAATTATTATACAAAATAAAACCTGATTTAATCATTATCACTGAAGATGATAAACAAAATTATAAGTCTATATTAAATGAGGAGTAGGCGATCAAAACGTCACTTTGACCATTTTTATCTTTTTTTTTTTTTTATTTTTTTTCCAACTCGCAACACTGAATTACGTCGATAGAAGACTTTCAATCTCATCAAAACGTAGTGTTTCTCTGAGAAAATAAATATTTAAAAGTGCCTATTCCTTCAAAACGTCACTTATTTACGATTTTTTTTTCTTTCAAAACGTAACTTTTCCCGTACAATCGTAACGTTGTGCTGAAAAAATGCTATTTTTCCAGTTATAATGTGGTAACACAGTAAAAAAAAAAACTTTACTCTTTGGTTTTCTGTCAACATAACGGTTATTTCTTGTGTTTTGAACTGCAATTTTCAAACGTAATACTTAAAAAATGGCTGAAATTGAGGTGCAAGCGATAAATCAAGGAACAAGAAAAAAGACGGTTAAAGAAAAGGCAAAAGTGCGTGAGCGAAGATGTGCTAAGTAAGTAGAATTTATAAGCAACTACTGTAATTTTAGGTAGTAGGTATCTATGTTTTATTTTACTGATTTCTTTCACGTTTCTTACATTACAGATACGCTGATAAGAATTCATTGCAAATTGGACATGTGATAAGTAGTTCCAAGAAAAAGGATGTCAACGCACTACTTACAAAAATCTATGGCGAAAATTGGGCTACTCTAGAAAACCTTCAATGGTATAAAAAAATTATAATTGAAACAGCAGATTTTGGTGAAATTGGTGAAGATGAGGAAATGGAGACATTGTGCGATTGTATGGAGACTGAGGAACCGTGTCTTCGTGTTTGATGTCTTCACACACAGTTCCTTAATCTCCAAAGAGCAATTTTTTTGTAATAAATAAGATTAATGTTAATAATAAGAGAATATTAACGTGTCTAATTTGATTTAATACCTGTGTTTTAAAATGTAACATATCCATGGTTTCCTTAGCAAAATGCAACATATCCAAACTTGATTCTATCAAAAGGTCACTTTTCCATTGTGGTCGCACAGAAAGTAACTTTTTCAAATTTATTTATTTTATATCTTGATAAATTTTAACGATAAAAATAATATGAAAAGGTTATATTTCGTATAGGATTGATCAGTTTTTATAATATTTTTCTCTCAAGGTGAATTGTTATGGGTTCAAAAGATATTAAGTTTACTGGACAAGTGACGTTTTGATCGCCTACTCCTCAAATAACACAAATGCTCACCGACGTAAATATTACTCCAGTCAACCAATCAATAGCAACAGGGGCTATAAGTATTTGCAAATTGTAAAACCTTTAATAAATTTCCCTATAGCGGTGAGTTCTAATTGCACTCTTAAAGGAAAAGGTTTATCATTACTTAAGCAATTTGGTAAAAAAGTAGATTATGTTTTTTGGAATGATCCAAATGAATTAGTTGAAACGTTAAAGTTATTAATAGCTTCGAAGGATGCTGGTAATACTGGATTGGATGATGAAATATTATCAATCATAAAAGAACTGAAGAAACGTGGTGACATTGAATGAATAAATACTTATTCAAACTACATATTTTTTTATTTCGACTCTAACCTTAAGAAGACAGTAGCGATAATGAAGATTAGGCACTGTTTTAATTTTTTTTATACCTGTTGGACCTTTTTTTGTTGCCTGTAAAGTACCTGACATTTGCCCGTTTTCTGGAAATGTTCAAGAATTTTCATTGTTGTTTGTTTTTGTGTTTTATTTGTGCATTATATTAATTATTTAAGTAAAAGATATATTTTTTGTTACCCTATGACCGCACTTGCCCCTCCCTACCCCGAAATGGGTCACCATATTCTGAAACTAAATTAGGTCGTCGTTACAGGTTATGAGAAAGCCATATGAAGCAAAATATCGCAAAAGATAATTTTGTCTAGCTAGCGTGTTCTAAATGAACCATAGTGCGGCGTCCTGAAAGATAGTGGGCCCCGAAATATTTATGGATCTGAGGACAGCCAGGAGAATTTCGTGACCTACACAGTGACTGTGAGAAGGGTTACGCAGCGATCATCTTTGGCATGGCGGAAGTCATCGTTAATTTTAATTAGAGCAGTAACCTATCTGTTGCGGTGGCTTATAGCCAAACTGTTCCGGAGGTTTATAGCCTAGCTGTTGTGGCGGCTTGTAACCAAACTGCTGCGGAGGTCTACAACCTGTGTCGGTTTTTGAGGACCGGTTTGTTGACCAAAATGCTGTGGGCGAAAGCCAGATAACTGTGGCTTGTAACCGAAACCTGATGATGATGATTCCATATCTGCCTGCTTAGAAGTGAACTTAAATATTCCTGTTTCCATCTACGCCAATAAGATTGTACCCTATCAAAACGACTGATGACAGTTTTCACCAACCAACCCATAAGCTCCCCATAACTAGGTAACCCTTTTCTTAAGTACTCCCTAACTAAAACTCAGTTTCACCAACATAAGTAACACCTAACTAGGTATCCCCTAGTTAAGTTAATCCCCCATGCTCTCTCGCATGTATTGGATTGGTTCACGGCAAATAATCTGCTTCTAAATTCCAAGAAGACAAAATGTATAAAGTTTACCTTACCAAACGTAAGATTAGTTGAAAACAACATTGTACTCTGAAAAGAAAAACTAGAATTCTTAGAAGATACCGTTTTTCTAGGCATCACAATCGATTCAAAATTTCAATGGGGTCCTCATATTGTAAAACTAGCACACAGGCTTAGTTCTGCAGCATATGCAGTCAAAAGAATTAGAGAGCTCACTGACGTTGCAACTGCTAGGCTTGTTTATTTTAGTTACTTCCATAGTATTATGTCCTACGGCATACTACTGTGGAGTCGGGCAGCAGACATTGACACGATCTTCATCTTACAGAAGAGAGCGATCCGATTTATTTACAAACTAGGTAGTAGGGACTCGTTAAGGGATTTCATCTTAACAGTTGCAAGACAATAGATTTATGAAAATATAATGTTAGAAAAAACATCAGCAATTTCGAAAATATTGGTAGCCATCACAATATTGAATAATACAATACTAGGAATAAACATAAATTGTCATTTCCATGTTTTAGACTTGTAAAAGTTAATACATCGTTTATGGGGCACTGTGTACGGTTCTACAATAAGATTCCTCAAGATATATTAGAGTTACCACTGACGCGGTTTAAAAAATATATTAAGCATACTCTATGCAAAAAAAAGCCTATTATAACATTAAGGATTATTTGGAAGACAAGGACGTCTGGTATTTAAATAATGTTAACAGGAACGATTGTACCTAGTGTAGTGTAACTTTAAGTTGAAAACTCTGTTAATTAAGCAAACCTGTTTTGAAAGGAATAAATGTGGAGTTTCTTTGTTAGCTTCTTCTCGGCATAATCTATTTACGTTCATTAAGTAAAGATTTTGTTTTTAAAGTGAAAAAATTTTTGACTTTGACTTTAAGTTACAGTTTTGTCTATGGTCTAGTGTTGTGATATTGGTACAATTTACCGGTAAATTTTTTTCATGAGTTGTACAGTCATTTAATCAATTTAATAAAAAGAAAACAGTAGGGCACTGTTTTACAGCTTTAATATGTTTAGCTTCGCAATAAATATGACAATTTTCTTTTAAATTAGGTAAAACATCAATTGTATGGCTGTAAGAGATGGCACACCTAAAAAAACTTGAGTGACATCTGTGATTGATTGATTTGCTACAACAGTGCAAGGATACCATATTAACAAAAAAAAAAACCGATGGAACTACAAATGAAGCCAAAACGGCGGCTTGGACGTAATTAACTGACGACTTCAACAGTACTAGCAATGTTCACAGGCAAGTTTATTTCCAAATGTTTCATACCAAGTAAGCGGTGATATCCTAATCGGTAGAATAGATTAGCCATGTGCGTGAGGTCTTGGGCGGTCGCAAGATAAGCTCTAGTGGTAATGTTTCCAAAAGGTTTTTTACGAATATATTTTTTTTTATGTTGCTATCTTCCAGAAATGCCCTAATTAAACTGTGGGAGAAAATAAAAAGTAAGGCAAAAACATATAAGGCACAAAATAGATTAAGCATAACGGGAACAGGAGGTGGACCTTCTACATATAAATATGACTCAATCTTAGAAAAAGTGTGCGTTATATTTGGTCGTGGATGCACAGGAATTGAGGGTGTAAACGACAGTGATGCTGACGTTACAGTCAAGTCATCAGAGGACTCTTAGATCTCAGAAACGATCCAGCTAACACTTCCTGTTTCTTAAGATTTACACTTTGAAACCAATGTTACCTACCAAACCTACCTGAACTACTACTCTACTGATCAACGTAATGAGTAGAACTTTTCTATTATGATACTGAACCTATTTTAAAAACCTATTTAGAGGCAAAAAATTCCACCCATGCCGGGACTTGAACCCGCGACCTCTAGCTAACCGTGCCAGCTGAGCTAATGCGTAAGTGCAGGTTAGCCAGAGGTCGCGGGTTCAAGTCCCGGCATGGGTGGAATTTTTTGCCTCTAAATAGGTTCTTAAAATTTGTCGTCAGCACGGGTTAGTGCAACAAAAAAAAAAAGAATATTATACTAAACCTAATCAAGCACTTATATATTTTAGATTTATCAAGGGACTCCAATAGAAATTGATTTGAACTTGGATTCAGAGCAGTCCGGCTGGACAATTTCAAAACCTAGTAAGTGACCTGAGACAAATTTTACAGGAGAGCCAAAAAAGGTCACTTCGAGAGCTTGCCTAACTGAGAATATAAGAGCTAGAGACTTGAGAATTAGATCAAAAGATGCTATATATCCTTGGCTTTACACAGAATTCAATAGTTATCATAAATAAAGAATAGATCACGTTTTATGGCCCTTACTAATGATTAATTTGTTTTTTTACTTGAATGCGTGTTTGATTGACAACTTTAAAAACCTAGCAAGGGCCGTTACTAGGTTTCTAATATTGTCAACCGCTGCAATGATCATTGGATATACCTAGTAAGTGTAAATGTTGAAATGAAATCACTAATTTTACAATCATCATTTACTTTATTAATGAATAAACTTTAATATTTTAATAAGAAAACCTCAAAAACTTAAAAATACAACATTAATCTGTTATTATTTGCCCCCCTGAAACTAAATCTTCGGATGCGTCACAAACTGGTAAGTTTATCCAAAATTGTCTCCGATTTGAAGGTATGAGAATCCTGTCAAATTCATGAGCTGTACCGATTTGTTGCGTTTACTTCTTCCAATGTATAATATTAATGATTGTTTGTGTATGTATCTCTTTCTAAAACAGTTGCTTTATTGTTTGTTCATTTTAATCTTGGAACAAAATCTAGAGTCCTGTATTACGCCTCTTACTTATTTATTGCATTAAGTATTACCTATCTGTGGGGAATGCTGAGGAATTGGCAAAATGTACTATATTGACTCTAATATTTTTTATGCTATAAGTTTGTCAATTCTGTTTTTTCTCCTTAAATAAATAAATGATAGGGACAAGTTTGGACACAATGTCATCTTTCTTACTCTGTTTAATACCTCTTGGGTCATTATTCATGACAGGTACCGGCAGCAACTCCGCGTTGAATTTTTTCAAAAGGAAATCTAGTTCTATGTACTGCTCGTCAAAATCGACTTTGAAAAACATTTTTTAGCTTCCGCCAACAAATTTGACATCCACTACCGAATTCAATGTAAAATTATGAAGTGCGTCATTAATTTTGTTGCGTCTCTGGGTTCTTTTCTTTTTGCTCCATTGGTTTTTTTTTGCACCTCCACAATATCAATATTTTTTCTGCAGCTCATCACTGCATCTTTAAAATCTTCGTAATCGTAAACGGCTTCTCGACGCTTAATTTGAGTTTCAATATTTCCATGCACGCCGTCTTCTGTCATGTGGGTATGACCTTTTGTCAAATATTTCAGATTTATGATTTCAAACCCCAGCCATTAAATTGGTCTTCGACTATACTACTCAATTCAACATGGAAAAATCCCCCAAAGACAATCCCCCGGTTTCTCGTACACTAACAAGCTGTTAATCTACTGTTAACAGCTATCAATGGTTTTTTTGTATGCACTTTGGTCAATTGACAGCTGTTACCAGCAGATTAACAGCGTGTTAGTGTACGAGAAACCTACTCTACACGACACTACTACGAGAAACGTACACTAAAACAAATCACATTGATATATTTGAGGTTATAGACAAACTGTGTTAAACTTTACTGCAGTAAAAAAACATAATTTTACTTACATGTCAGTGTCTTGCCGGGCATTTAGGACATTCAACATCATTTTCGACCTATAAAACTGTCGTTTAGACATAGTTTCTCAATTTCAATTAAATAACCAACAAACGATCCGCATGCGTCGAGGCTTGTCGCCTTACTTTACTCTACTCTTTGGCCTTACTAACGTTGGCGCGCGAAATCCAACCGTCTTTGACCATTTCAAAAACCTAGCAAGGCGCCAAACCACTTTAAAAACCTAGCAAGGGACACCCCTTACTAGGTTTTTAAAATGGTTTTTCGCCATGCTTGGTTTTTGAAATGGTTTTTTGCGTTCTCCAGCATTACAACTGTGCCCTTGCTAGGTTTTTTAATATTCAAAATCGAACTTCTAAGGTCTTTTTTGACCTTTTGAAAATGCAGATCGATGCTTTGTGGTCTAGTAAGCTGCAAAATGCAAAAACCCGTTTTTTCTTAGATGTGTCACTTGCTAGGTTTTGAAATTGTCCAGCCGAGTCAAAGGAGCCTCAAATGAGTGAGTGAGTCTAATCATTAAACGATCGGAATAGAAACTCGTAGCGGAGACTGTTTTTTTTTAGTGTTAATTTACATAGTCTCAGGATCTCGTTGAGGTAAAGAATTGGAGTACCCATCCTCGCCACAACAAAATAGTAGTGGATACTGCAGGGCGTCGTATGAACGGTAGATTTCACAAATTCGCTGCAGTGAATTATCGTGACTCTGAAGGATAACGTCTCGTTTTTCAAATTGCTGGCCAACCATTACTAAGGTCACCTCATTAGACGTCAGTGCATTAGAACGAACTCTGTGGCTTTCTCTCAGCATTGATGACTCCATTGCTATTTTTAAGTCTTTTACCTATGCATTACACGTATGTAGCATTCATTGCAATTGTCTAACTAAGCCAGGTTTCACACCGGGAAAGTTACTGCACCTCAATTGCACTTCTCTATCATCCTCGCCGACAAAATATATTTGTAGGAATTGCGGTGCTTGTTGAGGTGCTGGCAATAAACTTCCGACCAAGTATAAAACCGTCCTTTATTATCTGTTTAGCTCCAAATGAAGTCATTTGGAAACAGCTATTATATTTACGAATACCGTTCTTGAAATGGTCATGTTCTGGGTGTATATTCATTACATTATCAAGCTGTAGAGGGGCTCGGGTAACTGTTTATAAGGTGGAAGTTGCACCTTACCAGCACAACAGCATATGCCGGGTGCCTCCTCCTTCCACTTCAGAGCATTGCACCACCGGCACTTGTTGCTCATGAAACCCAAGGCTACGGTGCTGTAAATCTCATACTCTGTATTGATATCATATGCCATGCCGGAGTGAGCTTTGGTTTTCTAGTTACGTCTTTTCCTTTCTACTCGTCTTCCAGGATTAGATTGCTCATATAGAGACTGTGATGCCCTATGCACCTCAGGGTGAGCTTGCTGATACCTAGCCACAGCTTTTGCATGCACTTCAGGGTGAGCTGTCTGATACCTCGCCACAGCTTTTGCATGCACGTCAGGGTTAGCTTGCTGGTACCTAGTCACAGCTTTTTTGCACTTCAGAGTGAGTTTTCTGATACCTAGCTACTGCTTTTCTGTTCAGAGCCCGGTGAACATGGGTTTTTTTGCGTATACTTTTTAGAAGCATTTTGAAGTTGTTTCTTGCGAGTAGCGTTAGTGCATCTGGCACGCCGTTTTTTACAGCTTTTTGTAGATATGGCAAGACATGAGTCATGATCTGGTTCTGATGGGAACGCGGACAGTGAGGTGGTAGATACTTCTTTCCTTTTCCTAGTAGTCGTTTTGGCGATGTCAGGAAGAAGTGAAGGAGAGGCGGGCTCTGAAATTGGCACGGCGACTTCATTCCGTACATATACATCAAAATTGCCACTAGATAGATCATGTGAAAAGCGTAGTCGTCCCACGGGGTTATCAAAGTCAAAAGTAAAAAAAAATATTCAAAGTAACACAGAAACTGTGACTTATTGAACGTTACAATAAAAACTAGGTGTCCGTTTCAAAGTCTAGATCATTTGGAGAAAAAACGGACAAAAAAACTCCAAACTTAGTGTTTTCAAACATATTCCTTAATTAACAGGGTTTACATGTCATATCTTCTAAAAAGCTAGTACTAGGATGCATTGAACTGGCTTTAATTCCACACATCTTTATCATCTAAATAATCCTTAATAGCCCTTTTGACATAAAGTGCGCTTTAAACATTTTTTGAACCGTACTTCAGGCAAGTTTATTATATCTTCAGGGATCTTATTGTAAAAACTTATACAATGCCCCATAAAGGATGTATTAACCTTTGCCAGCCTAAATCTTGGGAAAGAAAGTTTATGTTTACTTCTAGTATTTACATCGTGTTGGCTACCTACAGTTTTAAAATTACTTCTATTTTTCCTGACGTACATAATATTCTCATAGATATACTGACTAGCAACTGTTAGGATGTTAGTTTCTTTAAAGAAATCTCTTAACGAATCTCTACTGGCTAGCTTATAAATGAATCTGATCGCTCTCTTCTGTAAGACAAAGATGGTCTCAATGTCTGCTGCCCGACCCCACAGTAGTATGCCGTAGGACATAATACTGTGGAAGTAACTAAAATAAACAAGCCTAGCAGTTGCGATGTCAGTTAATTCCCGGATTCTTTTGACTGCATATGCTGCAGAACTAAGCCTATTGGCCAATTTGTTTATATGAGGTCCCCATTGAAGCTTTGCATCAATTGTGATACCTAGAAATACAGTTTCTTCTACAATTTCTAGTTTGTCATTCCCCAATACAACGCTTCTGTCAACTATTTTGGCATTTGGTAGAGTAAACTTCACACATTTTGTCTTTTTTTAATTTAACAATAAGTTATTAGAAGTGAACCAGTTTAGTACCTGAGATAGAGCATCATTTGTATCGTCGAAGTCATTTTCTTGTCTCTTAATTTTAAATTTTAAAAATTTCTAATTTTAAAATCTGTAGTACCAACACTAATTCATCAATATTCCGTATGAATTTGAAAGAGCACTTCCTTTCTAAACTGTAATATTATTATTTTATGTAACTATGTTTTTGTAGTATAAGTTCCTACTATACCTATAAGTATGTTTTTTTATTTATATAGTTTGATATTTATTTTCCTTATTTTATTAATTTTGTATCTATGCAGATATTGGTTTATATTGTATGTATATTAGTATGTAGATATTATAGTGTCACATTAAAAAATAATGTAGCATTTAAGTAGTAATAATTTTTTGTTTGTGCTTTACATGCCCTCTTCCCGCTGTCTGTCTAACAACCTAAACGTCAAGGCTGGCTGGAAGAAATTTCTCTTGAAATAAGTCCGCCCTTGCTCATAATCTAAGACATTCATGTTTTTTTAAGTGCTCAATTTTGTATTTTGTGCAATAAAGTGTAACAAACAAACAAACTAATATATAGCTCACCATTGCGGTAAACTTCGGAACTTCGGTACGGAAAGAGTTGCCCTGTTGCTTCCAGCTCACATAAACTACCATAACTACAAGAGCGTGACATGTCAATGCAGTATTCAGTAGCACTGGAGTAATTGTCACCATTACTGTCGTGAGACATAATAGCGAACTCTTCCCAGTTGGCTACAACATGGCTAACAATTTGCTCACGTACCTCCCTAGCCATCACCTGTGTGTCATACAACAGATATGATATGGCCCGATACAGACAGGCTCCATCTCCAATAATAGGAACTACGGTGTGGGGCACCATAGACCCATAAATTTTTAATAACTAACAATCATTGTATGTGACGGATAATAAACAATAAGTAAATATCAAAGGTTTTACTCAACAACCAAGAAATAAAAACACCGTGAACGAACGAAGAGTAATATTATGCCAAGACAGAATGGCTTCTACGACGACGACAAAAGGTAATATTACCCAACAACATCCAAGAATACACGGTCAAGTAAAACACCGAGAACGAACGAATTGCTAACGATATTACCAGACAAAATGGCTTCTACGAGAACGATTTTTTCCGTCAGTCTATATATTAAGTGAAGTTAAACACAACCATAACGTGATATAGAATGAACTGGCTGCCATCTAGTGGCGTTTGCGCAAATTAAGAAAAAATAATATCAATTTTGGAAAAGATTCAAGGAACAAAATTCTGCAACCCCGTTCACTCCCTTAAGGGTTAAATTTAGAAAAACGGCTGTTTAGGCTCACCATAGTTTCTAACACCTATTGTAAATAATATAGTAATTCAGTCAACAACTTTGCTCTTACAAGTGCATCAGGCGTTTTCGTTCGAATAATATTAACGTAACTGACGGTGTTTGTGAATTTTTATCACTTTTTCTACTACGCGCGATCAGTGCGCATATCAATTTGTAAAATTGCTGAAAATACTACAATAAACCTGTGAAATCGATCAAAATCTTTCATTGAAGAAATTTACCTTTATGCCTGAATAGACATAAAGTGTTTTGGCGACCGTGACAGGACACGAATCAAGATACGGAAATCTCTTTGTTCTCCGCTTCGCCACACGTCGTCGGCATTCCAAAGGTCGAAACCCGTGAGGAATCTGAAGCCAGGAGTATCTAAAGGAGTATACCATTGATCAAGAAAGGATTGTTGGGGTTTGTACGTCGTGCAGCTAAAGTATTGACGCAAACATTGAAGAGGATTCGCCGAAATTCCGGACCGAGTGTTGCTAGTGTACCGACCTAGGTTAAAGGTCACCTGCGCCGTTGGATTTTACAAAGTTAAGTGCCATCCTTTCTCATTTCCTACAAAAACAGTCCTTACCTTGCATCTAAACCTATCCCTTAACCTAAATATCACGAAAATTTGTTTCTGTTTTTGTTTTTGTTTCTGTGATGTATCTTGTTGGTATAATAAATGTCTTTCTTCTTCTTCTTCTTAAAAAGTGCTAATTTTCTATAAAGATTCATCAAAATTTCATTGAAGGGTAGCCTACTACTTGTGCATTTTGTTTTCCATATGTACATACATTTTACTAACTACCTAAAGGTTAATTTACCTAAAATACAATCTTAATAACCCATACTTACTGTAAATTTACCTACTTACTGGTTTTTATTCCAATTATAGTCATTTTTAAGTACATAACTTTAGTTCATACCAGTTCGTACCACAGAGTTCATACATTCATACTTTCATTTTCTATATAAGGTTCTGTTTACTATCATACTTACCAGAATAAAAGGTCATTTTATTTTCAAAACATTCCCTAAAATACGTAACATCTTATACTTACCGAATAATCACACCTTTTTGCTACTCGCCGTGCATTCCAGGGTGCAAGTGCCTGCCATAGTGCCTCCCGACTACACCGCCAGGCACCGCGCTGTTATCTCTTATCAGTGGCGTAGCGATTCGCAACCGGTTTCCCGTACGGCACGGCAGAGGACGTCAAGTGAGGGACGTGAGCAATTTCATAACTTTTATTTAATCCTAACAGTTTTGTTGATTCACGCTGATTATTATAACGTAATATAATTACGTATTTGAGTAAATTTGATACGTATATTCTTAAATACGTGTAAATAGTTGTACAGTAATTTAACCGTTGGACAACATAGTTTATTTACAATGACGGACGACAACGTAGTATCTTTTAAAGAAATCATTAAAGAGTTGAATACTCAGCGTAGTTCAATAAAAGGTCAAATTACCAAGTTTACTAATTACATCACAAAAATGCAGCAAAGGGAAAAATTAGAGATTTTAGAGTTGTCTGAAGTATCGATAAAGCTTGGTAAATTTGAAAACTTGTACGAAAAATTCGATGAGTTGCAGACTAAGATTGAGGTTCATAATTCTGATAATTTGGAACCAGAACTTGCATATAGGGACCTTTTAGAATCTGACATTATAAAAGCCATAGCTATGGCTAAGGGCGTATTACAAAAACATCAATCAAACAATGACGATAACTGTCACCAAAAATGCAATAACAACAAACAAGGTTCCCAAAGTTCCGCTTTTAGGGTTCCGCCCATTAATTTACCAAAATTTGAGGGTTCTTTTTTCCGTTGGCTGGAGTTCCGAGACACTTTTTTAACTTTAGTCGACCAAGACGATCAGCTGACTGAAATACACAAATTCCATTTGTTAGTTTCTTTGCTTGAAGGAGAACCTGCTCGAATAATATCAAACCTTGAAGTTTCTTCGGATAATTACAAGGAGGCTTGGAAGTTGCTACGTGATCGATACGACAATAAACGGTCACTAATTAATCATCATTTAAATTCACTTTTTAAAATTCAACCTTTCTCCCAGGAATCCGAAAAATCGTTAAGGTTTTTAATTGACCACGTGACCAAAAACTTAAGAGCATTAGCTACCTTAGGTGAACCCACTACGTACTGGGACACGTTGATCATTTTTCATATGGCTTCAAAATTAGATAGTCAGACTTTAGCTAAGTGGGAGGAGCATAGAAACAATTGCGACGGCATGCCAACACTCGAAAATTTTCGAAAGTTTATTGTAGACCGTGCTGATGTGTTGGAATAGAAACAAAAAATATCAAAATAATAAAAATACTAATCAACAAAGCTTGCAAAATACACAAAAACATAATTACAATTCACAACCTCAAAACAATATGCGTCCACTAAATGTAAACAATTCAAAATTCGAAAAACAACGTTTCACAAAAACATTTGCATCAACAAGTCAAGATCAAAATCAAAATGCGTCATTCTTGTGCATCATCTGCAATAAAAATCATAAAATTTACAACTGCCCAACTTTTCAATCTAAAAACATACAGGAGAGACTGGCTGAAGTGGCTAAGTACAAACTCTGCTCCAACTGCTTGAGGCAGGGCCATCCAACAAGTGAGTGTCGATTTGGACCTTGTCGTGAATGCAAAAATAAGCACAACACCTTGCTGCATCAGTCGTCGTCGCCTTCCTCGACAGACGCCGAGTCTACTAGTTACGTCCACGCCGCCGCTAGTGTGGACTTGCCAGGGCGCCCACTAAAAAAGGGAATTCTTTCGACTGCGATCATTGAAGTTTGTAATCCTGCAACTGGACAAACTGAAAGAGTTCGTGCGCTCCTTGATAATGCCAGTGATGTTTCTTACATAACTACTGCACTAAAAGAAAAGTTATCATTAGAAGCCAACCCCATAACTAGTGTACAAGTTATAGGATTTGGTAATGAGACTTCTGACAAAAATACAGTAAACGCAGATTGCACAGCACAATTAAAATCATTAAAAAACGATTTTTCAGTAATTCAAAATTTACTTATACTAGACGATCTTACAGGCAAAGTACCAAACGTGCCTTTTGATATAAGTCAACTCAATTTGCCGAAACACATTGAGTTAGCTGACCCAAACTTTTTTCAACCAAAACAATTCGATATTTTGATTGGTGCTTTACTCTTTTGGGATGTTGTAGGCACTGAAAAAATATCTCTAGGCTTCGGAGAGCCTAAATTAATCAACACAAAATTTGGGTGGATCGTAGGTGGCCCACAAATTAATGCGAATACTACAAATTCTTCAAATTTTGTTCTTTGTAACAAAGCTATAACAGCGAATAGTACTGACATTGTCAATCCCGAAGAGCGTGTCGATAAAATGCTCACTAAATTTTGGGATCTTGAACAAGTTCCTTCACGCCCAATTCTCAGCGAAAGAGAAAAGGCATGCGAAAAGCATTTCTATAAAACTACAACACGTCTAGAAGATGGCAGATTTGTGGTCAAACTGCCGATAACCAAATCACCTGAGTCCTTAGGTGACTCATATCACACTGCAAAACAGCGTTTTCTGAACCTAGAAAAAAGGTTCAAAAGAAATCCAGATCTAAAGACACACTATGTCAAATTTATAAGGGAATATGAGGAATTAGGACATATGACTGAATCTGCTGAATGGAAGCCCAAAATTTCATATTTCTTTTGTCATCATGCCGTTTTTAAAGACTCCGAATCTACACAGGTTCGTGTGGTTTTTGATGGTGCAGTTCTTTCCTCATCCGGCGTATCTGTCAATGACATTCTTGCTGTGGGTCCTAATGTACAAGACTCTCTTTTCTCTATTCTGATAAGATCAAGGCAGTATAAATACATCATGGTGGCCGACATCGAAAAGATGTATAGGCAAGTTCTAGTTGATGAAGGTGACAGAAACTTGCAGCTTATCTTGTGGAGAGGATGAGTCCTTACCCATAAAAACGATGCGATTAAATACTCTCACTTATGGCACATCAAGCGCGAGCTATTTAAGCACAAAATGTCTTTGGCAGGTAGGCGAAGAATGCGATGATCCTAAAATCAAAAATATCATACAGCATGATTTTTATGTTGATGACATAGTTACCGGTGCTAATACCGAGCAAGAATTGCGTGAAATCCAACAAGGTGTATCAACGGCTCTAAAGTCAGCTTGTTTTAACTTACGGAAATATAAATCAAACTTACCTAATCTTCTCGAAGATTTAGACAAAAACTGCGAAGGTGACTTAACTCTTAGTGAAGCATCAAGCACACTAGGTATGGGTTGGGATCCAAAATCTGATATGCTTAATTTTCCAACAAAAATTCCAACAAAAACTAATCTTATTACAAAAAGACACATTCTATCGAATTCTTTTAAAATCTTTGACCCCTTGGGATTGTTAAGTCCTTACGTCATTCAAGCAAAAATGATGTTGCAAAAGTTATGGTCTATGAAGGTTGAATGGGATCAGCCTGTTCCACAAGAAATTCAAAATTCTTGGTTGGACTTTTCTTCTAATTTATCATGTTTACCTAACCTGCAGATAAAGCGAATGGTTTTGTGCGATTCACCGGAAACTATCGAGCTCCACTCATTTAGCGATGCGTCGCAACTTGCCTACGGTGCATGCATCTATACAAGATCAGTGGACAAGAATGGTGGTGTCACTGTGAACCTTCTGTGCGCTAAGTCTAAAGTGGCTCGCATAAATCCATTGACCATTCCCCGTTTAGAGCTGTGCGCTGCATTGCTGGTGGCAAAATTGTGTGCAGCTGTTATTGACTCCCTCCGTTACACACCAGCAAAAATTGTACACTGGTGTGATTCAAGTGTCGTCTTGGCCTGGTTGAAAGGCGATCCAACCAAGCTTAAGACGTTCGTAGCAAATAGGGTTGTCGAGATCAATGAGCTTACTGACTCATCCAGTTGGCGCTATATTCCAACTGCTGTAAATCCAGCTGACCTCATCTCCCGTGGAGTCAGCGCGAGTCAATTACTGGATCTTGATCTTTGGTGGTTCGGCCCAGACTTCTTGTCGAAACAAGAAGATAGCTGGCCAGTGCTGAAGAAACCTGAAATAAAAAACATACCTGAAATTAAAAACTTACCTAAGCCTACATCTAAAATACAAAATAATAACTTACCTGAAGAGAACACCGAAACTGCATCTGCAAAGGAAAATCCTGAAACAAAAAACACATTAAATCAAAATCAAATAAATAATGTCGTATTTACGCATGTAATAAATACAAATACATCAAATGAACTTTTGAATATTGACAGCTACTCAAAGCTAAATAAAATTATAAATATACTTGCATATGTTAAAAGATTTTTATTCAACTCACGCAACCCTAAAAATAAGCGTACAGGGCGATTATCTCTAAATGAGCTTGATGACTCATTTACTTACCTTTGTGTCATCACTCAGCGTCAATGCTTTCCGGACGAATACAAGGCTTTAAGTAAAGGCTTACCTTTGAAAGCTAAATCAAAGATTTTATCACTTTCACCTTTCCTTGATGATAAGAAGGTGATAAGAGTTGGCGGTAGATTAAATGCTTCAAATTATAGTTATGCAAAAAAGCATCCAATTTTGCTCGATTCGTCACACCATTTGTGTAAGCTTTTATTTGAACGCGAACATATTCGCTTATTACACGGCGGACCATCCTTACTTTTATCTACAATACGAGAATCAGTTTGGCCTATTAACGGCAGACGGTTAGCGCGCCGCACAGTGCACAATTGCGGCGTATGCAAACGCATGCGGGGTCAGACTTTCGCGCCAAAGATGGGAGATCTTCCTTCTCAGCGCATAAATGTAGATTTTGCTTTCAAAACAGTAGGTATTGATATGGCAGGTCCGTTCCAAATTTTAAATCGTAAAGGACGCGGGGCAAAATTGACAAAGGGATATTTGTGTATTCTGGTCTGTTTACGTTACAAGTGTCTCCATCTGGAGGCAATTTCGGACCGTAAAAAAGATGCATTTATCATGACGTTACGTAGGTTTATTGCACGTCGCGGTAAGCCAACGGAAATTTTCTGTGACAATGGGCGAAACTTTGTTGCAGCTGCAAAAGATATTGGAGCGTTCCTAAAACAGAATAATGATTCGATTTCTGAGTTTGCCACTCACGAAAATATCAAATTTACCTTTTCACCCGCTTACGCACCTCACTTCGGCGGAATCTGGGAAGCCGGAGTGAAATCGGCCAAATTTCATATAAAACGAGTTATGGGAAATTCCCATCTTACCTTCGAGGAAATATCAACCCTTTTCGCGCAAGTCGAGGCTGTCTTAAACAGTCGCCCTCTGTGTCCATTATCTTCCTCTCCCGATGACTACCTTCCATTGTCCCCTGGGCACTTCATCATTGGCAGGCCATTGACCGCCTTGCCTGCACCTAACTTAGAAGACCACAAAGAAACTAGCTTGCAAAGATACGCTCGTTTAGAACAAATCCATCAACATTTTTGGAAGCGATGGCAACGCGAATATATACATGAATTACAGCAACGCATCAAATGGAAAACGAACATGAACAAGCTAAAGATAGATGACCTCGTCTTAATTCAGGAAGATTATGTTCCACCTTTGTGCTGGCGTTTAGGACGTGTGGAGCGTCTTTTCCCTGGACCAGACGGAATTTCAAGAGTTGCTGATATAAGAACAACGAAAGGATGCATTCGTCGACCTCTAGTACGCCTGTGTCCCCTTCCTACGGCTGAAGAACTTCGGTGTTGAAAAACAAGTTTTCAACGGGGGGGAGGATGTTTAGGCTCACCATAGTTTCTAACACCTATTGTAAATAATATAGTAATTCAGTCAACAACTTTGCTCTTACAAGTGCATCAGGCGTTTTCGTTCGAATAATATTAACGTAACTGACGGTGTTTGTGAATTTTTATCACTTTTTCTACTACGCGCGATCAGTGCGCATATCAATTTGTAAAATTGTTGAAAATACTACAATAAACCTGTGAAATCGATCAAAATCTTTCATTGAAGAAATTTACCTTTATGCCTGAATAGACAACGGCGAAACACGTGTTCAATCAATTGTGTTGAAGAGTATTTATTTTAAGTTTCAAGAAAATTAGACAACAATCTTTATACCTCCCATACAAATTTTGGCAACCCTTTTCGCCCCGTTAGGGGTTGAATTTAAAAAAATCCGGTCTTATTCCTTGCCTACATTATAATAGACACTCTGTGCAAAATTTCAGCTTCCTAGGTCCAACGGCTTGGGCTGGGCGTTGAAGAGTCAGTCAGTCAGTCAGTCAGTCAAGACTTTGAATTTTATTTATATAGATAGATTTGGCCGAGTGTGGCTTACCTATTGGACTGAATGATGTAAAATTAATCATTCAAAGTTATTTGAACGCCAACAAAAGAATGATTCCAGTTTTTAAAAACAACCTTCCTGGTTGGGAATGGGGGCAACTATTTTTAGAGTGACACCCAGAATTGAAGTAAAAATTTGCTCATAATATTAGCAGAAATAGAGGAAAAGTAAATGAAGATATACTGAACAGTTTTTTTGATAGGCTTGAAGAAGAGTTAAAAGACGTACCACCACAGAATATATATAACTTTGATGAGACTGGCTTTCATGACCAAACAGCTAAGAAAAAACTACTGTTTCACCGTAAATGCCGCAATCCCGAAGAATAAGAAACTCTACTAAATCTTGTTTGGTGAAACAACGAAAACGGCAGCTTTCTTCAATGATTAGCTTTTATTTCGAATTACAGTAGTAATTTAACTACAAATTAACAAAAATAAGAGGCAGACGAAAACTACGGCGTTCGTCAGCTCGGTGTCGATTTGCTCAGTTTCAAAATGGAGTGGCGGGAACTGCATCGCCCGCGCGCCTCTTCACCCCGCTCTTCCCTCATTCGTCTGTAGCGTTAACAACCTGAAGCTCAGTCTTCAAGTCTTCATGCTGTACCAAGGGATTCGGATTAGTCTACTGTTGACGGGAAATTACCGTGGGGCTGCTCATTCCTATTGTAATCTTCAATTTAAACTTCCAAAGTTGTTGCCTGTTTTCTTTCACAACCTTTGAGGCTATGACTGCCATTTCTTTTTTAGAGAATTAGGTGAATTGCCTGGTAACCTGAGTGTTATCGCGAAAACAAAAGAAAATTACGTTTCGTTCACAAAATTCTTTCTAATTGACGAACAAGAGTTCATGGCAGTACGTTTTGTAGATTCCTTAAAATTTTTAGGCACAAGTTTAGAAAAAGTGGCAGAAAATTTAGCTGTTCAAGATTTGATTTATTTATCACGTTTTTACCCAGAAAAAACGAAATTCGATTTGTTAAAGCGTAAAGGCGTTTATCCTTATGAATACATGAGTAATTGGAAACATTGCCTCCTCGTGAATGTTTTTATAGCAGTTTAACTGACGAATCTATATCTGAATCCGATTATGCTCACGCTAAGCATGTTTGGCGAACATTTAGTCTATCAACCCTTGGTAAATATACTGACCTGTACTTAAAATCCGACGTGTTATTGTTGACTGATATTTTTGAAAGTTTCAGGCATACGTGTAAAAAAAATTATAAATTAGATCCAGCCTTTTATGTTACGGCACCCAGCTTAAGTTGGAATGCAATGTTGCTAAAAACTGGAGTTAAATTAGAATTAATAGAAGACTTAGAAATATTACGAATGATACAACGTGGTATACGTGGAGGAGTTTGCTTATGTTCTACTCGTTATGCTAGTGCTAATAATAAGTATCTACCTAACCATGACCATTCAATCCCTGATAATTATTTACTATACATAGACTGCAATAATTTGTATGGATATGCTATGTGTAGTTATCTACCCTACTCTAACTTTGAATTAATTGAGAACCCTCACTTGCAAGTTTCTGACATTCTATCTTTAGAAAATGATTCTGAAGTGGGCTGCATTTTAGAGGTTGATTTAGAATACCCTGAGACTTTGCATGATCTTCTTATGAATTATTATTGATTTGCCATTCGGCCCCCAAAAGTTTGCACCGCCTGGATCAAAAACTTCTAAACTGATACCAAACTTATATGATAAGTTTAACTATATCATACATTACATTCATCTGAAAATTGCCTTAAACATGGTTTAAAATTAAAAAGAATCCATAAAGCTATAAAGTTTAACCAAAGCCCATACTTAAAACAATATATAGATTTGAACACGGAATTACGTCAAAAAGCTCAGTCGCAATTCGAACAAGACTTTTTTAAGTTATTAAATAATAGTATTGGAGGATACCGAAAAGAGGTTAAATTTAAAGTTAGTAAACCAATGGTCTGACCTAGGTAATAAAACAAAAAAACGGGATTGTGCGGAACAACTCATAGCCAGACCTAATTATCATAGCTCAACAATTTTCACCGAAAACTTTGTAGCAATCCAATTGAAACCCGAAAAAAATACTCTCGATAAACCTATTTACATAGGATTTTCTGTATTAAAAATATCTAAGAGTCATATGTATGATTTTCACTATTCTATTATGAAACCTTTTTACGGACATAATTTAAAAATGTGCTATACGGACACGGATAGTTTCCTATACTCTATACAAACAAACGACATCTACAATGACATAAAATTAAATTTCAAACAATATTTTGATACAAGCAATTACTCTGACAACAATATTTATGGCATGACGAAACGAAATAAGAAGATTCCTGGATTATTCAAAGATGAGTTAGGAGGTCAGCTCATAGTTGAATTTGTAGGATTAAGATCAAAATTATACTGCATCAAAACTGAAGATACGGAACTGAAAAAAGCTAAAGGTATGAAAAAGTCTGTGGTGAAAAGATTGAATTTCAAGGACTATAAGACCGTACTGGTTAATAGCAGCTTGGTCCGAAAAAATAATATGATATTTAAGTCCTTAAAACATGTTATATTTACGCAGTCGCTCAATAAAGTAGCTCTTTCGTACAATGATGACAAACGTATTAGACTTAGCGATAAAATAAATACTCTTTCGTGGGGTCACAAATCTGCTTTACTTTAATGTGTCTAGATTAAGTAATTTTGGTAGTTGTTTAATGTGTCTAGATTAAGTATTTTTGGTAACTGTGTTTATATCATAAATAGAATAAAATAAATATCTATATTTGGCTCTCATACTTTCGTTTTATTGATACTATTTAACCTAATCATTGCAACGTACGCTGTAGTACACGACACCTGCAAGTCAGCATTTTCCTGTCTTAACATGTTCCAATGCCCGAGTCATTTTACATAGTTTCGCCAGCGATCACGTTGCATCCGCTCGTGCGCGCGACTATCGTCAGCAATCTAGCCACATGTAGCCAGGTTTACGGACAATGGAAAATGCTGACAAGAGGCTGTCCCAGTATAATACGAGCAACAAATTGTTTGCATATTATTATTTATCACTTAATCATTAAGCAGCACGGTCGACTGTCAAGTACAGCTCTCTATCAAAATACATTGTAAGTATTCTTTTTTGTGTGTTTGGGTATTTGGGTAGTGTTTTCCAGTTGTAATGGTATTTTTTATTTAAAGATAATGGACCCTTCTGACATATGGTTTCCAAATGCGCAACCACATGAGGATTATGACAATTATGTTAATGAATTTCCCGCTACCGCAGGACAGGACAGAAAGGACAAAATAAAAAAAAATAGAAAGAAACCGAAGGTTCCATCTTCATAATATGTAATAACAAAGGCGCCCAGAAAGGGTCATCGATTAATAAAAAATAGAAATAATCGATTTAAATGGGGTGCAAACGGCATCATCGTCAACGGAAGACAGAGTGATTAGTGCGCAATACATAGTGTCGGAAATAGTGGATGAGATTATGGACTATTAACGTTATTATGATTTATCCGGTATTCTCACTGTAATTAATAATTTTTCACTTTCTCCACACGTTTTTCACACCGAGCCATATCGCAACTGTCACTGTCAATGTCAATGTCCGGCGCTTATACTTTTTTTTTTGTTACGTTTCGTTCTTTTTTTTCTATTTTGCGTTTTGTTGGGCGCACCATGAAATATTTTTGGGAATCCTATCTATTTTCTTATAGGCGTATTTTGAAAATGCTAACAGACGGCCGTCCTGTATATGGAATGTAACTATTCCATTGCGGCCATTTGAGTTATCGTAAGTATGTCCTCATGCTTGATTATTGTAACATTAAAAAAACAATGCACATTGCGTATCAACAATTAGAATGAGCCATTCTTACGATCTGTTCTAAAAGTAAATTTCAAATGATAATAAAGAATAATGATTAATGAAAGGAAAAAAAAAATTTTTAGCAATCTGTTTATAGTTAGATAACTGCAAAAATGGCTGTATAGTTTTACATAATTTCACTGAAAAATTAACAGTATATTTTTAAGACTTATTCTTAAGTTAACCGACACAATCATCAGGTACATTGTGAGATCTGCTCGTTAGAGATAATTATTGAACAAGTCTTATAATTAGGTATATTGTTAAAATATGATAGTACTTTCCTATTTATTTAGCTAAGAATTATTTATACTATTAAAATCTAAGTAATATCAATCACCTAATCAAATGGCATTAATTTTACCTTTGTATATGTCTACCTTAATTGTCCACTGTGTGTTTATATGAATACAACCTGAGGTGTTTCTGCTGCAGGGTCCAGGGAGTCCTGTGGAAGGTCGATTTTAGTTAGACGAGTCTTAATATTTAATTAGACTGGGGAGATTTAATGTGGTGATTAAACTTTAGAAGGTGAGGTAAAATAATACGTGTTTTAATTTGTTCTAATTAAAATAGTGGAAGACATTATTGAAAATAAGGATTATTTTTAAATTAAATTGAAAATAAGAATTGTCTATAAATTAATAATATGACATGAATTTAATATAATTATAGCATAATATTCAAACGATACAGATATACCACCAAAAAAAAAAGTAGTGATGTTGAGTGTGCATTGCACCTGTAGAATACTTGGTGAGACTTAGCAGGATTTTAATACTGGTTATTGTGATCACTGCAAATGCAGGTCTTTCACCCAGTAATATTTGGCGATCACTGCAAATGCAGGTCTTTCACCTAGTAACATTTAGTGATCACTGCAAACGCAGATCTTTCACTTAGTAATATTTGGCGATCACTGCAAATGCAGGTCTTTCACCTAGTAATATTTGGTGATCACTGCAAACGCAGGTCTTTCACCCTGTAACATTAAAACATGTGTATAGACTTACGTACATTTTATTCCCTCTAAGAGATGTATGCAGCAATTTCCACATCAATGGGGGTATTCTACGTTTCTCTGTCCCATCCATTCCAACCCTGAAACAATCTTGGTTGTGGGACGGAGAATGTGTGGTCTGATTTTGTTTTAAGTGTAATTTTCCTTTACATTATACATAAATATAATTTTCTTTAAACTAAATAGGATTAATTAGTGAGTTAGTATTACTTCATTATTACCAACTGTATAATTATCGTTACTGTAATTCTGACAAAATGAATTAAAAAATATTGCTACGGCAGAGTCATACTGTATAATATGCTATTATTAATATAATCAACTTTTAAACTATTCTTTGCCGTTTGTTTCATCGAGTTCCGTCGAGTCATCATCGGATACTGAGAAAGTCACCCATTTTTTTAAGGCATCAGCGGGGTATACGCTTTTGTATTTCCTTTTGCTATATCCATCTATACTGGAAATTTCGTACCGGTCATTCGGTAGGATTGCAGTCACTCTATACGGTCCTCTAAATTTAGGTAATAGCTTCTTGCTTTTACCGTCAGCTAAACTATGATGATTTGGTATCATCACTAAATCATCCAATTCAAAGAATTTAGTGGGTGCTTTATTTTTGTTGTACTGTTTTGCCATGGCTTCTTGATTTTTCTTAATATTAGTGGACGCTAATTCACGAATGCGGTCCCTGTCATCGGGCGGTGGTATTTCATGATGATTTATTGTTTCTGTATCAATTTCTGTGTCAACATTATTGTCCCGTGGATTTTCACTCATGACAGAGTCGGCGTCGATATCCACAGCATCGTTAGGTTCATTATCTCCAATACCTTGTATTTCATTTAGTAGTGCGCCCTCAGCTGGGTTGATTGTCCGTCGACCAAACACTATTTCTGAGGCAGATGTTCCAGTGCTCCTGTTAAGTGTATTATTAAGACCCCATTGCACTTTACGAATGTGCACATCCCAATCCCGTTCGTCTTGTCCATGGTTGGATGAAGCTAGGGACTCCAAGATCGTACGATTATAACGTTCGATCTGACCGTTTGCTCGTGGCGTTGCCACCGCGTTTAAAATGTCCTTAGCTCCGATCACGTTCGTATATTTCTTAAATTTAGCGGAGGTGAAGCTGGTACCCCGATCGGAGATAATAATCTTAGGACTACCTATGATACTGAAGATATCGGTTAAAACGTTAATAGTTGTTTGACTCTTCAGATTCTTAACTGCTCTTATGAAGATGAATTTACTGAACCCATCAATTACACCCAATATGTATGAGTTTCCATTCCTACTGCGGACAAATGGTCCCAAGTGGTCCATGTGTAGTGTGTGAAATGGGGTGTCAGTTTTAGGTATTGGGTGTAACCGACCGCTACTTTTGGATGTCGTATTTTTGTTATAAGCGCAGTTGAGACATGCGGTAACATATTTTCGGACAAACCTATTCATTTTAGGAAACCAATAGTCCTGCTTTATTTTATCTAGAGTTTTATCAACAGAGAAATGGCCGGCCTCATCGTGGCATAGTTGGCATATGCGCCATCTTGCCGTCGATGGGACCACCCACTTCAAACTGTTTCCAACTTTTCTGTAGATTTTGTCGTCTTTAAGCTGATAGTTTTCAGTGATGTCTTTAATCTCCTTAGTCCCCGCGTTTAATATGGCTTTAGTAAGTTTAAGTTGCGGGTCGGTCATTTGCACGGTTTGTAGCCACTCGGTGGTATCACTTGTAACAATGTTTAGTATTTCAAATTCACGTGTATCGGTCAGATCTAGACCACAGTCGTTCTGGATTGGGTTCCTACTTAAGGCGTCAACGTGTTTCATTTTGTCCCCCGGTCTGTGTTCAACGGTGAAGTTATATTCCTGCAAGAGCAACCACCACCTGGCTATGCGTGGGACAAGATCTCTTTTTGTCAACGTGGTCTTCAGTGCGTTACAGTCAGTAAATACCTTAAATGGTATCCCTATCAAATAAGAGCGAAATTTCTTTAGTGATAGTACTACAGCTAGCGTTTCCAATTCGTAAGAATGAAGGTGCTCTTCATCCTTAGTGGTTTGCTTACTGAAATAAACAACTGGCTGTAGGGGTAGTTTTTCATTCGCTTTCTGCAAGAGAATCCCGCCAACCCCAAGCTTACTCGCATCACAGTGTACTTCCGTTATATGCGAGGGGTTGAATAGAGCTAGGATCGGCCGTCCTACCAATTTGTCTTTAAGGACTGTAAACGCAGTCTCTTGGTCGGGTCCCCATATCCAAGGGACGTTAGACTTGGTAAGTTTTGTAAGAGGTTTGGCTATACTAGCGAAACCTGGCACAAACCGCCGAAAAAAACTTGCTAACCCCACGAACTGCCTCACTTGGTGAACATTACTAGGTGTTGGAAATGCCGACACTGCTTGTATCTTTTTACTCCCTGGTTTAATACATTCACTTGACACTTAATATCCCAAGTAGTCAAGCGCCCGTTTAAAGAAGAAACATTTACTAATGTTGAGAGTTAGACCAGCTTTCTGAAGAGACAGGAATATCTTCCTTAGTTTGTCTAAACCCTCATCAACTGTCGTTGATGTAGTTAAGAGATCGTCCATGTACGGTATCGCTAGATCGTACCTATCTTTCCCCAAAGCCTTATTAATCATGTGCTGGAATACCGCCGGTGCATTAACGAGACCAAATGGCATCCTGGTATATTCGTAATGTCCATCGGGCGTTACGAATGCTGTAATATGTTTCGATTCTTCTGCCATGGGTATCTGGTAGTATCCAGACTTTAAGTCAAGGCTAGTGAAGTACCTTTGTCCGCTGAGGCGATCTAATTGATCATCAATAACTGGCATTGGGTAAAGGTCCTTCACCGTCCTTTTATTAAGGGCCCTATAGTCCACACAAAGTCTATGCTCTCCGTTCTTCTTTTTGACCAAAACTATTGGACTGGCATACGGGGAGTTAGATTCTTGAATTATGTTTGTGTCAAGCAATTCATTTATTATATCCCGCACTATCAACCTCTCACTGTATGATAGCCGGTATGGTTTATACGATACTGGACTATTGTCTTGGAGTTGTATGTGCATTTCGGTTATTGTAGTTGTCCCTAATTCGTTAAGATCCAAGGCAAAACAGTCCCTAAATTCATTTACAAGGTCTAAAAGTTTTTGAGATTTCTCTTCAGTTAAGTCATCGCCAATATTAAGCATGTCGATCGTAATTGGATGTATGTTAGTGTTGTCGACTGATTTGTTATCTTTGGAAACTACAACTTGTCTTACCTCAAACTCCGTAGGGGCTTTACTACAAAGATAGTCCCCTAAAGTCGGTAATAGTCTAGCTCGGGTAAGGAGTTTTTCTTTTTTTAGAGTCACACTTGCACTGGATAAATTTATCACCGGTAGTTGTCCCGCACCATCAATTAGCTTATAAACTCCTGGTAGGGTCATAATTTCTTCGTTCAACTTTAAATTTGTATTACCGGGAACGTAGATTTGTCCTGTGTAATTTCCTAGGCAGTGTACCGCCACAGTCTGCATGAGTTTGATGGTGACTTCATCAGTATTAAGGATTTCTACTTTGTTATCTTCTAAATTATCTGAATACAAAACTAGATAATTTGCCGTCTTATGTACTATAATTTCAGGTAATTCGGTAACGTTTTGGCCCACTAGTAAGTCAGAATTCAAATAAGTGTCTGGTACCACGAAGGCGTCAATGTTCGCTTTTACATAATCGATTGCTAAATTGATGCACATTTTCGCAATCGGTTGCATCTCACCAAACGCGAATCCTTTTATTAAAGGTAAGCTATTAGTGTCCTTAAGAGTGTTAATTTTTTTTTAAGCACTTTCTTTAATTAGGGTGCACTGGCTTCCAAAGTCGATAAACGCGGTCATTCTATTGCCATTTACGAGTACAGTCTTATTATAAATGTCCCAGTCTGCGAGGATAGCTTCACTTTATTTACAGTGGGGCCATTTGTGATTGCTAGTTGGTTGCTTGCTGTTACTTTTTGATTGCTTGTTTTGGTCGAATCAGTGGATGTTGGGAATTTTCTGCAGAATTCTGGTCTGTGACCGGAGTATTCACATTTGGTGCATTTATTTCGGGGTTTACCACAATGTTTAGATACATGTCCAGCTGTAGCACAATTATGGCAGATCATATCTTTCAATAAAGGCTTTTTCTTAGTAACTTGAGTGCCGGTTGATATTGGCGCAGTAGGTGCAGTCTGTCTCTTTCTGTCTTTTTTCATGCTCACGCTACGTAGGTAGCGGAGAAGTTTTCTAGGCGATTTAAAATCTGCTCCTTGTGCAAATAGCTTTATATTGTCGTCGTATATTCCTTGTATAATACAGTCAACTGCATCCTTGCCTTTTAGTCGACATTGGTTAAGTAGTTTTACTTTGGAATAATAATATTCTTCGAGGGTTTCCTCCCTCCGACTTCGCCTGTCCAACATTTCTCGGAGTTTATCAGCATAGTTGCTTCTGTCCGGGAAGTTGCGTAGAAGTTTCCGCTGCCACTCTTTCCATGTGAAGTCCAGCGTTGATAGTCCCTCATACCATGTCCGTGCTAGACCACAGAGTTTGGGCAGAGCGTTGAAAATAGTTTGCCTGTGGTTCCAGTGATATATGGCTGCGGTCTCATTGACTTTCGTCAGCCATGATTTCATTGTCTGTGTTCTAAGGTTTGGATCGAATTCTGGTATCATATCTTTTGAGCCTGTGAATGAACTGCGATCACGTTTGCTTAGAATTTCAAGTACACGCTGCATTGAAGAGTCTTTACTATTATGATCAGATTTGTTCTGACGAGTGCGGTGCATCCGCTTTGATCTAGAGTGAGAGCGTCTAGCACTATTGCTACTATCCGTGCTGCTGGAGGTCATCGAACTCATTGAAGCATCGGATGAAGTGTCAGAGTCTGAGGTGGTTGAAGAACCAGAGCTTAAGGTCCTGCTGTTTTTGTTGCGAGGGCGGCGGCGTTTCTTGCCTGAACGTGAGCGACTTCTCCCAGTCCTTCGATGGGTTTCTCTCCTTGTACGGCTTCTAGTACGCGAGCGATGCCGTCTTTTTTAGGGTTCCGTACCTCAAAAGGAAAAAACGGAACCCTTATAGGATCACTTTGTTGTCCGTCTGTCCGTCCGTCCGTCCGTCTGTCAAGACCCTTTTTCTCAGGAACGCGTGAAGGTATGAAGCTGAAATTTATATCAATTACTCAGGTCTACTGTCCCTTGAAGCTGTGAAAAAATCAAACTTCTAAGCCAACGCAATCAAAAGATACAGCCGTTTATGCCGCAAATTTTCGACACTTGCAAGGGAATCAAAACCTACAGGGTGCTTCCCGTGAACTCAGAATCTTGAAATTTGGTACGAAGCAACGTCTTATAGCATAGATAAAGGAAAAATTACGAAAACCATAAATTTTTAGTTACATCACATAATATATATTTTTTTAATAATTTTAAACTTACTACCCATTTCCTCATAAACGCGTAGAGGTATTAAATTGAAATTCATACCAAATAATCAGGTCTATAATACCTTTAAGCTGTAACAAAATCTAACTTCTATGTCAACGCAATCAAAAGAAACAGCAATTTAAGCTGCATATTTTGAAACTCGCAAGTACTCGCAAGGGAATCAAAACCTAAAGGGTACTTCCAGTCGACCTAGAATCTTGAAATTTGGCATGAAGCAACGTTTTATAGCACACATAAAGGAAAAATTCCGAAAACCTTAAATTTTTAGTTACATTACAAAATATATCATCATCATCATCATCAACCCATTATGTCCCCACCGAGGGGCACGGGTCTCTTCCCTGAGGAAGGTATAGGCCATAGTAGACGAGCCACTAGTCTACAAGCCTCCACCAATCCGGACTTAGCCCCCGTGGTGGAGTATGGCCTATACCTACAAAATATATATTTTTTAATAAATATAAACTTATTACTTTTTTCCTCATGAACGCGTAGAGCTATCAAGTTGAAATTCATATCAAATACTTAGATCTAATTGCCTTTAACCCGTGAAAAAATGTTGTTGACATTGCAGGTTTGTACGGAACCCTCGGTGCGCGAGTCCGACTCGCACTTGGCCGGTTTTTATGATTAGCTCGCCGTTCATAGGTGTTTGCTCTGGACTTGGACCGACTGCGAGTAATGGTTCTCCGTGTGCTACGATCAGCTGGTGAGCGAAGTCGTCGCCGCTTTCTAACAGGGGATGTAGAGGGGCTGTCTCTGCTTCTTCGTTGTAAATTTTGTACAGGTGAGCTTCTTAATGATGGTGTGCGACTCACTCTTTCATTAGAGGATGGCATATTGACTATTGAAATATTTATGGTGGAGCGAGTGTAGATTTTAAAGTAATGTTATAAGACAAATTATATGTTTCAGGTTTATATCAATGTATGAGTCAGTGTGTATGTAAATATGAATTAGTAGGGAGGGTAAGTGGAGGAGCAAATTTCATAATCAGTATATGTGAAGGCACCATATTATTCTTCGACATCAACAGGTTTAATTGGAGCTTAGTACCATAATCATTAGATCCAAAGGTGAGGTAATTTAGTTAAATCAGACTCCATGCTGTGTATGTATCTTTTCAAAACTTTTGGTTAATTTTCCTAATACTATGGACTTGAGATATATAATATGATATAATAATATGATGTTTCAATAAATATATCAGTAGGCCCTTATTAGAAGGACCATAGTGAAATACAGTAGGCAGATTTAAGTTTAGTGAACATATTCATAGCATTAATTTTGTTCTCTTTGCAGGGACATCATAATCTATTTTTTAACAGGTGTACAATTGTCAGCATGTGAGGCCACCCAGATAGTTCTAAAACTATCCTCATCACACTCGGAGAGCAGGCGCAGTGAAAATTTACAACTTAACCAGTTGTTGTCCATTATAAGACATGAACCAGTAAATACAGTATAACCCAGAGAATGTGGGTAAAAAGGAACTATAACAGATGCCAAATAAATAGAAGTACACACCCATGAGTCTCAATGACAAGAGTGGGTACTCGACTCAACCATCGGTGTCGGTATTGAATTCCTTATCGAGTAGCAGCAGTATTTTGCCTTGTTCATTAATAATGTTAAGCTAGTTAGTACTAATAGTATGTATCTTTAGCTTCCAGGTAGCAATATACATAAGTTTGTACGGTAAGATAATAGTGGGGCTAAGATACATTTTGTTGCAGCATATTATACTTTAACCTTATTGATATGGCAGGTATACTATTAGTTTATTTAGGCAACTATAGGCTGCTTGACAATATTATGCAGGTAGACAATTAAACAAAGGGAATTCAGTACTGACCTGACTACTTAACTTACTACCATGGCTGCGTTTCTTTTTCAAGCGAACAATTCAAATATCTCCAATGTTGAAACTGTCAGCACGCCATCTCATACAATTTCAGTATTTTGGAACGACCGTTAGCATGCTCACACTTCCGACAAATTGAAAAAGAAGCGCAAGGCATGAGATGAGGCACTGAAAAGTATGTGTGGTAACAGAGGTTATGTCACATGGATGGGTAAACTTTTGATGTGATTTACAACAACCACACGATTATGGTTGATTTAATCCTGTTTGCACATCTCGGTGCAACGTTTTCGTAGATGTAGATTCAATAAAAGTGAGGATAAAGACCCGATTTTACTAGGTTTGCGCGTGCCGCACATGGCACGTGTGGAACATCGAAGAAAACATGTAATATGAATATGTACATACCAAATCAGGATATCTCCTAGGGCACAAGTTTTTTGTCACTTCTGAATTTATTAACGTTATTATGATTTATCCGGTATTCTCACTGTAATTAATAATTTTTTACTTTCTCCACACGTTTTTCACACCGAGCCATATCGCAACTGTCACTGTCAATGTCAATGTCCGGCGCTTATACTTTTTTTTTTTTTGTTACGTTTCGTTCTTTTTTTTCTATTTTGCGTTTTGTTGGGCGCATCATGAATTATATTTGGGAATCCTATCTATTTTCTTATAGGCGTATTTTGAAAATGCTAACAGGACGACTCCGAAAAACTGGTTAATAAGATTTGTAAGAAAATTTGTGAGGACTCTTGTAATCTTTAAAAATAAAGTACTTCTTTTAGTATTTCTTTGTTTCATTTATTAAGCTACATGAAAACTCTTCATGAAGAAAATAAATAAAAGAAAAAGGTAGTTAGCTACACATTTATTAAAAAAGAAACATTACAATTAGTTAATAACAATTTTCAAACTAAAAGTTAATCTAAAATTAAACAATAAAATTAAACCTACACCTATCTAACGAAGTTTTATTAAATTCTCAACACACTATTTTCTAATAGGTACAATTAATCTACTTTCATAACATTATCGTCATACCATTTCCTAATACATAAGATGTTCTTTAATGCGCAATTGATCTTATGGTATACACAATTAAAATCATGACTTGACTTATTTTCTTTAAATAATTCTAGTAAATTAGGACAACCATTTTCTTCTATGTTTACTACAGTACAGTTCTTACATAACTCTTTAACCCATTTAGTTTTTTCTAATCCTTTAACTATCACGTTTTGGTGCTCTAGATATTGTACAATTAGCCTCTTGAACTGAAGATAGTCAATGTACCCTTCAGACCATCTATAACCCAGATAATTTTCAATCCACCTAACATGTTTCTTTTCAGAGGCACACAAATTTCTGTATGGATATGGTGGTTTCATGAAAAATACCTGCGTATAGTTAGCGGTACATAATGCCAATTCTTTAATAATAAAATTATTGTTTTGGTCTTTGAATCCTTATAAATCAACAATAACTTTTTTGTCTTCATGATAATTTCCTCACAGTATTACTTAGTGGTTTATATTCAATTACACTCGTTCAGAATTAAACAATACGCAGAGGTTTGATCCGGTATTTCTATTTCACTTTCGAGCTCTACGCATACGTTAACCACTGGCCCAGACTTAAGGTTATCTGTTTGCCTTGAACAGTCTATTACAAATAGAGGTGCGAACTCTTCGAACTCTTTTAAAATTAGCAATGGTTCACTTCTCCGTCCGTAGTAAGAATGTTGGAATCCAACGTATTGCTCATATAATATAGCTATATTGTTGTTACTAAAACTGACGTTCATATTATCGTATGGAAAATAAGTCGAATTCAAGTACACTTTAACATCACGTAAGTTACAATGGTCAAATCGAGACATCTTTTTCAGCGTCATTTTTACGATTGGTTTGCAAACCTATAATAACATACCTAGGCTTTTCAATTTGAGATGACGTTTTGATCGACCACGTATGTTTAGTAGTTTTAGGCAAGAGAGGATATTCATACAAATCCCAGTTTCTAAAAGCTACTTGTATAGGTTTGTCTTTTTCTAACAAACGAAGTAGATTGATTCGTTCCATGTCTGAAACTTTGATATGTGGAAATACAATTTTATTAATTTCAACATCATCCACATATTCCCCCGTATTTAATTTTAATGCGTTAACATTTGTGTTGCTACGCAGTAAAACCAGTTCATGTTTGCAATTTATGATTACTTTTTTATAGGGATACCGCCGTTTAGCCAAAGTATTTTTCGCCAAATTTTACTTCCCAATAAACTTATGGCATCAGTTTCATTTCCAAAATGAAACTTTAGCAAGTTTTCATTTGGAGTTTTCATAAATGGAGAAATTCTACAAATAAAAAAATCATAAAGGCTAGAAATTATTACAAAAAACAACTTTTAGTAGAAGCGGGCAGCGATATAAGAAAAATCTGGGAATACATAAATAGCTGGTTAGGCAATCAGAAGAAATCTATTGACGACTCAATATTAAGATACATGGGCAAAAATAATAATACTCAATCAATATGTGAACAGTTTGCTGATACTTTTTGTGGTGAAATAGAGAAAATAAAGCACAAATGCACGCATAAATTTATTAACAGGGGGTCATATACTACCTATCAAGATATAACAATGAGATTTAGGAATGTTTCTGGTTTTGCAGTAGAAAAGATAATAGATAAGTTAAACACAAGAAAATCACCAGGCATAGACAATATACGTTCTGTAGATATTAAACATGTGAAAACTCAATTAAGCCCAATATTGGCTCACTTTATAAATCTATCAGTAAAAACTCAACAATATCCAGATCCCCTAAAAACATCTGTCATCAGACCTTTATTTAAGGGTGGCAGTCATTGCAATCCGGGAGACTACAGACCAATAGCTGTGTTGTCAACATTGAACAAAATTGTTGAAAAAGTAATAGTAAAGCAGGTAGCAAACTTCCTAGACCATAACAAAATAATCACAGACTCACAGTACGGTTTTCAAAGAGGCAAAAATACAACTAAATTACTTTCAGAGTTTGCAAACATTATAAACCAAAACCTTAATGACAAAAAACAAGCAGTAGTTTTGTTCATAGATTTTAATAAGGCGTTTGACACCCTTGACCACGCAACTCTTTTGACTACTTTAGACGATAGTGGAATTAGAGGTCCACTATTAGGTTGGTTTGGAAACTATCTACAAAATCGCTCGCTGACTGTTAAAATAGATAACACATACAGCACAAAACATAGTATAAAATACGGGGTGGCACAAGGATCCGTAACAGGGCCAATATGCTATATCTCCCAGGTTAATAGTATGGTATCTGTTATTACAAAATGTCATAAGTTTATGTTTGCAGACGACACATGTATTGCGTACACTGGTCATGATACAAAAGAAATAGAATCAAATATACAGGAAGATTTTGATAATATAACGAAATGGTCACATGACAATGGAATAATATTAAATAACCAAAAGACAAAATTTTATATATAAGCTCGAGCTATTGTAAAACCAGAGATCAGAATGTGTATGTCAAGGGTCACTCCTACGATTGTCTTCACGAGTTTGGCAATAACTGTAAATGCAATTTTATTGACACGGTTACTAAATTTAAATACCTGGGGCTAACTGTTGACAACAGATTCTGTTGGAAACACCATATTTTAAATATTTGTGACAAGCTTAGAATTGTATTAAGTAAATTTAAAAACCTTAGTTACTGTGTACCAAAATCAATTTTATTTATACTGTACCACAGCCTTGTGGATTCAGTCGTCTCGTATGGGCTTGAATGTTATGGTCTCACATTTAAAAGCGAAATTAAAAAAATAAAAGACTTGCAAATAAGGTTTCTAAAGATATTAGTCGACAAAAATACAAAGTTAGAACTTAAAGATAATTACGAGCTACTATTTGAAAAACTTAAACTATTACCAATTAATAAGAAATGCCTTTACTTAATAACAATAGATGAATATTGGAAAGATACTTATAAAGTTAAAATAGACCATAAATACTATACACGTCACAACAAAGCTGGTCTATCTGTGCTACCAGATAAAATAAACAATTTTTACGGCAAGCGTACCAAAGACTGGGTAAAACCGAGAATATTCAATGCCATACCAAGCGATCTAATAAACCTACAAGGAACAAAACAAAACTTAAAACACAAATTAAAGGAATTTTTCCTAACAAGTAAACCTATTCTTTAAGTCTTTCCATAAATGTATTAACTAAATACGGCCCGCTGGCGTGACGCACATGCGCGTTCGCACGGCGGTTGCATGGGCATCCGAGCCGGAATGCCGTCGCACTGTACAACTTATTATTAGACTACCTACATATTAACATTTTTGTGAACTTAAAAAAAAATAATAGATTTTAGAATTGTATCTCAACATATTATTATTTACTGAGAGTGTCTGCCGTTAAACTGCAATACAGTTTGGCAGAAGGGAATATATTGTATAACTTTGTCACTGTGCTTAATTAAAAAAAAAAAAAAAAAAATTCGCATTTTATTCATTTGGTCAAATTATCATTTCGCATAATTTTACTGCGTCAAGTTTTATTAAGACAAACGTTTATTATGCTAACGTTTTGTTACCAGAAAAGTGGGTTAGGTTAGGTTAGAACTGCGACCCCCACAGACACCTACTGTTACCAGAAAAGTGGGTTAGGTTAGGTTAGAACTGTGACCCCCCACAGACACCAACTGTTACCAGAAAAGTGGGTTAAGTTAGATTAGAAATTTTGACCAAGTATTTATTTGGTAAACAATAACTTGCCATAATAACTTTTGCTAACTGTTTATTTGCTTTAAGTTGTTTTGAGAAATGTTTTTTTGCCAAGTGATAATTTGCGGAAAATAGTTTGGGAAGTAATACTTTGGGAAACGATTTTTGGCAATACATTAGTAAACCCTTTTTTATAATCTTCAGCAAATCCTAAAATGTTACTAAGTGGTATAGACGCCGTAAATTTTCCAGAGTGAACATTTTTAGTACCATTTATATCCCATCCCCAAACCTTAGACATTCTGGACTCACTGTAGTTCATAGATAACAACGATTTCATAGTAGTAGTTAGACCTGCGTTTTTTATTTTGTCTATTTCAACCCCATTTAGCTCATAACGAATATCTTGAAAAAAGTACAGCAACGGATTATTTGTAAACTGAACACTAGAAGCCTTTGTCGGTACCGTTTCTCTCTTATACACATTGACAAAACCTTCCAAATATAATGTGCTAGCTGACGGGAGTACGTACAAATCTTGCTGGTTAATAGGCATACGAATTTCATCGTTTCTATTAAAACTAGTCACATATGGCTTGTACGAATGGATTTCAACTCCATCAATGCTGTTATCGTAAACAGGAGTACTCGAAATATCTAATATACTCATTTTGATAATCCTATTAATTTAAGAAATTCTTTATTTTTTGGAGATAATACGTGTTTCTTCTTCTGAGTTCTTTCCTTGTGAGTGATAGAAGTGTGACTAATGTTTTTGAGTTGCGGCGTAGAAGTTTTATTAAAATCAATCATTTTCTTTTTAGATGTAAATATAACTGTAATTCTTCTCCACGTAAATTGATTAAGTTATTATTTATGTCCAGAATTCTTATATTTATGGTGCTTATATTATTTCGGTTAAGAGGAAAATAAATGACGTTTTTAGGTATTTCTATTAGTCTGTAACCTGGCGGAACGTTAGGAGCAAACTCATGGATGATATGGCTGGATATACCATTTATATAAGATCCGCTTACAATATCACACTCTATCCGCACAACTGGTGTTGAGAGAATATTAACAGGATATTGGGACTCATGTAATATATTACCTTGGAGCCTCTGTTTGCCGAATCCCAATAAGTCCCCAAGACCATCCTCTTTCTCAAAATGGATATCTTTGGAGCTGAATAAATATGTTTTCAAAGTATTGTTATTGCAGAATAGATTAAATTTTATGTCATTTATTTTTCCTTTTAGAAAATCTTTTATATCCTGCAATTCATATGTCCCTTCAGGTATTTCAAAAACATCCATATCGCCATAGTAAAATTTATTGTTCTTACTTTCAATGTTTGGAATTGAATTAAAGGTGGACAGATAAAGTAGAGCACACTCGTATTCGCCCTCAAGCTGTGGGGAATAATTTGTAGTTAATGGTGACTCATTGCCAGTAATTGACAGTGTGAATGACATTATGTTTATGATAAAAATGAAACGTTCCAATGTCAATTTATACTTTTATTCCAAAACTCTTGCAAGAATTTCAAACATAAATGTCCGCAGTTAACGGTATTAAATGATTGATATGTTCTATGATTATAATACAAATGATGATTATTTAGATAATTCAAAACCTCTATAGGTGGCTTCAAATTTCCAAAACTATCAAAATATTCACAATAGTCTTTAAGTTTCACATAGGCTACCCAATGAGTCCCTTCGTTAGTGGAGTCATCCAAATTAATTACTCCACATTCAGTATGTTGTATATTAGCTTTACGCAGGGTAGTTCTGGTTTATATTTTGGGTGAATAATGTAGGGTATTGTGATAAAAGCGGGCATCGTCTGTTATCGAATAAATGGCTCTCAAGTAGCACGTATTTTACTTAACAGTGGCGACGAGGATGGGATTTCCGTGAAAATGTCGAAAAACGTCGGGAAATTTAGTGACTTTGATGTAGAAAAAGGCAACTGGCAAGCATACTGCGATAGACTGGAAATGTACTTTCTTGTGAATAAAGTCGAAAGTAATTTGAAAGTGCCAACGCTCATCTCCATTATCGGTGAAGAAGCCTACGAGTTAATGGTCAACTTATGTAGCCCAAAGAAGCCTTCTAGTGTGAGCTATGACGAACTAATAAATATTATGAGTAATCATTTACAACCGACACCGTCCGTTATGGCAGAAAGATACCGGTTTCGCCTGTATAGGCAAAACGAAGGACAGACGGTTGCTAACTACGTCGCGGAGCTAAAAAGGAAAACAAGGTTTTGTGATTTCGGAGTGTCATTGGATGAGAATATGAGAGATCAGTTCGTATGCGGCTTGCAAAGTAACTTTATAAGACAACGACTTTTTGCGGAAAAGAACCTAACCTATACAACGGCCATCACAATTGCTACAAATCTAGAAGCGGCAGAAAAAGATGCAATGGCAGTGGAGTCGGGGGCAAGAGAGCGGAGCGCTGTGGAGCCGGCGGCGGCGGCCGGACTCGTGCGCGACCTGCATGCGCTCCACGTGGCGGGGGCGGGCGGCGCGTGCGGCGGTGGCTGCGTGGCCTGCGGAGACCGTTACCACGTCACACACAGCTGTAGGTTTCGAGACTACATCTGTAGCCGCTGCGGGGTGACGGGCCATTTACGGAGAGTGTGTCCGAACGGAGAGGTCGGGCGGGGAATCTACGCGAAAACGGGCGCGGGTCGGCGCATGACGTCATCGCCAGGGCGGGCCGCGGGCGCGGCGCCCTGCTATGGAAGCGCGGAGCGGGCGCCGCCGCGGGCCGGGCAGACGCACACTGGGTGCGCGGAGAGGGAGAAGACGAGCAGCAGCAGCAGAGAGAAGGTCTAGCCAGTGAGGCAGCGGAGGAGTATGACCAGGAGTACGACGAAGAAGAAGAAGCGGTGTACCAAATGTCGCTAAATAAATATAAACCGGTGAGCATTAGCCTCCTTGTCCATAAAAGTCCTATTACAATGGAAATTGACACTGGTACAGCATTGTCATGTGTAAGCAAAGAAACTTATGATTAGTTATTTAAGGAAATCTCTATACAAGAATGTAATCTTTCCCTCCGTTTTTATGACGGTAGTAGGATAAAACCGGTAGGTTACATAAATATTGATGTGTACTACAAGGGTCGTTCAAAAAAACTGGATTTGTATATAATTGAGAACGCAACTACTAATCTCGTGGGACGACAGTGGATGGCAGGGCTAGGGCTAGTAGTACCCTTATTGCACGTGGAACAAGGTACTGACCCGGAAACATTAAAAAATAAACATATCGCGGATATCCATTCCAGGTTTAAGGACTTGTTTGACGGGAACCTGGGACGGTTCAGGGGCGGGCGTGCGCGCCTGCTGGTGCGGCCCGAGGTGGCGCCGCTGTTCCACCGCGCGCGGCCGCTGCCCTATGCACTGCGCGAGCGTGTGGACGTGGAGCTGGATGCCATGCTGCGAGCCGGCGCCGTCGAGCCCGTCGATGCCTCCGACTGGGCATCTCCTCTGGTGGCAGTTCGTAAAGCCGACGGAGGCCTTAGGGTTTGCGCCGACTATAAGGTAACCCTGAACCCCGCCTTGATGGTCGACAAGTACCCTATGCCGAAGATAGAGGATCTATTTAGCAATCTCAACGGTAGTGTCTACTTCACGAAGCTAGACTTATCTCAAGCGTAAAATCAGGTAGAATTAGAAGAAGACTCTAAGAAGTTTACGGTAATAAATACCCACAGGGGCCTGTTCAAATATCACCGCCTAGTCTACGGATTAGCATCCAGTCCGGGAATTTTTCAAAGGCTAATGATAAACTTACTTAAGGGTATAAAAAACGTAATAGTTTTTTTATGACGATATTCTGATAACCGGATCCACTTTGAGTGAGCATTTGCAGGCGGTCGACAACGTACTCAACCGACTCAGGGACAATGGGTTAAAAAATCAAGAAACAAAAGTGTGTGTTTCTGACGAATGAAGTTAAATATCTGGGCTTTATCATCGATAAAAATGGCATTCGAGTTGATCCAGATAAGATAAAGCCAATATTAGAGATGACGTATCCGAAAAACGTTTCCGAATTAAGGTCTTTCCTAGGCATGATCAATTTTTATGGGAAATTTGACCAAAATCTCAGTACCATTCTGGCTCCGTTTCATAACCTGCTAAAAAAAGGTGTTCGCTGGCACTGGAACGATGAACATATACAAGCTTTCAATAAAGTCAAGACGCTGCTAACTTCAACTGGGATACTGGCGCACTACGACGCGTCGCGGCCGCTCGTGTTGACGTGCGACGCCAGCTCGTACGGCGTGGGCGCCGTGCTGGCGCAGCGCGCGCCATCTGGCGAGCACCAAGTACTCGCGTACACCTCCCGCTCGCTCACGCCGGCCGAATTAAATTACAGCCAATTCACAAAGAAGCATTAGCCATCATTTTTTCAGTAAAACGTTTCCATCAATACCTATACGGCCGGCAATTTTCCTTGCTTACTGACCATAAGCCATTAGTGAGCATATTTGGACCTAATGTAGGCATTCCCAGCATGACCGCTAGTCGACTGCAGCGTTGGGCTTTGATTTTATCCGCGTACGATTTCACAATAGAGTACGTAAGCACAGATAAAAACACAGCTGATGCATATCTCGTTTGATGATGAGTCATAAAGATAGCGATAACACTAATGAGCTCGTTGAACCCGAACAAACTTATTTACATTTCGCCGCTAACGCTATGTTGTTAGATAATATATCCTTAAGTAAAGAGACAGGCAAAGACCCGATTTTAGCACGGGTTTTAGCGTATATTAGGGACGGTTGGTCGGAAGAGGTAGACTTAAAGGAATTAAAACCTTATTCCAATAGAAGGAAGGAACTGTATTCTGAGTTGGGGTGCGTTTTATGGGGACATCGTATTGTAGTTCCTAATTCTTGTCAGGCGAAAGTACTAAAAGAACTGCACGACTCTCATCTAGGCATTGTAAAAACAAAAGCCATCGCGCGCAGTTACGTGTGGTGGCCGGGCATAGACGAGGCGGTGGAGCAGCTGTGCGGCGCGTACGACGTCTGCGCGCAGACTGCGGCGGCGCCGCCGCACCACGCGCCGCGCCTCTGGCCCTGGCACGAACGTCCGTGGACGCGATTACACATCGATTTCTTGGGGCCCATCGCTGGTTCCATGTACCTAGTTCTAGTAGATTCTACTTCAAAATGGATCGAGGTAGTAAAAATGAATACTACTGGTATTCCAAAACAGGTAATTTCAGACAACGGTCCGCCATTTACAAGCATATTTTAACTGCCCCATACCATCCGGCATCAAATGGAGCAGCCGAGAGTGCAGTTAAAATATGTAAAAAAATAATAAAAAGAGCACTTTTACAAAAAATTTGCGTAGAAACAGCAATTTGTAGATTTTTGCTAGTTTATAGAAACACAGCACATAGTACTACTGGGGACAGCCCCGCGAATATACTCCAGGGACGGCCGCTAAGAACAAGGCTAGATTGTATGAAGCCGGAACGGGCAGCACGCGTTAGGCAGAGTCAGAGCCGACAGGAGAACGCAGCGGGGGGGACAGTTAGACATTTTGTGGAAGGGGACGAGGTATGGTGCCGGGATTTCCATAATAATAGTAGGTGGAAAGAGGGGCATATTCAGCAAGTACTGTGAATATGCCCCTCTTTCCACCGGCACTGTGGCCGCCATCGGATTCCGCTCCTCAGGTAGCCAGTTCCCCTGAACCGTCCCAACGTAGGTATCCCTTAAGGAAACGTCATCCACCCGTGCGTTTTGGCTTTGAAATTGATTAGGATATGATATGTCGTGTCAAGAGATAACTGTGTACATTCTATAGTTACCGTTAATAAATGATTAATAAAATTGACTGCACTACAATGTTAAAGATAAAAATTATTTTAAGTAGCTGCAGTTAAATTCTTGTTTTGTAATTAAGAGGTTAGTGCCTTACAATTTAAAAACTTATGTAATTAATGTAGCTTGGATTTAAGGGTGGAGGTGGAGCAGGGTAGTTCTGGTTTATATTTTGGGTGAATAATGTGGGGTATTGTGATAAAAGCGGGCATCGTCTGTTATCGAATAAATGGCTCTCAAGTAGCACGTATTTTACTTAACACAGTACTCCTTGGTTTGCTTGGTAATGCATCTTTCATAAACACTCCTCGAAAGTATGGTATATTTTGTGCATATTCTAATATGTCGACATTGGTAAGAGCACGATCAGGCAGCCTTTTCAATCGTTTTTTGAACTTGTGACAAATAATCCGCTACCGGTTCGGTAGGGTTTAATATATAAACCTTTGCCTAATGCAATTGATTCCTTATTACTATTTTGGCGTGCTATTTTGTAATCGTTTACTGTTTTCGCTATCCCAGCCACACCTCCAGCTAAACTCCCTAGTGCCGATAGCCCTGCAAATATTGGTATTAGAGGTAAAATTCCACCACGTTTAGGAATGGGAATCACTTTCGGTATATTAATATATTTCTTATTAGCTGTTAATCTCCTTGCAGCTAAGTAAGCAGCTTCTATAACACTTTTACAATTTTTTGCTTTCTTTTTCTTGAGATGAGTTTTAATATTCGACACCAAAGATTTAAAATGTTTCATCCCTGCACCTGATTTTAATTTTGTTTTCATGACTTTACTAACTAACCATGATGCAATTTTTTCACCGCAGCGAGCATCTTTCGATTTAAGCCTTCTCTTTGCCATGTCTAATAAACGCAAATCAGCTTTGTGTCTATTGTCTAAGTCGCTAAATTTTGTATATGCAATATCGTGATGCATACAGGCGTCATCTAATTGGTTTACACCTCTATCTCCACGTGACAATCGTTTCTCCAACTTTGTTCCGGGCCCACAATAATTGTAACCTGGTAGATGTAACTCAAAAGGAAATTATTTAATAAGCTATTAACTAGTCCTTCACCTTTCATTACTAGATATGGACTAACTGCTTATTCTAGACTATAGCCTTTTTATCAATCCAACTGTTTTCGCTCTTATGCAAACCCAACCATTTTACAAGAAACTTATTACCTTTTCTCCTTAATACCTTTTCAATTAAGTACACATTAGGATATTTGGCCTTTTGTAGTTCTTGCTCATAAAAACAACCTAAAATTGGTTGATGTCGTAGATCTTCTATATCATAAGTTATGGGATTAGTTTTGTTTATTTTCTTTATGGTAAATATTTCAGTAGACCAATTAGGAGTATACCCCTTTTGAAAACCACCTTTGTACTTGCTGATTCTAACGTAGTCACCAACATTAAATTTAGGTTTCCTGGTTTTAAGGGCACTGCTTTGAAATTTATTAATATTATTCATAACTTTATCTTCATTAAGTTTATTCACATCTTTAGGCTTATGTTGAGTTACACGATGTTTTGTACTATTATAAGAGTTAACAACATTTTCTAATGTCATGCCGATCCATTTGTAACTAGGTACCTTGGAGATGAAATAATTTATACATTTTCGTTTTTAACGTTCTAATTAATCTTTCTACTATCGAAGCTTTTTTAACAGAATGAGTAGAATAATGATTAATTTTGTACTGATTCATCAATTTTTGGAATTCATCGTTGTAAAATTCGGTGCCCATGTCAGTCTGTAAATTAGTAGGACACTTTCCACTTTTTCGCAAAATACTTTCAAATGCATGAGATGACTCGGTTTTAGTCTTCGTTTTTAGCGGTATAGCCCACGCGTACTTTGAAAAACAATCTATTACAATCAGAATAAACTTAAATCCATTATTGTGTATCTTTAATGAAATTAAGTCAATAAGATCTGCTTGCCACAAATCATCTATACCTTTGAGAATAACAGAACGTCGTGGGAAATTTTTTCTTGCATTCTTATGAATTTCGTTAACCACTTGTTTCTTCATTTTTCACTTTTGAATATTCATAGTTTCTAAAGGAGGTATGTTAACGGCTATGTTTCCATTTATAAAATGCAGTAAACTTCTATGTATTTTCTTTTTATCTACTTGATCACATCTCTCAAAGCTATTATGTGATCTTTAACAATATTACTCGCTTCAGTTTTTGAACATTTATTGTCTAATTCTTTCTGCAACACTTGCATTTGAGTCTTTAAAATCCTAATCTCTGCGAGAAAGTCTTGTTTTGTACAATATTTTTTATTGTTTTGGTCGACATACTCTTTACTTACAGCTTCATCTCCGTCTACAGCTAATATCAATCCTCTTAATCTACTTTGTTTTAAATCATAATTTCCGGAATCATTTTGAAGCAGCAATTTGTGTAATAGTGTAAATTCAAGTGGATCCGACAAACGTAATCGTTTATGTACATGATGACCAAATTTATCGATGTTCATCTTGCAAAGGAAACGAAGGTTAGAGTTATAATAAAACAAAATATACCTTACACAACTATTTATTCAATCGATTCATTTAAGTCTTTTAATTGCACCAGTTAAAAAATTAAAATTGCTGTGTAAACAATTAAATTATATTATTTTGATCTACAACTGGCTTCATATATATTTTAATTCAATAAACCATATTCGTTCAATTCCTCTATGATTGACAGTATTTCATTATCAAGTCCAGTGTTACCAGCATCTCGTGAAGCAATTAATAGTTTTAACCTTTCCACTAGCTCATTTGGATCATCCCAATATACATAGTCCACATTACTCTTCCACTTTTTTAATGTTGGCAATCCAGAACCTTTAGGATATCTTTCCGGAGTTTTGAAATTGTTTGCAAAGAGAGGTTTTACAAATTCTAAATATTTTTTCCCTTTATTACTTTTTATTGGTTTGCTTGGATCATTATCTCTTCTATGCACGTTTGTCTCCAAAAGCATTGACTTATAGTTAAGTTTGTCTTTCTTAGTTATAACTGCTGGATCAGGTGATCATTTTATTAATAATTCCAACAAACCAGGAGTTTTGTTATATCTGTGTTTTCCTGCTATAATATTTTTATCTGTTATAGATACTGTAGCCGACCCCATCATGATTTTGCCCTTAACATGACTAATTCCAAAAGGAACGTCTTTATGGTATTCTGATGATAACGACCATGAAGAACAATCAGGATTTTCAATGCTCACTGCTGATTCATCTTCTGATATATTTTTGTCACCTTTATTTTCGTTTTGTCCATCATATTCTTTATCAGAAATTCCATAATCTGATTCCACTGATGGATCTACACTTTGAGAAGGAGTTTGAAAATTATCTGATTTTCTATTCTTTCTCACCGTTTCATCTAAAGTACTCCAATCACTTGGTTCATCTACATAATAATCGTTAGACAAGTCTTTAATACTTTCTTTAGGTATAGGTTTTACACTTTCTTTATGATTGACTGCTTCACTTATTTGATTGAGGAGATTAATAACTGGTTTAAAAATATTTTCTAGAGATTTTTCGTGATCGGATTCAACGGATCGCATTTTCTTGAATTTCTTCTTCACTACATCCGCAGCGATGATAATTTGTTTTAATTGTTTATCCATGTTAAATATTATCAACTTTGCTCCTCGTTTCAACAAGTTTACTCTTATGAATGCAAAAGTACCATATGATGCGTCCTTATATATTTTGCAGCTATGAATGAAATACTACGAATGTGTCAAACTGGTTGCGATAGCAACCTTTATTTTTTTCGCAATCTTTATTTATTACCAAATAGTTGTAAGGCTCACTCCATATTTTTGCGCACAATTTTCGAAATTCATGCCAAGACATATCAGTACTAACATGTTCATCATATGCATGACGTAAATTAATGTCATCTTGTTTGAAGAGAACAATTAGGTTCGCATTATCTCTAACAAGTTGTTTCGGTATTTTAGTGTAAGTTTGGTTTAAATAAAAGCTATCAATATTTTTGTGTCTACCCATGGCAAAATAATCACGCATATTGTTTTGATTTTTGTTGGAATGGGCGCAGAGAAAAACGTGTGCACAGTGGAAAAATTGTATTATTAATTTTTTTACAGTACCGACTAGCGGCCGACATTTTACGAAAGAACGATTGAATGATTGAAAGTAAAAAGAATGAATCTGAACGAATGAATGGAAGAGTGGACTGGGATTTTGGATTATTCCAATAGTCCCCCTCAAAAATTCTAGTCTTATATAATGCGATTAGGCAATAATTATCACAATATATATTTATATTATTAGAAATAAATTATACATTCTGCTCTCAATATTCTGTTTTAATTATTTTAGTACCTTTTAATCATTAGGTATAGTACAAACATTATCAAATTCAATCAAGCTTAACTTTGATCTTAATTGTAGTAATTTCCCTGATGGTATCATTTTCGTGAAGATATCAGCTAGTTGATGTTCTATGGAAACATACTCTAGCTTTATTACTTTCTTAGTAATTTGTTCACGTTTGAAATGATATTTTATATCTATGTGCTTAGACCTTTTATGGCTAGTGGGATTGTTTTCAATGCTTATACAGCTGTTGTTATCTTCATATAAAGGGATATGCATTGGTAATTGGATTTTAATACTATTTAGCAATGATTTTATCCATTTAGCTTCTCTCACAGCTTCGAAAAGAGCTATATATTCAGCTTCGGTTGAGGAGGCGGCGACTGTGTTTTGTTTGCGAGTATTCCATGACATTACACAGTTATCAAACACTTGGAATACGTATCCCGTTGTGCTTTTACGATCAATTTCGTCGCCTACCCTGCATGGGAATCTGAATAGCCTTGAACTATTTGATAATAGTCGCACCTTTTGTAGGTCAACTTTAAATTTATAGTGCCTTTTATGTATCTTAAAAGATGTTTTAAGCATTTCCATAGTTTATTATAATTTTTTTTTTTTCTTTGATATCTGCTCAGAATACTGATTGCTGAGCAAATATCTGGCTGTGCGCAAATCATTGCGTACATAAGGCATCCTATGACGTTCCTGAAAGAAGCGTCAAAGTGTGTGTCGGAATTAAGAGCCAAGTGATCTAAGTTTGATGGGAACGGTGACTTTGTCGGATTGCAATCACTCATGGAAAACTTGCTTAAAACATTGTTCAAGTAGACTGACTGGTCCAAAGTTATTGTAGCTTCTGTTATATTTACTCTAATGCCCAAGAGTAGTTTTATTTCATTCAAATCAGTCTTTCAAATTAGTATTTCGGTTTGTACATAAAATCAAATCATCGACGTATAATATTAAATATACATTACCATATTTTTTTTTTTTATCAAGTATATACAAACAAGGCTACCTCTGAATTTTTAAAACCAAGTTCTTTAAGAGCGTGGTCAAAACGCTTGTACCAGCATCGAGAAGCTTGTTTTAAATCGTACAAGGACTTATTTAACTTGCATACCTAATTGGTTTGGTTCTGCAAAAACACCCTCAAGCACCTCCATGTACTTGTAAATGTCATTCTCGAGAACTCCGTTCAAAAACGCAGTTGGACGTCCAAGTGATGTACTTGCAAGCTATGCTGATTTGCAAACGCTAATATAAATCTAAAAGTAGAAATACGTGCCACGGGTGCAAACGTTTCATCGAAGTCTTGAAGGTACTTTTGGGTAAAACCGCGAGCAACTAAACCCACCTTGTAACGAGTTGGTTCTCCTAACTCATTAATTTTTATCGTGAATACCCATTTACAATCAACAATATTTACATTTTGGGGTCTTTCCACTAGAACCCATGTTTGATTTTTATTTAGCTTTTAACCATTTGTCACTATCATCCCTGTTTGAAATATCACTATAGTTACTAGGTAACGGCTGAGCAGTCGTGAGTGCTAAGTAACACAAATCTGTATCGCTCATCTGTTTATAATCGACTGAGGGTAGTTTTTTTTATTTTTTTATATTCTTTCACTTCGCCTTATTTTGTTTGACGAATTCTCAGCATCCGATTGGTCATCGGGAAGAATCTTGTGTTTCGTGCCTGCTGACTTATTATCACCGATAGGCTTGTCAACTTTGGCGGGAATTTTATTCTTTCACTTCGCCTTACTTTGTTTGACGAATTCTCAGCATCCGATTGGTCATCGGGAAGAATCTTGTGTTTCGTGCCTGCTGACTTATTATCACCGATAGGCTTGTCAACTTTGGCGGGAATTTTATTCTTTCACTTCGCCTTACTTTGTTTGACGAATTCTCAGCATCCGATTGGTCATCGGGAAGAATCTTGTGTTTCGTGCCTGCTGACTTATTATCACCGATAGGCTTGTCAACTTTGGCGGGAATTTGTGTGTTTTGGTTTGTCGGCCTTGATTGAACAATATTTGACTCATCGAATATAATATCACGGGCAATGAAAAATTGGCCATTTTGAACGTTGAATAGTTTATGACCATTGTTGTCGTATCCGACTAGTATTGCTTTAAACGATTTACTGTCAAACTTTGTTCTTCTCGTTTTGTCATGGACATAAGCCGTTGCACCAAATTTTAGGTTTGTTATTATGCCACATTTCGTATGGTGTTTTGTTGCTGGTCAGAGCTTTAGTAGGGAGTCTATTTATTAGGTAGGTAGCTGTCAGTATGGCTTACCACCAAAAAGACTTTTCTAATTTCGAACTTTCAACCATGGTTCTAGCCATTTCGGTTAACGTGCGATTTATACGCTCCGACACACCATTTTGTTGCGGCGTATATGGTACCGTTAGGTGGTGCGAGATACCCTTGGAAGCACAAAACTCGTTAAAATCTGTTGAAAGATATTCTCTACCATTGTCGCAGTACAGATTTGTGACTTTCGTATTGAATAAGTTGTCACTCCTAGCAACAAAATCTTTAAGATATTTTAGCACTTCGATTTTGCATTCATTAAGTAGGTCACAGTAGAATGAGTGTAATCATCAATAAAAGTAACCAAGTAGTTTTTGTCATCAAAGGTGGTAGGCGTTATCGGACAATAAACGTCCGACTGAATAATATAAAGGGGTCGATTCTGGTGTTTACTATTGTTATCTTTAGTTTTTGCAAACGGGAAATATGATTGTTTACCAAGAATACAAGGTTCACAAATAGTATCGCTGGGGTTTATATTGTTTATCAAAGACTGGTCACTTTCATCTATTTTATCCTTTAAAATTTCAAACCTTTGTTTGTTTACATGTCTGAGTCGGCTATGCCACAAACTATAAGCGTCAGAGGAATTTTGAGTCAAGTGAATATTAAGTTTATTTACTTTAAAATTTAGCCTAAAAAGGTTGTTGCAATTTTCCCCGGTCATGATACACTTGTCTTTATGATGGACTTGAACACCGTTTGTTGCCAAAAACCACTGTCATACCTGCACGTTGCATCTTACTTACAGAAAGTAAATTATGACGTACCTCGGACGAAAACAATACATTATCAATCGAGCCTTCAATACCTAAATCTGTTGTTACCTTTATGCTGCCTTTACCGTAGGCTTGTATGGACTCGCCATTTTTCGCAACTCCGATCTTGAGAGGCGTCGATAGTTCCGTGTACGTTGTAAACACGTCAAGTGTATTTATAATATGATCCGTGGCACCCGAATCTATGAGGAAAGAAATTTCCATATTAGTAGAATTACTAATAGGGTCAGATAACTTACAATCGGGTGAAACCATAAAAGCGAAACCGCCCTCGTCATTGAAGCATAACGTGTTGTGCGCCGTCCTCTTGTAGCCGCTGCCGCTGCTCCCAGCCCAGTCTTGCTGGATCTTCTTGAGGTAGCGACAGTCTTTCTTGAGATGATTTCGGCACCCACAGTGATCGCAGTACATTTTTGAAATTTTGTGAGTTGAATTTCCGGTATGAAAGTTTTTCTTCGGTTGAGGGTAGTTTTTTTTTTTCTTAGAAAAATTTCCTTGTGATTTTGGAAATGAGAAATTCCTCGGACCTGTATGCAAAACCTTGAGCTCTGTTGTAGGTTCACCTTTCAGCTTCACTTTGTGGTCAAGTTGAAGCAAGGAACATTTGGTTGCAGTTTAAGATTCAGCAATTGCTTGCGTAGTGCTAATTGCGTGGCCAGGCTTCGTCTCTCGTAGATTTTATCGAGGTTATCGAAAATAGATTTGGCCGTTACAGCGTCTTTCGCGAAATTTAAAAATACGTCATCTAAATATTCGATAATTGTACCTTTTGCTGTTTGGTTTTTCTTTAGCCACATTGCGTCTGGATTATCCGGCACTGGTTGTTCAACGACGATGGCCACTTGCAGTTCTTCTAACAAAGACTTGAAGGCGTTCGCCGTTAAATTGCTGGATGTTTCGTTTGCCTCGTATCTCCATTGTTCATATCCGTATTGTAGACGGATAGCAGGAACTTAATTATAACTTATTTAAATCGTGCCCTGGGCCCATAACCTGTTGGAATGGGCGCAGAGAAAAACGTGTGCACAGTGGAAAAATTGTATTATTAATTTTTTTACAGTACCGACTAGCGGCCGACATTTTACGAAAGAACGATTGAATGATTGAAAGTAAAAAGAATGAATCTGAACGAATGAATGGAAGAGTGGACTGGGATTTTTGATTATTCCAATAATTTTCACATGCAACATCATCAAATATTATTATAGAATTAGATTTTGCTTCATCTGTACTAAGAACTTGCTGGTTTGCATGAAACTTCATAAAAGACACACCTGGTACTAAACTCAAAACATTTTCAAGAAAAGCGTATTTTGGTTGATGTAAAGTTTTTGAATACACATAAACATTTTCATAGCGCAGCCAATTTTCATGTAAAAGAAGTCCAATCATGAGGTTAGTTTTGCCGCAATTAGATGGCCCACAGATTATGCATCTTATAGAATTAGGTAAAAGAGTTCCATGACGAAATAGTTTTTGTGTATATTCTGGAGGATATGAATTTTTTTCTGTTTTAAGAACTTAATTACATTTAAAACATGACGCGCTTTATTTGAGGATCAATCTGCAACAAAAAAAATCTTTCATTGTTGTAGTATTTAAGAAAAATTTTAATATCAGATATGCTGAGCTATCGGAAAAATATTCCGAGAGCTCAGCACTTCATAACAATTGTTCGCAACAGGAATGATCGACTTGACCAACGTAGTTATTGGGCATGTTGGATCGCCTTTTTTTTGGCATCGAGTGATCGCGATGTCGAAAAATGGTGATCCAGAATGCCCAATAACTACCTACTTATATATATCGGCTATTCGAACAATCCCATCAGATCCAGGGTAGATGGTATGAATCCGGCCCATTCGCCATTTCATGGGTGGGTAACCATCCTCCTTTATCACCACCATGTCACCAAGACGTAGCTCTGGATACCTTTGCTGCTTCCATTTAACTTTGTGCTGCAACTCGGAGATATATTCATGCTGCCACCTGTGCCAAAAATGCTGACGCATCGATTCCAGTAGCTCGTATCTATTGAGGCGGCTCTCCTTTATGTCTGTCAAGACCGGTGACGGTATGGAGGTAAGCGGTCTTCCTATTAAAAAGTGGCCGGGGGTCAAAGGGACAAGGTCGGTGGGACTGCTAGATAGGGACACAAAGGCCTAGAATTCAGTATGGCTTCTACTTGTACAAATAATGTTGATAACTCTTCATATGTTAAATGCCTATCTCCTAGGACCCTTTTGACGTGATACTTTGCAGATTTCACCCCTGCCTCCCACAAACCACCAAAATTTGATTTGAGCCACATACGCTTTATTATTTTTTAAGAAATTACCTAACTCGTTACTGGCTCCGACAAAGTTTGTTTCGTTATCACAAAAAATAATACTAGGTTTTCCACGACGCGATATAAATCGTCGTAGCGAGAAAATAAACGCTTCTTTACTTAACTCACTAACTGCCTCTAAATGGAGTGCCTTAGTTGCAAAACACACGAAGAGGCACAAATAACACTTGGTAACTTTGCAACCACGACCCTTCCGGTCTGTTATATAAAAGGGTCCTGCAAAATCAACGCCAACTGTATCAAACGGTACACTCGGAGTCAGGCGTTGCTTCGGCAGGTTTCCCATCTTAGGGATTACGGTTTTACCCCTATAACGTTTACATAAAACGCAATTACTTACTACACTACGTGCTATGTTTTTCCCATTAATTAGCCAATAAGTTTCTCTTACTGAGTATAATAAGAGTTGGGGGCCAGCATGCATCAATTTACGATGTTTTTCTTCAAAAAATAATCTTGATAATCTATGCTTAGAGCTTAAAAGTATTGGGTGCTTCTTATCAAACGAATAAGTTGAATTTTCGATTCGGCCTCCAACTCTTATCAGCCCAAATTCATCAAGAAACGGGCTCAATGATAATATTATACTACAAATGCTACTCAATTGTGTCTTAGCCTTTAATACTTTTAATTTATTACAATATACATCTTTCTGTGATAGCTCAGCCAAACACATTTTACCTTTATTTATTTCATCTACACTTAACTCACCAATGAACTTTTTATTTTTACAATTATACAAAAACCTTAGTACGTAAGCCACGACTCTTGATAAGAATTTTAATGAAGAATATCTCTGAAATTCAATTATTCCATTGTCGGTAGCAATGCCAACTTGAGATAGTATGACATATTCTTCATTTTCTTTATTTTTGTTTTCAAAACGAGGCCAAAATTCTTTATTTTTTCGCAAAAATTCGGGTCCGTTGAACCAAAAAGATGAAATTCCTTCGGAGAAGGTGGCTACCCCCCGCGAAATCAGATCAGCTGGATTTTCTTTGGTGGGTGCATGCTGCCACTGGCAACTTTCTGTTAGCTTTTTAATTTTTTGGACTCGGTTTGAAACAAACACTTCCAGTTTTTTGTTAGCCGAAGCACGTATCCAGCTCAGAGCAATAGTCGAATCCGTCCAATAATAAATACGATCAAACAAACACGTCATGGCGTTACAAATCATCGAACCTAGCTTGGCTGCTAGTAAACAACCGCACAACTCTAACCGAGGTATAGTTAACTCCTTTAAGGGAGCCACTTTAGATTTAGCGCACAACAGTTTGACGCTAACTTGACCTGATTGGTCCACTGAGCGCAAGTATGCGCAGGTCCCGATAGCGGTCAAAGCCGCATCGGAAAACAGATTCAACTCAATTCCTACTACATTCTTACAAGACACATGTCGGGGTACTTGTATACATAAGCTATTTACACTATTTACGAAATTTATCCAAGTAAGTTTTATCTCATCATTGATTTCATCATCCCAGTTTACTTTACAAGCCCATAATTTTTGCAACAAAATTTTAGCCCGAATAATAAAAATACTCAACAAGCCTAACGGATCAAAAATCTTGGCTACCGCGGATAAAATACTACGTTTAGTTGGTTTATCCAACTGGTCAAAATTAATAGAAAACACAAATTCATCTTTCGTCGGACACCAAACTAAACCTAACGTGCTGGTTGTGTTCGACAATTCAGAAATTTGCTGTTTTTCATACAGTACATGCTTGTCTGGATCTAATTGCGAATTAGTCCGAAATTTACGTAAATTAAATCCTGCTGAAATCAACTTCTCTGACACTGAATTCACTAACTCCAGTAATTTATTTACAGAATCGCACCCGGTTATTAAGTCATCCATATAAAAATCGTGTTGCATTGTTCCCTTAATAATTTCATCATTACATTCCTCGGCCAGCTGGTAAATACACCGGGTACTAAGAAATGGCGCACTTGCTGTCCCATAAGTTACGGTGTTTAATCTCAATACTTTAATAGGCTGGTCCTCATCGCTACTCCATAAAATAAGTTGAAGATTTCTTTGCGAATCATCGATTAAAATCTGCCTATACATTTTTTCGATGTCGGCGGTTAAAACGTAGGTATGCTGGCGAAATCTTAGTAAAATACTAAACAAATCATCTTGTATTGTAGGCCCAACTGCCTGCAGGTCATTTAAGGAGAAGCCACTACTTGTTTTAGCCGACGCATCAAAGACGACACGACATTTTGTTGTCTCACTTTTCTCTCTCAATACAGCGTGATGAGGTAGGTAACAGCCAAATTCCGGTTTATTTACTTGAGTCAGATGTCCCAACTCCTCATATTCATTAATAAATTCTACATAGGACTGTTTAATACATGGTTGTTTACGAAACCTTTTCTCTAAATTATACAATCTTAACTTTGCCATTTGATAAGAATCACCAAGGTTTGAGGGGGGTGTGTGCAAAGGCATTTTAACACAGAATCTACCGTCATCTGTTCTATACGTATTACATTTATAGTGCTCCTCACAAAACATATCACTTCTTGATAGTTTACTACAATTACTACAATTGTCCCTAGCTAACTCCTCGATTGTCCAAAACTTTTCCACCTGCTGTGAAATATCCAGTTTAAACTGGTATAATACATTACTAGTACATGTTGATTTGATATTGACTGGCCCTGACACTATCCAGCCAAACTTTGAGTCCTGTAAAACAGGTTGGCCTACACCTAATCAAATTTTGCGTTCATTAACAAAACAAATCGGCTCCAATTAATAAATCAATTTCACTCGCGTGATAAAACCGGGGGTCAGCCAAATTCAGATCCTCCGAAATATTTAAAGTACTATAATCTATTTCTACGCTCGGCAATGCATTCGTTATTTGAGAAACAACCATGCCACTCACACTACAAGAAAAACCACCGTCGCGGGAAGACATTACAAACTCACAGCTATCTTGAATAGCAATTGTCATATTACTTATTCCCGAAACAGTGAGTGGCTGATTATTCCTCGTACGAGTTAGACCTAAGCGCTGACATAACTTCTCGGTAATTACTGTAATTTGACTGCCACTGTCCAACAAGGCTCGCGCAAATTCATACTGTTTTGTTTGTTTATTTTCAATATACACGAGCGCCGTAGATAAAAGTACGTGCTGGCTCGCTACCGTAGATAAGGAAACTGGTCCAAGCGCCGGCGGCGGCGGCAGCGACGTTGTGTGGCCCGCTCCTGCGCCACTCACAGCTGATTCATTGTTGGAGTTCTCTAATGGGATGTTATTATATGCAAACTGATTTCTTTTCGGTCGATGTAATAAAGTGTTGTGCTTATATTTACAAATGTTACATGGTGGTGACCGGCACACACTCGCGTAGTGTCCACTTCTAAAACAATTCAAACATAACATGACGTTTTTCTGTTTCCATGGATCGAAACTGAGGGCACTGGTAAAGTTTATGTGCCTGCTTACAAATAATGCAATTGTATGATTGTTTACTATTATCAGCGCCCGCGTCTGCAGAAGTGACAAAGTGGGAAACCTTTTCGGCCTTAGGAGCAATTTTATTTTGTCGAACTGTTTCTAAAACGTCAGCCTTGTTTCTAAGAAATTTATAGAAAGCCACTAAATTAGGAAAATCCTTTAATTCACCTTTGTACTCTTCCCATTGCCTATTGGTCAAGCTGTCTAATTTCATTGAAGCGAAATGAATAACAACCGTGTCCCACTGATCTACGGGTTGACCCAGTACCTTCAAGGCACGAAGATTTTTGAAAAGGTGATCAATTAAGTTACGCAATGCTTGATCGGATTCTTTACTCATCGCTTCAATGAAAAAGAGCGACTTTAGGTGATTATTTATCAACAATCTTTTGTTATCAAACCGCTCACATACCAAATCCCATGCTACCGAATAATTATTCGCACTTACTTCCAGCGATTTTATGACCTCTGCAGCACTTCCCTCCAATGAGGCTCTCAAGTGGTGATATTTATTTATATTATCGATCGATGTATTACAGTTTACTAGGGATTCAATCAAAAGTATCGCGACCAAGCACTAAAATTGCCGTTAAATGTTGGTAATTTTATATTACTACTAGGACCATTGGTCTCACAACTACCCGACTGTTTTATTTGTATTTCTGATAAACCTTTCTTTCTACTTTCTACTTGTTTTACATTTTCCAATATTGACTGAGCCTTCGACATGTAACAAAAGAATAAATTCTCCATTTCCTCCCTTTCCTTTAACTGATTTTCGTCACTATGTATTAGTTAACACTTCAATTTCCGTTTAAATTTCATCGAAAGCGCGATAAACAGCGTTCAATTTCTCTAATCTAATATTCAATTCAATTGCATGTTGTTTCTGTTCGTCCGGCGGGCTACTTAAAATTGTATCTAAATAATTTTTAAACATGGTTATTCTTCCTTTCACCACGGATCGCTTCTTAACTAAATTATCCATCTTTGTGGGAGCCAGCAACGAATAAAACTAGATAAATATGTGAATAGGTACCTGGCTCAATCCGACACAAACTTGAAAAAGGCTGGCCGAGTACGATCGGAGGCGGCAACTGCACTAGCACGAACCCAGCGCTGCGCGATGTGGTCGGCAGAGGCCAAATCTCGAAATCCGTATATAACACAAAGGCTCCGTTTACAAGATGGCCTGGAATTCGCAAAAATACGACCTTTGAAGCAATATAATTACAGAAATATGCCAATATTATAGATTTAAACGAAGATTGAACTTTTTTTACAAACAGAAGGGTAGGAGAATAAAATACTTCGGACTGTACTCAAAATAGATTCTATGATTGCACGAAATAATTACTACTTGAAATACTAATAATTAACCCAGGATTTTACGAAATGACTAATCTGAAACAGCCTTTAAACTAAATTCCAAGACCAAAAGGGAATTTACTAGGGGGATGGCAGGGAAAATAAGGAAAGACCTCACCGCGGATTCACTTTTTCTTCGCCTTTTCACGAGCGTCACTTTATCCTTGATAGGTATTTCGGGTTTCGTCTAATACCACACAAAATCCTTATTCCAGATATATCTCGCCTTGCTCCTCCGGGTTCGTCCTTTTGCCTGGTAGCGTCCCAAATCAATCCTGGTCACGGCACCATCGATTGTTTGGTGAAACACCGAAAACGGCAGCTTTCTTCAATGATTAGCTTTTATTTCGAATTACAGTAGTAATTTAACTACAAATTAACAAAAATAAGAGGCAGACGAAAACTACGGCGTTCGTCAGCTCGGTGTCGATTTGCTCAGTTTCAAAATGGAGTGGCGGGAACTGCATCGCCCGCGCGCCTCTTCACCTTGCTCTCCACTCATTCGTCTGTAGCGTTAACAGTAGTTTTTTGTGGAAACGCAAAAGGAGATTTTAATCCACCCTTTTTTATATATAAAGGAAAATTTACCCGGTCAGATTGGCTAACAAACGCCCCTCGTGGCTCACGAATGGTTGCGACAAAAAGTAGGTGGATTGATGGTGACAGCTTTGACGAGTGGTTTAAATCACAGTTTTTGCCTGTTATTAAGAAACAGGAAGGAGTTAAAGTTCTTATAGGAGATAACTTGAGCTCACACATTACGATAAATACGTTGCGCTTATGTCAAGAAAACAACATAAAATTTATATGCCTGCCTCCTAGTGTAACCTATCATGTGCAACCCCTAGATGTTGGATACTTTGCTTCATTGAAATCCAATTAGAGATCGGTCCTATTAGCATGGAGACAAACAAAAAGAGGGTCAAAAGCTATTGCATTGCCTAAAAACTGCTTTGCACAATTCGGGCAGTATATTTTTTATTTCGATCTTATTTTATATTTTTTTCTTAAAGCAGAAGTAATTTCTAGAGACTAATTTCATTTTTTCAGCGATTTGTTAAGTTTATTATTATAAATTATTTATTTAAAATATTTGAAAGCGTGACGTCATATTTTTCGAGTGCACACGCCGAAACGTCGCGCAAACTGTCACACTTTGTTTCTGTGATTTGCTGTCACAGACGTTTTTTTCACAGACAAGGAAATGATATGCATATGACAGTTATGACAGCAAGTCTTTTTTTTTAAGTAACATAGTGTTGCTATATGTTATGTTTATTTTAAAATGTGACGTCATCAGAAGGTCAAATGAAGGTTATTGTTTTTTGGCAAAAATAACGCTCATCTTCCTTAATATTTATCTTAAATATAGAAAATATGGTTACTTAGATGTTAATCTCGAAATGGTTTTTGATGCAGCCCTCAAGAAAAAAAATAGTCTTTGCGAATTGATCACACAAGCGCTAAAAATGGCCTTAAAACAGCAGCTGATAACTTGATAGTCGGTTTCAAAGCTACATGGATCTACCCAATCTCTCGAGATATTGTTCTAAAAGAACTACCTACGTATGCAAAAAAAAACAGCGAATGACACTGTAGAATATGTGGGAGAAAGTTTCAAAAACTATCTTGAAGGATTACGTCAGAATGAATTAGGTTTAGTGACGCGAAATAAGTTTCAGATTCCAGTTTCGAAGAAGTGGAAACGTACTAAAAAAACAGAGAGAATCTTAAATTAACAAAGGTAAATAACATGCAGACTAAAAGAGGTCGTCCTAAAGGATCAAAAATTAAAAAAAAAAGCAGAAATACGCGAATAATGAGAAGGAAAACACCTCTTTGACAAAGAGAAATATCAAAAATAAACAAGAAGTAGAAAATATTCCACATAAACAAAAAAATACTGGAAATCAAGGAGTAGAGGAGGATGACAACTTGCCCTTATCAGGGATCGCACAAAGCAGATACCGTCGAGGAGCAAATTTTAGGAAAAATGGTCATGACAGATAATACTAGTGAAGACATTTCAGATGTGTTATGTTTTCTTATAGATAAACTCCAAATAATCGACAAAAGACTTATTTCTTCACACGTAATCATTACAACAGGCCCACCATTTTTAAAAAGAGCTTCACCAAGGTGGTGCCTCCTGACCACCGAAAACTAAACTATTTCTCCTCGCTTGCATTCTGAACATAGTATTATTTCATCACAACATCCCCCTCGTTAAGTCCAAGAGCCCCCCAATTATACAATATTAAATATTTAGAACTTCTTATGTTTAAATTACTTCAATATCCCACACTGAATAGCAAATCTCTACAAAACAAAATTACTGTATAAATTAAAGTTACACAATGCAAGACAATAGAATTTTATCGACACCTTGTATAAATCATTTACACAAAACAAAATGTGAAGGAATTTTATCGACACCCTGTAGTTACACAAATTAAAACAATGGAATTTTATCGAGACCTTGTTTAAATCAGTCATATAAAACAAAATGTAAAGAGATTTTTTCGACACCCTGTATAATTAAAGTTACACTTCAAATAAAACATTTGTAATACCTACTTAGCTCTAGGTGTGCTAGATACTTACACAATGAATTTAAAGTTTAACACAGTTGTTAATAAAGTTTCTTATGCTTAAATTGTATACTAATTCGTTTATGTAAATCTTTTAGGTTTACAAACTAAACGACCAGACCTAGTTTTATAAGTTGCCTTTCTTTTATTACAACACAGATAAGTTTTTCCAGCTTGTTTGCTAGACCGAACATTAGGTAAGCAGTATCCTCCTACAGTTCTTGACCTGACAGCACACTAACAAAGGAATCATTGCTTGAGTATGAACCAGACTCGGATGACAAGACTATACTTTCTGACTGTGAACTTGACAATATGATTTTGCTACTTGTATTTGATGCTACAATTTTTAGTTGGGACTCTGTTTTCTCATTTGACTCTACATTGGTTGAAATTGACTCTATGTTTACATCATGACTAGGCTGTGGAAGACACAACTGAATGTATGCGGGAGACAAAGGTACTGAAATAGTAAGGGGTTGAATTACTTTAGACTTTTTCTGTAGACTATACCTTTGCACACACTCACTACGCTTTTCAGTTGTCTCTTTTACAATCGGTTTTTTATACATTAGATGTTGACGATTTCTCCTATAAACTCTACCATTTATCTGTTTGTATTAAATATGACCTAGGTGAATTTTCACATATATCTTTGACAAATCCTGACTCCCAGTTATTTTCTGGCATTTTCTTAAACATTACACAATCTCCTTCTTTCAGAAGAGGTAAATCTTTTGCTTGCCTGTCATAGTACTTTTTATAACTATCTTTATGTTTATCTAAAGGTTGTTAGATTTGAAAAACAGATTTGTGATCATCTGTTTTTCAAATCTAACAACCTTTGGTTTTAACAAACTTTTTGAAACTTTTAGACCTTAGTTTTCTTGACATTAACAACTCTGCCGGTGACTTCATGTATTGTTTTTCATTACAAAGATAATGTAAAAGAGCTAAATATGGATCTGTGTGATGATCAACTGATATCTGTAATATTTTCTTTACAATTTTGACTGCTGACTCTGCTTGACCATTAGACTGTGGAAAATTTGGACTTGACGTTACATGCTCTATATCCCAATCTCTACAAAATGCTTTGAAGTCTTTTGAATCAAAAGGAGGACCATTGTCTGTACATAATTTTAATGGAATTCCATGACGTGCAAATATTGACTTGAACTGTATTATGACATTGTTGGCTGTAGAGTCTGAGTTTAACAATGCAATTTCAATGTATTTAGAGTAGTAGTCTACAATGACAAGATACTTTTTGTTTTTAAATTGTAACAAATCTGCTCCTATTTTCTCCCAAGGTAATGACGGATTTTCTGACATGATTAAAGTTTTTTTTGGATTGGATGACTTATCTTTTATACAAATATTACAGTTTTCCACTAATTGTTCTATGTCATTGTTCATTCCTGGCCAAAATATTGATCCTCTAGCTAAACTTTTACTTCTAGTAATGCCTGCATGACTGACATGAATTTGTTTTAACATTTCTTGACGCATTGACAATGGAATAATCAGACTAGTACCCTTTAAGGGTCTTCTTCTTCTAAGGGTCGTCTTTAAGACGATGTTATCAATGACATGAACTTCTGACCTATATATAGTTCCAGTAGGATCTAACTAATAAATCTGTGTGATTTTTATTTTTTGGCCACCCTTCATAAAAATACTTAACCAATATTTTTAAGCTTGGATCCCTCTCTGTTTCTGACTTTTTTAACTCCCTTTTTGACTTTGACATGGAAAGTGAATTTACAAACATGTTGGCATGTATGGCTGTTTTTATCTATGACATGCTCTTCTGACTCTGACAGTGCTGCTCTGGACAGTGTATCGGGTATGTATAATTTGGTTCCTACAATATCATACAATTGTAAGGCTAACATCATTCTTTGTAATCGACTTGGTACTTGACTTAATGACTTCTTAAATAGTGTGACCAATGGCTTATGATTTGTTTCTATTTTGACTTTCTGACCATATACATAGTGATGAAACTTTTGACAACCAAACAGTATTGCGAAAAGTTCTTTTTCTATCTGTGCGTATCTTTTTTGACAATCTGTTAGTGTTTTCGAAGCATAAGCTATTGGCTGACTTGACTGTAATAGAACTGCCCCTAATGCTGACTGTGAGGAGTCAACACTGAGTGTCAATGGCTCTTTGTTGTCATAATGATGTAAGACTGGAGTTATTGTTATTATTTGTTTGAGACGCTGAAATGCTTTGTCATGATTCTCATCCCATAGCCATTGAGAATCTTTTTTTAAGAGACCTCTCAAGACTTCTGTCTCTGATGACAATTTTTTTATGTAACTACACATCAACAGACTTAATAATAAATTAATTACTACATTCCCGTTTTAAATTTGATATAAAACTCGAAAAAATTAAACAGTTTTTTGTTCGGATCGAACCGGATCTTACATTATCGACGAAAACAACACTAGGCTGAAGCTGGCAACATTATACGATTTTGAGTTGTCAAACCGCTCCGTCAAATTACGGATTTTACTTTAATCTCCTCTTGTGCTACTAGACCTCGAGCAATAGCAAGCCCCCCTTTTAAAGTTAGTTGATCGTTACTTGAACAAGTTACAGCGATTTTGCCCACACCGCCTTTACCAATATGAAATATTCCTGGCAAAAATACTGTACCCCAACCCATTCTTAGTTCTGTAGCTTTGTTCGATGAATATGTCCCCCACGGTGAGCCCATTGACAAAAGCACATTGACATTGGCAAAGTAGTTTTACTTTACTATTGGTCACTGCAGTGTTACTCAGTTGACCAATTTCTAAACTTTCACTGGATTTATAAACCGTTACATACGGTAACTCAGTAAAGGTCTGGCCAATCATGACTTGTACCTGCATTACGTCGTCAGGCACTATCAGTAGTTCAATGGTTGCATCTACATTATCCGCCAATTGTATACCACTACTTAGATATACGAAACTATTTGTAATATCTTTCACCTGGTTGTGCAATAAAGTGTTCTCTATCTCTATCTATCTATCTATCTATCTATTGTAACAGGTACTTCCAACTTCCCGATAGTTTGAACCAATGAGTTCCCGAATCCCTTAAGAATTGGTAAATTATTAGTTCCGACATTAGCTATACCAAGCTTCGTAAACTCCGAGGATTTAATCATCGAACACTCACTCCCAAAGTCTATAAATGCAGTAAATAAAACTCCATTAACTGTTATCACCTTGTGGTATTGATCATTTGTGTGGCGATTGTTAGTTACTTGCAAAACAGACTTTTCAGTTGGCGCTGATTTAAAGAAACAATGATCGGCATCATGACGTTACTTTGAACACACACTGCACTTTTTTATAGGGAGTGGACATCGTGAGCTGACGTGACTGTCCTGTTTACAGTTATAGCATCGCGGCGTTTATCTTTCAGATTGGTATTCCGAACTGGCGGCTCGGCAGGCTTGGTGGCAGCAAAGTTTTGCTTATTTACCTTTCGGTCAGCTTGTTTTAAATTTCTTGCATTTCGTAAATAAGTCAAAAGTCTGTCTGGATCATCAAATTGCACGGCTTCTGCCCCCAACCTCACCAAATGATCATCAATGCCATGCAGGATACATTCTACAGCCCTTTTACCAGTAATACTACATCGGTTTATAAGTGCCAACTTATCATAAAAATAATCTTCAAGAGAATCGCCATATCGTGCGCGCTTGGCAAGCATCGCTGAGCATTTGACCATAATTTTCTTCTGATGGAAATGCCGGTAACAGTTTTGTTTGCCACTGAACCCAAGAAAAGAGCAACGTTGGCAATCCCTCATACCAGCGCGCTGTGCCACCCCTTTTAATTTTGGCAATGCGTAATGTATTATCTATTTTTCGTTCCACCCGTAAATTGTAGCGCACTCATTCACTTTATGAATCCACATTGTCATCGTTTGCTCCTTCCTTGAAGGGTCAAATTCGGGAATAGTATTTGAAAATGATCCTACTTTATCGAATGATTCAGTACGAGTAGTTGATTTAAGTGCCTGTATCAGTTGGTTAACACTCCTCAACCCTGTGATCAGAATCTATGGGAATCGGCGAAGTAAAGTCGCACCTGATTGTCCTCGCTCCCGCTGAGTAGACCGGTCGACGCGTGGCCGCATCCCGGTGGGGCTGCGTTCTCGCTGACGAGCAGGGCTGTGCGCCCACTGATGAACCGGACTGCGCTCCCGCTGACGAGTAGGACTGCGCCCCCGCTGGTATACGGGGCTGCGCGCTCGCTGATGAGACGGTCTGCGCTCCCGCCCATGAGTAGGGCTGCGCCCCCACGGGTAAGTGGGGCTGCGCGCCCGCTAATGAGCGGAACTGCACGCCCGCCGATGAGACGATCTGCGTTTCCGTTCATGAGTAGGGCTGCGCGCCCGCTGATGAGCCGGACTGCGCTCCCGTTGATGATCAGGGCTGCCCTCCTGCTGATGAGACGGTCGGCGCCCCCGCTCATGAGTAGGGCTGCGCCCCCGCTGGTAAGCGGAGCCGCATACCCATTGATGAGCAGGACCGCGCTCCCGCCGACGAACCGGACTGCACGTCCGTTCACTGGCAGGAGTACATGCCCGCAAAGTGGACCGGCTGCGCGTACGCCGGCTGGCACGACTGCGTTCCCGTTGCCTGGCTCGACCACGCACCCTTTCGATCATCGGGCTGTGAGATCTTGCATCAGGCAGTAGTGGGGACATTTCAGTGGTTTTATTCATGGTACCTGAAAAAAAATGTACCACGAAAAAGTATATGCCTTCACTATAACAAAATATTTTCATGGATATTTTACAGTTAAAGTTCAAACCAATCACATAGTGTCAAAAAAAAGGGGAAAAAAATGTAATGGTAAAACTCTCAAATATCCCACTTCTGAAATGAAATCCGATAACTCCGTCTATAATCACTTTTATTTGGATAATTCACTGTCACAATCCAACTCAATGTCCACAACCTTTCTAGTCAAGCTCCAACACCAGAATAATTCCCTCCATCGACCGACTGTCACGATCTCGTCACGATGCCATAATTTCGTAGTGTTGCCAGCATACAAAAAAAGTAATTGGGATGTGCAATTCAACTCGATTTCACATTGACTAATATGAAATCCAACAGAATTTATTTAAAATCACGACATTCGGCCATTCGTCTTCGCGTAACCTCCTGGCGCGCGGCTGTGTGACAGTCAGTCCATGGGAAACAATAAAAATCTATTTAAATAAAGTTACCGTTCAAAACACATTATTCATATAATACGAGCAAGTGACAAGGAATTACAAATCCAATCGAACACAATCCATTAATTATAACTTACTTTTTACTGGAGTTCTATAAACTTTGAACTTACATTATTGATTAAAAGCTAACCATTTTATCTCACAAAATAAAGTAATTGAACACACTTTGTATGTTATTGTATTATAACAAATCTAAGACAATAGTAGTAATCCATGAAACAATCTCATAATACAAATAACACTTTATAATTTCTTGGACAAAAATGAAAAACAAATCAAAATACATAAAATTTACTTCTATCTACGTGTAGCAATATCAGATAATCATGTGCGCATTAGGTTGGAATCACGACATTCGTTCAAGGAATCAAGTAATCAACTAGGTACTAAATCTATTTACATTACTTAACTAATTGTACGTTTTTGGAGCACAGTCAGTGGTATGTTATCGTCGCTATCATCTGAACTGTCACTATATGATTGTTCGTTACTACTGTTTTCTTCGCGATTTACATGTATCCACGGTCGGATTCTCTCTACTGCAACAACGCTTTTAAAAGATCGTTTGGAATTAAAGCCAGGTATACCGGCTATCTTGTACCTATCGTTTCCTAGGGATTTCACAATCTTATAGGGACCTATGAATTTTGATAGAAGCTTTGTGCTATTTCCATTATTATAAAATTGTGTTCTGTTTATCTTTATTAGATCTCCTTCTTTGTAAACGGGAGCGGGGGTCCTTCCAGTGTCATACCTCATTTTCTGTTTTTCCTGATTAGTTTTTATATTGTTCGATACTTCATTTCTTATTTCTGTTATATTTGATTCCGACACCGTATCTGTATGGACGTCTAACTTATTGTTTAGGTTATCGCGTAACCTTACACCAAAAAGGACCTCTGCTGCCGTTTTCCGAGTAGTGCTATTTACGCTAAGAGATTTCTTAAAAGAAACAAACATCTTAACAGTTGCATGTCAATACATTTATGAAAATATTATGTACGTTAGAAAAAATATCAAAGACTTCGAAAATGTTGGTGGCCACCATAATGTTAATACTAGAAATAAACATAAATTGTCATTTCCACTATTTAGACTTGCAAAAGTTAACACATCCTTTATGGGGCACTGTATAAGGTTCTACAACAAAATTCCTCAAGATATATTAGAGTTACCTCCAACGCGATTTAAAAAATGTGTTAAGCACATTTTGTGCAAAAAGGCTTACTATAACATCAAGGATTATTTAGAAGACAAAGATGTTTGGCATTAAACAGTAGATTAATATTATTTAAAGGACGATTGTGACTAGTGTTCAACACATTCATGACTAATATTTTAAGTTGAAAACTCTGTTAATTAAGTTAAAACGTGTTTTGAAAAGAATAAATGTGGAGTTTCTTTGTTAGCTTCTTCTCCACATAATCCATTAATTGTGAAACTAACAACTTTGACGTTCATTAAGTAAACATTCTGTTTTTACAATGAATAAAAATATTTGAATTGAATTGAATTGAATACAGTGTTATTTATTCCCCATTGAACTTTACCCAACCACATATCCCAATCGCGTTCAGCTTTGCCGGAAGTGCATTTGGAAAGGGCATTCAAAATGGTCTGGTTAAACCTTTCGGCTTGCCCGTTAGCCCTGGGACATGCAGCAGCGTTAAGTACATGTTTTATGCCATTTTGTTGACAAAATTTCTTAAATGAAGCAGACGTGAATGAAGTCCCACGATCAGAAATTATACGCACAGGTAGACCAAAATCGTTAAAAACACTCTCAAGGACTTTCAATGTACTTTTTGTTTTTGTATCTTTGGTTGGCTTTACAAAAACATATTTTGTGTATCCATCAACAATAGTGAGAATGTAAGCATTTCCTTTCCTACTCTTTGTAAATGGCCCAAGGTGATCAATGTGCACTGTATGAAAGGGGACGCTAACCTTCTCTATGGGGAACAATTGCCCACTCCTTTTATGTCTACCACTGTCCTTGTTAAAGGCGCACTCGATACAACTGCGTATATATTTCTGAACAAATCTGCGTAGTTTAGGGAACCAATAATGCGCTTGAATTTTTTCAACGGTTTTGGCTTCGCCTAGGTGACCAATATCATCATGGTTCGATCTACAAACCTGCAACCTAGCATTGCGGGGAACCACTAGACAAAACTTATCGTCGATCTTTCTGTACACCCTATTGTTTTTTATAACAAAGTTATTTTTAATATCTTTGATCTCTTCATCGTTGTTGGGCTTTAGTATTTTATATATACGAGCTATATCTGGATCAGACTTTTGCATAGTCAGAAGCCAGTCTTCTTGTTCGATATGGTATATTGTTACTGTGGAATCATCCAGTTTTTCGGGAAGCAAGTTTGTATTACGGCTCAGAGCGTCTACGTGAGCCATGCGAGTTCCTGGGCGATACTCAATTTCAAAAGTGAACTCGCTTATCTGAAGCCACCACCGTGCTATACGAGGCACAAGATCCCGGTTGGTCAACGTAGTTTTGAGCGCATTGTAATCAGTAACCACTTTGAATTTTAACCCTAGTAAGTAGACTCGGAATTTCTTAAGAGAGCACACTATGGCAAGCGTCTCCAGCTCATAGGAATGAAGGTGTCGTTCTTCCGGTGCCGTCTGCCTACTAAAGTAGGCTACCGGCTTCAAAACTCGTGGGTTCTCCTGCCACTGCATGAGAATCCCGCCCACGCCGAGTGAACTGGCATCGGTGTGCAATTCGGTGTCAAGTTTGGGGCTATATAAGGATAGTATTGGTCGCTCAATCAGTTTGTTCTTTAACATAGTGAACGCTCGCGTCTCTTGTTCAGTCCATTTAAAAATGCAGTCCTTTTTTAATAGGCTAGTGAGGGGCCTAGCAATTTCACCGAATCCCCTTATAAATTTCCTGAAGTACCCTGCCAGTCCTAGGAATTGTCGAACCTCATGGACATTCTTGGGAACCGGGAAATCTCGCACGGCTACAATTTTGTTTTCGTTAGGACGAACACCTTCAATTGATATCTCATAACCCAAGTAGCTTATGGAGCTATCAAAAAATCTGCACTTTGCAAGTTTGAGAGTTAAGCCGTTTTGTCTCAACAATTTCAAAACGTCCTCCAGCCTCTGAAATCCTTGTTCAAGATCTACAGACGGTACCAAAATATCATCGAGATACGCCAACGCCGACTCAAAGCGTCTTGAACCAAGCATATTGTTCATAATCCGTTGGAACACGGCTGGGGCGTTGGCGAGTCCAAACGGCATCCTTTTAAATTCATAATGGCCGTCCGGGGTTACAAAGGCTGTGAGGGACCGACTCTCCTTGGCCATCGGTATCTGGTAATAGCCAGAAGCAAGATCGAGAGTAGTGAACAACTTGTTCCCGCTGAGATTTGTTAACTGGTCATCAATTAATGGCAATGGGTAGCTATCTTTTCTGGTTTTGCTATTAAGAGCACGAAAATCCACGCAAAGACGCTGTTCACCGCTCTTTTTCTTGACTAACAGAATAGGGCTTGAATAATTGGAGCAAGATTCTTGGATGATGTCGTTCTGCAACAGTTCATCGATTATTTCTCTTACCTGCTCTCTTTCGGAATGTGACATCCGGTAAGGACGATAAACTACTGGACGATCATCATCCAAATCAATTCTCATCTCATTCTCCTTCAAGCAACCGATTTCTTCTAAGCTCAGAGCAAAACAGTCACGATATGATTGTAGTAATTCATGAAGGCGATCTACGACCGCGGTGCTCACTGAATTGCCAACCTTAATCTCGGATCTGTCTATAGGCGTCATAGCAGACACATCTTGGGTTATCCTATTGACGAAACTGACTTCTCTCTCCTCAAAAGGCATCGCTCTTGCAATGGCCGAACCCGACTTCAGAGTTAAAGGTTTGCTTGTTAAATTGGAAACAACTACATACCCTCGTCCATTATCAATGCGATATGCCCCTTGGTGCAGGTGGAATTCTTTGCCAGGTTCGCAAGAGGTATATCCGTCTATATAAATATCGCCACTGAAACTAGGATCTGACGCAAGAACTCCAACCAACCCTACTTTTGGGACGTCTATGTCATCGAGAACTGCCAATTTTATACACACATTTCGTTGACACAGGGCATTGTCTGGATTTTTGTAAAACATTAGTTTATTACTGTCCTTCAGAACAGCAACTGAAGGTAGTTCCGTAAAACTTTGTCCCAATAGTAGAGGAGTGCTAAGAAACTCATCATCTACCACTAGCATTTCGACTGTTGCCTCAATATCGTCCACCTTTAGGTTGACCATTGTCTTATACAGTGGTTTCACAGTGTTATTCCCAAAACCCCTTATTAGAGGTAGGTTAGCATGACACTTAGACGTCTTTAAGCAATTGGCATCAGATTTACGCATGAGACAACTGTCGCTACCAAAATCTACGTAGGCAAGAAACTGAAGGCCATCTAACTCAGCCCCTTTAAAAAATTTATCGTTGGGGTTCGCTTCAGTAGATATCTTCAGAGTTTTGCGTTCGTTGTTACCGCCGGTTTTGTATTCAAATCGAGAATTCACGGGGGCAAGTGTACACGAGTCAGAGTTATGTCCAACCCTCCGACATTTCTGACACCTGACAATTGGTTTGTTACACCTATAGTAAGGGTGCCCCTTTGACTGACAATTGAAGCATGTGGTTTGAGTAGCGGCACTATCAGTAACAGAGTTACTAGCGTTAGCAGTTTGTACACGACCTATATTGCCCTCAAATCTTTTTTTTGTTGCGGTTTTATCAGAAGAGCCTTGCGAATTTAGATAAGTTAGTAGGTCTTCTGGTTCCTCGCAGTTGAGTGCTTGTGCTCCATTTCTAATAGACTTATCATATAAACCATGAACAATACAATCCACGGCTTTCTTGCCTCTGATTTCACACCTGTTTACAAGTGTCAGCTTATCGTAAAAATATTCCCGTAAGGTTTCATTTAATCGAGAAGTCCGAGCTAGCATTTCTTCGAGAAGTTTACCGTAGTTTTGTTCGTAAGGAAAAGCCTTGCGGAGTTTAATCTGCCACTCCTGCCAGCCATAAACCACGGATGGGAGAGCTTCTAGCCATTTCTTTGCCAGTCCACTTAGCTTTTGTAATGTAAAATGAATGGTCTGCCGCTCGTCCCAATCGTAGATTACGGCACATTCATCTACCTTTCTCAACCAACTATCTATACTTTGGCCTTTATTAGCCGGGTCAAATTCTGGGACGACATTGTTCATATGATTATTGCTAAACGTACGAGTTTTTTGTTCGCTCTGTCCACGCAGGAGATTGATGAGTTGCAGCAACTCACCAGCATCTGCGGACTCCCTTGGTATTTTGAGCGCTGGCGGGCTCGGTGATCCACTGCTCCTTCGAGTAGGCTGCCCCGCTGAATGGCCAACAGGTGGCATGTTGACGCTCCTTTGCGATGGTGGACTAGCATCACAAGCGACGTCCTCCACGATCCACTCATTTCTGCTCTTGGTCTGCTTGCAAACTCGCTTGCGTCCTCGTCTCTGGTCCGCACCATTAAAGCTCATGACCTCATGGAAAAAAAAATTTAATAAATTAGAATGGTGTTTAACTATTTCAACTAATCATAAAATCATAAAGAGTGCTTCCAATTACTTTTACTTGTTAGGATAATGCAGTAATCTCATGTTCTTATCAAAATCTCTCCACATGAGTACGTACACAGAAACCTTCCGATTTTAACTTATATCAATAGCACTTCTATCATCCAGCACTTGGGTCATATCTTGGCCCGCTGGGCTACTCAACTAGCACTAGGACACTTTGGCGCGCTGGGCTATTCAACCAGCACTAGGACACTTTGGCCCGCTGGGCTATTCAACCAGCACTAGGACACTTTGGACCGCTGGGCTACTCAACCAGCACTAGGACACTCTGGCCCGCTGGGCTACTCAACCAGCACTAGGACACTCTGGCCCGCTGGGCTACTCAACCAGCACTAGGACACTTCGGCCCGCTGGGCTACTCAACCAGCACTAGGACAATTTCGACCGCTGGGCAATAACCTGTTCTTTAGTTCAATTATCATGCAATGTAATTTTTCTAAATATCCTACATTTCTAATGTTTTATTTGGGCTTCTTACTCAACCGATTATATGCATTTTTTTTTTTGTTGCACTAACCCGTGCTGCTTCTTACTCAACATTAGCCTGGGGTAGATATAACATGAAATCGAGGGTAGATATAACATGAATGAATGAGGGTAGATATAACATGAAATCGACATGAAATGTTAAACAAAACCTAGAAACTTGGGATGTCTATCAAACCGTGTACTGTACGGATACTGTAAAGTGGTGTACAAATCATATGTATGTGGAGTGGGCCCAGACATATGGGGTGTTACCAACGCGACTGCGAGAGTTGCGAGGTAGGTAAGCGGTAAGCATTTCGCGTGAGGGAGTCCCTTAAGAACATGCCCGTAAAGTGTATCTGAGAGTGGATGGCTATGCCAGCGTGTGGATGTTATATGCATTGTTTTAGTATACTGTACGGGTACTGAAAAGTGGTGTACAAATCTTATGTATGTGTAGTAGGCCCAGACATATGGGGTGTTACCAACGCGACTGCGTCAGTTGCGAGGTAGGTAAGTGGTAAGCATTTCGCGTGAGGGAGTCCCTTAAGAACATGCCCGTAAAGTGTATCTGAGAGTGGATGGCTATGCCACCGTGTAGATGTTATATGCATTGTTTTAGTATACTGTACGGGTACTGAAAAGTGGTGTACAAATCTTATGTATGTGTAGTAGGCCCAGACATATGGGGTGTTACCAAAGCGACTGAGTCAGTTGCGAGGTAGGTAAGTGGTAAGCATTTCGCGTGAGGGAGTCCCTTAAGAACATGCCCGTAAAGTGTATCTGAGAGTGGATGGCTATGCCACCATGTAGATGTTATATGCATTGTTTTAGTGTACTGTACGAGTACTGAAAAGTAGTGTGCTTTAAATGTTCGATACATCAGTACTGCAACTGCGTAGGGAGTCGCCTCGGCCATGATCCAAGGAAACGAACACACATCTCAGAGTGTTACCCCGATCAATGCTTGCTATTACGGTAGTAGTGTGTCGAACGCAATGAACTTGTGTAATAATTTTAACAAAGTAAAATGTCTGAATCAATAAAAAAAATTCTACATACCTTGCGGGTTTTATCCCACTTCTGAATTGAAATGAAATCCGATAACTCCGTCTATAATCACTTTTATTTGGATAATTCACTGTCACAATCCAACTCAATGTCCACAACCTTTCTAGTCAAGCTCCAACACCAGAATAATTCCCTCCATCGACCGACTGTCACGATCTCGTCACGATGCCATAATTTCGTAGTGTTGCCAGCATACAAAAAAAGTAATTGGGATGTGCAATTCAACTCGATTTCACATTGACTAATATGAAATCCAACAGAATTTATTTAAAATCACGACACTTCTGAGATGTAAAATAAAACTGTCATGATTTTAATCCATTTAACATGGCAACACCATCTTATTTAATAAGTTAATTTTGATTTACGATTTTTACTGGCAACATTCAATTTCAAACTGGCCAATCACGGGCGAGAATGTGATGACCAATAGGGTTCGAGCATCTGTCCAGTAACCCGGGCACTTTGAGTGGCGCGAAAAACGTTCAGTTCACGTTGGCCTGTCGAAGCGAACGGTTGCCTATTTATCCTAAGTACTACAAGTGACTGTGATCTATTTACTATATTGGTATAGTGATAGTGATTATACTGTGCGGTGAAACTGTGAAAGTAGTGAATAAATGTAGTGTACATTAACAGGAGTTTGATTTACGAAAAAACTATTTTTGACATTTTAAGAAATGTTTATTTGAAGAAATAATAGTCATGTGGCGTAACTATACTCGGAACCAAACGCTCCGCTCATGTGTGTTTCCGCTCCGCTTATCACGCACCGCTACCCGAAGGCTCGTCACCATCGGTGAGAACAATAGCGTGCGCCCGCGCCACCCCGCACTTCGAGTCTCTCCACTTCGTACGCCCTGCGAGCCGGCCCGCGGCATCGACGCGGCCGCCTCACGGCACTCCGCTGGCTTATTGCTTTCGAACTGCACGCGCGTTGTTTAGCTTACACTTGCCTACTTAAGTTGTTATTAATTTCATTTGTACATGTTGTCCTATCAGTAAATCGCCTTTTCAAATTGCTAAATAACATACTTCATTCTTCGTCTCAACCTATCACTCTTTCATGCTTCATTTCTGCCTTCTAAAAATCAAACTAAATCCAAACTTATCGGGTTTGATTCCCGACCGTCGGTAGTGGGTAACCTATTCACTACCACAGTCATAATATCATGAATTTATATTAATATTTTACCATTACAGTTTTAACAAGAATCATAATTATAAACAGCAAGGACACATAATGACTATAGTAATAAACTTACGTTCGATAACGCTCTTAATTTGGTTTACTAATGTATTGCCAAAAATCGTTTCCCAAAGTATTACTTCCCAAACTATTTTCCGCAAATTATCACTTGGCAAAAAAACATTTCTCAAAACAACTTAAAGCAAATAAACAGTTAGCAAAAGTTATTATGGCAAGTTATTGTTTACCAAATAAATACTTGGTCAATATTTGCTTGGCTTGGAAATTAACCTACACTAATAATTTCGGTTAGTTTTCGGTCTTACATGTTCAACCTAACACGCTCCTACGTGCTCCGCTACGCTACGCGCTTCGTCGCACCTATATTTTTAGCATAATAAACGTTTGTCTTAATAAAACTTGACGCAGTAAAATTATGCGAAATGATAATTTGACCAAATGAATAAAATGCAAAATGAAAACTTGCTAAAGTTTCATTTGGGAAATGAAACTGATGCCATAAGTTTATTGGGAAGTAAAATTTGGCGAAAAATACTTTGGCTAAACGGCGGTATCCCCTTAATTTAGGTCCGCATTTGTCGACGGTTGGGAAGCGAATGAATCCAAAATGGCGACACCCGCTCTTTTATAGACAACTCTGGCAAGATGGCGGCAGTCAATTGTCAATGAACACGTGTCGCCATTTTAATACAAAATCGGTTGTTTTTTTAATTTTAAAAATAAACAGTAGGCATTAAAATAGAAACTAGAGGAAATAAAGTATTTACAATAATAATTGCTGACACATATAACAAAAATAAGAACTGGAAGCTAATAGCGAGACCTCATTTATTATTATGTTTTTAAAGCATGCGTGTTTTTGGGTGCATTTGGATTTGTCGCATGATTTTGTTTGTGGTTTGTGTATATATTTTTCATTGGTAGTGTGTATGTGTGTGTAGTTAGTGTGTTTGGGCAAAAATATAACGGTGTATGTGAGATGTGTTGTGAAATGGTAATAAAGAAAGATGACATAAGCACCGGGTATACTACTTAGGAAATAAGACAAAGCTAGTCATATTTGGTTTTGCAGTTTTACCAAACACTGTTCGGAGGTAATCAGAATCTGATTTTCGCCTTGTTCTCGACGTAGAAATATATTACCATTCGACGACCAACAAAATTTGTATCCGTTTTTTTTTGGCGAATTCTCGGGATAAGTAGAAAAGTTTCTTCGAGCTTGATGGCAGGTGGTCTGCAACGTACATTGGCAGTCGCTGTCCAGGGAAGCCAGCCAACTGTGTGTTAAGCTTTTCCTTTTTATTTTGTGCATTCTTGTTGAAGTCTCGAACGGCTGACATGAGTACTTGTTTGGTTTTCACAGCTGTAAATTCCACAATTGCAGGTCGGGTGGTTCCAGGTTTCCCTGGTAGGCGATAAACATCACGCAGGTGAGACGGAAGGATAGCCATCCCAACAGTCATCCCGATGTCAATAACCATTTTTGTCAGTTCTTCCACCACTTCCCTCTCTTTCTGTGGAATATTTCTTATTTCTACGCTGGCTGAGCGTGACTTGAACTGTACATCCTGCACTTTTCTCTCCAGGTTTTCGATGTATACTCCCTGTTCTCGGCGTTATTTTTTCAAGGTATCGACTTCTTTTTTTAGATCTTCGTATTCTTTGTTTATGAAAGCCATGGACTTGATAATCTCCGCATTAGATTGTTGAATCTCTGTGTTTTGGAGTTTCAGCGCAGCAATGTCAGCTACTAGTTTGGACATAATTGCATTCTGCTGTATTATCATTTGTGATAGATTATTTTCCTGATCCATCTTCCAGCTAGATAACATGTCTTTAATCTCATCCTTGACCGATTTCAATTGGTTTTCCGGTGACAATTGATCCCGGGAGCGCTTATGTCTATTTTGATTTGAAGATCCCGGATTGCTCGGTGTCGCAGTATTTAAGTCGGGTTGCGACTGAGATAAATGTTCATTTGATGCTGATGGTGGAGTACGTTGCAGTTGAGACATTATTTGGTGCTCAGTACGCTGTCTGTATCTATTTAAAATAAATCTAGAGCGCTTACCAGAAAGCGCGAAGAAAAACCACCGATGTTTTTTCTAAGTTCTTAGACGAGCTCGTAGCAAAACCGTAGCACTCGTAGTACTCTCGCAGCAACTGTTTGTCGTAGTCGTAGCGCAGCAAAGCACAAGATCGGTTGTTGAATTTTGCCCGGCCCCGTCACTGTTGTGGTGGCGCAACCGGCAGTACTCCTGCTTCTCACGCCGTCAGCTGTTCGAGTCACGAGTTCGACAAAAGGAAACTTTAGTTTATTTGAATCACAGTCGATTCGCGCCACCAGCACACTCCATCGATGGTGTCCGAACTTGCGACCGCCTAACACCGCCGATATGAGGGAGACGGAGATGCACGAGGCAATATGGCCGGCGGGTCTAAAGACAATCACCACAAGAAGGAACGAGAGGGACCGAGTTTTCTTTAAATTTAAATTTCTTAATTTTCAATAAAATAACTATAATATTTATCAAGCCAGACAACACGTCCACGCGAAACGAGTCACACGACCGAACTTTGTAGTTTTCAAACCCCCTGTTTACCTATCAAAAGTAGGCATAAGAAAATTACAATACGCTTAAAATATCCGTGATTTTATTTTGTTCAAAGTTATAAGAACACATTGTCAAATGCTTAATGCTTTTGAAATAAAAATGTTAGAATGTACGAGCGAAATGGCTGCCAAATGTAAAAGGGCTCTTAAGTCCGTCACATCAGACATCTTGGTATTTTCACTGAGCATAAAGTCTTTTGAAAGTGGGTTTATGCAAAATTTGTGTGACAAAACCGTTACCGCTAAGTATAAAGTTAAAAAAGTGTTGTCACGTTGTGTGTTTTCTCCAATGTCTTGAACGGCTCAGGTTTCGATTTACTCTGGTATCACCATAGAATTTTGTAGGCTGACATTTCTTCTTTTAGGTTTGTTTGATGAGTTGGTCGCCGGTGATTGGTCGTTTCTTGTGGGTTGCCATAGGAAATCTAGTTACCTCATTTCAGGGAAAAAAATAGTAACTTTAGGTGTTGATGAATATCATTTATTTGATTAAAAGAGGGAAAAATAATAACATAATGAACAAAGAATTAATACAGCTAATAAAGAAAAATACAGGTAAATGTTATTCATACAATATCGAAATTTTGGAATATCGTTTTAGAAGATAATCATTTCTTTTATATGGTCACCCAAGCAGAAAATTGACAATGGTGACGCGACGACGTTCTGCTGGGATAAGAGAGAGCTCCAAAATGTCGAGGAGCATTAGCTGGAAAGATCTAATTAAAGATCTAAAAGCAGACTTGGCTCAGTTGGCGAAGAAGCAGCCCATTCAAGATATATTTTGTAGCGGCAAGAATTCTGTAAGTAAATACCTATTTGGAAAGCGGTGTGTAGAATCTTGTACAATTCCGGCTAGGTCATCTCTCATCCTCGTGGTTATTTTTTAGGATGCACCAGATTCCTGGAAAGGGGTGAAGGAGGGATTGCCAGCGTCGAGACAATCCTAGTTGCTGAATGTCTCCGGTAAGATTTATCCAGACTTTTATAATTGCCTGCCACATGCTTATGCCATTTGCAATCTTCTAATAGAAGCAATTTTTCTTCCTTTCAGCTGGATAGGGATTTTGTGAATTTTTGGGAATTTAGGGAATTTTGTGAATTCAGCGAATTTAGCGAATTTATAGGAATTTAGGGATTTAGTGATTTGCTTTAACTTTTAGTGCTTGCACTGCCTTTTCTTTTTGCTGTCGAGAAACAGTTGCTCTTTTGGGGTCAAGAAACTTATGCTAGGCTGTGCTACAAGCGCTTGGCTTCTCTCATGCCGGGAGAAGGATTTGGTTCGGGACGGCTGGCCAGCGTCTTCTTGTGAAGTCTCTTCAGTCCTGCTCCGGTGACGGCGCATGGGGACGAGGCTGCCTACTCGGCGTTCTGGTTAGCACCGTGCATCCCACCTGAGGCCGGATTGACTTCACAGGGAGGTTCTTCCTAGCAAGGTCTGTGAAACAATTTCACTTACTGTTCGAGAAATCGGTAGCCAGTTGGTTCCCCTCATGGGCCACCAGTGACCGCACCAAATTCCCGAAGTGACGAGAGGCACCGCCTCGCCGTCCTGACGAGACTCACCACCCAGTCACCAATCCGTCGCCTCCGGCGTCCTGCCGGAGACCAGCATGGGCCACCACCGACAACAACCGCACCGTTGCACTTGCCACCGGAACCCAAGATCCAGCGTCCCCGCCGGCCACTTTGGGAAATCTACGGCTCCACTCCTTGGAACCCGCAGACACACGCCTTCCTGCGCGTGCTTGAATTGATAGGGAAATTCCCTCCCCAGGTCCCTCCTTTATAAATACGTCGAGCACTTTCAGAGACAACGTTTATTAAACTTAGAAACAATCTAACCTAAAAATTACATGTTTCGCCTTGACTAATGGACGATGAAGAAGATGAAGTTCTTAGTGTGGTCCGCAGTGTGACCCCATCTAAATTAGAAATAATGACAAACATTGAATGAAATCGCTGTATTTTCACCCACAATAGCAATATATTGATTAGTTGGTAACACCGATATTAATTGACTCAAACTGATCATAGATGGCGTTACCAGTAATGAAATGTGAGATGAATATTTTATAAATTAGTAAATACATGTTAAATTGCGTTAACATTCCTGCCCCACCCCCAGAGGGAGGTGAGCTGAACACTTGAAGCCTCTATCTTAACAAGTATTGCACATTAATGAAAATATAAATAGGTTTAGTACATTGAATTATGTTTTCTATTAGTAACTTCGAAATAGTGACAATGACATGATTAGATCTTATGATTAATTATAACACATTAGGTTCAAAAGGTAATTTACAAAGCTTGACAACAGGCCTAACCAGATCCCCATTTTGAGTTTTTAATTTAACTGACCTAACCACCCCATCTGAACCCTTATGAAGCTCTATAACCCGCCCTCTACGCCATTCGAGAGGCGGTGTATTTTCGTTCATGATCAGAACTAAATCACCAATCTCTACCCCCTCGATATGATTATACCATTTGTTACTGTGGGAAACGTCAATGATACGCGGCGGCCGGTTGCTAACTGGTTTATTGAGAGCTGTCATACACTACACATCTCCTCTCTTACTTAACTAGGAGTATGAACATACAATAAAAGTTCAATGTAAAACAAACAAGTTTCCACTTCTCATTTTTTTTTTAAATACCTATATTAATTTCTTAATTACCCGACACCCTTATACTTAATCTAACCGACACTTTTTTTTTATAATATTAATAGTATTATTTCTTAATTATTTTTTTTTTTTTTACAATTTCTTGTTACTACCACTGTTTTTCCTTTTAATCCTACTTTAACCATAATCTAGTTTTGACACCCCAAGGCAAAAATGTATAATATATTTATTATTGGGAATTCTTTGCTCTCTGCTCCCACTCCAACCTTCTAGCCTCCCTTGTTTGTGCTCGCCTAGCCCTATCGCTAATCTCACTTGGGTCTAAGGGGGAGGTAGGAGACCTATCAGCTACCTCGGACCCTTTTTCCACTGTGCACCCTAGGGCATCTCCAGCCTCCGTATGTGAGGAATAGTTTTTGTTTACTCTAGGTCTCGTGTTAACAAAAGAGCTCTGTCCTGATTCTACGTTGGTGTCCGCATGAGTTGGAATGGTTCCCAAACGTTCTACTTCGATGTCCCATGCAAACCGACTCGGTTTAAATGGCATAATCTGGTCGGCATGACGTCGAGCTCTGTTACCATCCTGAAATACCACTTTATATGAAACCGGCCCCGTTTTCTCTTCTATAATCCCTTCTTGCCACTTATCACTATTCTTACTATAGTCCCGTATGAGAACTTTTTGTCCCTTCTCAAATTGCCGTTCTGTGCCCCCCGCTCCTTGTCGCTGTTTGTCTTGTGCTCCCGCCACTTTATTCGCTATGCTCGGACGCAGTGCGTCTAATCTACTGCGGAGCCTGCGACCAAACAAAGCCACGGCTGGAGCTACTCCAGTCGTGGCGTGCTCACAGTTCCTGTATTGCAGCAGAAACCTACATAAGCCTGTGTTTATGTCTTGGCCTTCTTTTACCGCTTTTTTAATTGTTTTTTTAATTATTTTCACTGAATTCTCCGCTGCGCCGTTTCCTTGTGGTCGGTAAGGAGATGACGTAGTATGTCTGATTACATTTTTTGTACAAAAATCCTTAAATTCCTGGCTTTGAAATGGTGGCCCATTGTCTGTCACTAACTGGACTGGTAGGCCAAATTTCGCGAATAATTTTCTGAAAAAATTAATTGTCTCGTACGCTGTCGTACTCCGCATCTCCTCAGCTTCCACCCATTTGCTATGTGCATCCACCACTATGATGTAGTACTTGCCATTCAATTGGCCGAAATCTGCATGCAGGCGCTGCCACGGCGCTGCGGGGAATTCCCACGGATGTAGGGTCGTTCGCGGGGGTGCATCACGCACACTACGGCACGCGTCACAATTTTGGCCCACTAATTCTATGTCTTTATCTATATTCGCCCAAAACACCAAACTCCTAGCGATCGACTTCATTTTTACTATGCCGAGATGTCCCTCGTGCAACTCTTCTAATACTCTTTGTTGCAGTTTTGACGGTACTACGACTCTGTACTTATACAATAGACAGCCTTGATCTATATATAGCTCCGTGCGTCGAAAATAAAACGGTTTTTCATCCTCCCTGTCCCAGGAGCTAGGCCATCCAAACATCACATAGCCATAAATTCTACTAAGTAGATTATCTTTTTTTGTTTCCGTAGCTATTTCCCTGTCGCTGACCGGCAATGACTCATTCAAGTAAGATAGGTAATGTTGGTGTAACTTACCCTGACCTTGACGCGCCGAGACAGCTACCCGTGCGCCGTCGCCGCGCGCTCTGCTTGCGCCCTGTGCCTCCTTTATTGGCAACCGCGATAAGGCATCCGCGTTGCCATTGCATTTTGATGCCACGTAATTAATTTTAAAATCGTATGCAGCCAATTTTGCCGCCCATCTCTGCAACCTGCTCGCTGCCGTTTGTGGAATTCCACCTTTCGGCCCAAAAATGTACACCAGGGGCTTGTGGTCTGTTTTTAGCGTAAATGACCTACCATAAATATACTGGTGGTGTTTCTGCACACCAAACATGATCGCCAATGCCTCTTTGTCAAGCTGACTGTAATTCAATTCCGAATTCGTAAGTGTCCTAGATGCACAGCTGATCGGCCGCTCGCTGCCGTCGGGATACGCGTGTGCTAAAACCGCCCCTATGCCGTAGGCACTACTGTCTACTGATAACACTAAAGGAAGTGAGGCGTCGTAATGACAAAGAACCTTATCACTGGCCAGAATATTTTTTATTTCACTAAATGCGTTATCGCAGTTTGTGTTCCATTCCCAAGCCTGTTCTTTTTTTAACAGAGCATACAAGGGATGGAGAAGAGAGCTCAGATTCGGAACGAATTTTCCGTAATAATTGACTAAGCCTAAAAAAGCTTTCAATTGCGTCACGTTTGTCGGCCTTGGAGCGTTTACAATAGCCTCTACTTTTGAGCTATCGGGGTGTAATCCATGCTTATCTATTATAAAGCCTAAATAAGACACACTTTGTTCCAGAAATTTGCATTTGTTTATCTTTACTGTTAAACCCATTTCCGCTAGGCGTTCGATTACAGCTCGCAGATTTTTTTTATGTGTTTCCCTGTCTTTCCCCGTGACACAAATGTCATCCAAAAAAACGACCGTATTAGGCAACCCCCTCAACGTTTCCTCCATAATTTTTTGGAATTTCTCAGGTACACAACTTAGGCCATAAGGTGTGCGTTTGAAAGCATAACTGCCTACATGTGTTGATATGGTAGTACAAGCCTGCGAGTCCGGGTGGAGTGGAACCTGCATGTATGCGGTCGTGAGGTCAATTTTTGAATACTCCTCCCCACCACTCAGTGCAGCAAATAGCTCGTCTATGCGAGGTAGCGGATAATGGTCCATTTGCAATTTGGGGTTGACAGTCATTTTATAATCGCCACAAATACGGATTTCTCCGGACGATTTTACCACTGGGACTATCGGGGTACCGTACTCTGAATGTTCTACTTGGTAGATGGACCCTTCTCGTTCTAAACGCACAATTTCTTGCTCCACCGCGGCTTTCAGTGCTAATGGTACTGAGCGCGCGCGAATAAATACCGGACTGCTATCTGTCAGCTGTAAACGAATCTCCTTTTTACATTTACCCAACTTATCATTAAACACAGACGGATAATCTTTGATCAACTCGTTGATAAAACTATCGCGGTAGTCGACCTCGTTTACAATAATATTATTCATTGTTAGTTTGTTGATGTTGAACCTACGAATCCAATTTCTACCCAACAAAGGCCGGCTACCGTTTTTTATTATATAAAACTGTAAATTCTCTTGATAAACATTTTCTACCGACGCATTAACAATAATGAATCCAATGGTTTCAATACGTGAGCCTGAATATGAACATAACTTGATATTGTCTGTGTGAATTTTGTAATCTGAAAACAACTCTCTGTATAAATTTTCACTTATTGCTGAGATTTTACTTCCTGTGTCTAACTCACATTTCAAAATGTGGTTACCAATTTTCACGTCAACAAAATAGGGCTTATCTCCTCTAAAAACCGCACGAATACTGTACATTTCACCTTCGGAGTCCTCATCTATGTAATTATGAGCTTTCCCTTTCTCTTTATTTGACGCCTTACACATCACCTTTAAGTGACCCTTTACACGACACAAATCGCACGTATATTGCTTAAATCTACACTTATCTGCTTGATGGGACTTGCCACATCTCCAACACGATGACGTCGACGGGCGAGGCGCCGGCGGCGTCGGCGGCGGGCCGCGCGCGCGGCGCACGGCGTGCAGGCCCTCGCCTCTGCGCTCGTCGGCGCGGCCGTCGCCGTTACCCACATTTATGCTGTTGAAACCTGAGGGAGCACCGCCGAAACTATTGCGGCCGCTCACTCTCTCCACATGTTTTTCTGCAGCCTCCAATCCTAGAGCTAGCTCCACCGCCCTTTTATAGTTAAGTGTTTTATCTGCCAATAACCTCGATTTAATCTCGACGTTTGCTAGACCCGTCACTAGTTGTTCGCATAGATTTTCCTCAAGGTTTATGCCGAAGTTACACGATGATGCTAAGTGTTTTAGCTGTTGTGGAAAATCAGCTACTGATTCACTCGCGTTTTGTTTGCGTTCCCGGAAGACCTCCCTTTCGGCGTACACGGATCGTTTCGGTTCTAGATGATCCCTAATTACACTCACTAATTCCTCGAATTTTTTATCCTCCGGATTCAATGGCGCACACAAATCGCACATGAGGTTGTAGGTACGTTCCCCAACCAATGTAATCAACGTGGCCACTTTATGTTCCGTTTTTATATCATTTAGTAATATAAATTGCTCCACTCGTCGAACATATTTCAACCACTGTCCCGTAAACAAATCGAAAGATTCAATTTTTCCGTACGGCATTTTGCACGTTGCACGCGTAGGTAGTTCAGTTGAATCACAACTCGTCGCCAGTGTGGGAAACGTCAATGATACGCGGCGGCCGGTTGCTAACTGGTTTATTGAGAGCTGTCATACACTACAGTTACGAGACTGCAAAGTAGTTAAATATTCCTGCTGCCATCGTGTCCAAATTGATTGAGAAACCTTTTGAATATATTGAAATCGTGACAAACGTGACATTTTAGTATCTGACCAGTTCGGTTCTGGCAACGCAACCAATGGTTGCCCAGTTATGAAATGACCGGGTGTTAGGACCTCCAAATCGTTTGGGTCCTCAGACATAGGAACCAACGGCCGAGAGTTAAGAATTGACTCTACCTTCGTAAGTAGAGTGGAGAGCTCTTCGAAAGTGAGTATGGTTTCTCCAAGCTCTCTCTTGAGTAGATTCTTAGTGCTTTTAACTGCGGCTTCAACAAGTCCCGACATGTGAGGTGCGCCAGGGGGGTTAAACTCCCAGCGTATGTTTCGTCGACAAAACGCCTCTTGTATGGTGACCTTGGAACTTAGTAAAAATTGACCGACCTCATTAAGATATGCACTCGCTCCGACGAAATTGGTGCCGCAATCTGACGTGATGATAGACGGCAGCCCACGACGGCTGACGAACCTCGTGAAAGCTGCGATGAACGCCTCAGTGCTCAACGATGACACCAACTCGACATGTACCGCTTTTGTACCTAAACATACAAAGACACACAGGTAAGCCTTAACCGATTTAGCATTTCTGAGAAGGCTGCTCTTGACTAAATATGGACCCGCAAAGTCCGTTGCAACCTCTGCAAATACTCGCGCGGCGGTGACCCTGTCCGCGGGCAGATCAGCCATGAACGGCGCCTTGACTGCGGCGTCGAATCTGATACAAGACAGGCAGTTCCTGATGACCTTCGAAACTTGCCGCTTTATCGACGGAATCCAGTATTCACGTCTGATTATGCTGATGAGCGCTGTGGTAGGCGCGTGACAATAAGCCTTGTGGTAATGTTCTATCAACAATCTGGTCCACCTATGATCCTTAGGTATAATGTATTGATGCTTCGCTCCATATGATAGAGCTGATTTTTTCAATCGTCCCCCGACTCTAATGAACTGTTCGTCATCTACGAACACACTGAGCTTCTGTAATGATTTACAGATCAGTTTTCCTTTCTTGATGAGGATAATCTCGTCCCTGTACGAGTCAAGTTGAATTTTCTGTATCCAATATTTTGTTGCTGCCCTGATCTCCTCCAGTGACAGCACAGGCTCAAGATTCCGTTGCTCCTTGGGCAATCTTATATTCCTGCGAAATCTGAGAATGAAAGCAGTGACATTGATAAGTTTGTTGAACGAACTTACTCGTGATATGAGTGTATCTTCCCATGCCTCCACTGGCGTTACTAAGCGTACCAGTTTCTTGAATCCTGGTAGATCCTGTGGTATGGTAACTGGTAAGCTGGGCCACTGATGCTCATCCTTGAGAAGCCAGCTAGGTGACCACCACAGGTTATTTCCAAGGAGATCTTTCGCCGTTGTCCCTCGAGAAGCGACATCTGCTGGGTTTAGCTCTGACCTGATATGGCGCCACGTCATTGGACGTGTTGATCCTTGAATATCCTGCACCCTGTTGCATTCAAATGTTTGAAGCATATGAGGCCGTGTGTTCAACCACGACAACACGATGGTACTGTCCGACCAAGCGTTGATGCTGTCCAGCTGGATAGAGTCCTCGTATGACCCCGCTACGTGATTGAGCAGCTTGAAAGCTAAATGAGCTGCGCTCAGCTCTAACTTAGGTATCGTTTGTTTTGTTTTTGTCGGCGCCACCCGTGATTTTGAAATAATTAAACATATCTTGACATTTCCTGATGAATCCTCTGTCCTGAGGTACACGCTCGCTGCGTATCCTAGTTCTGAAGCGTCTCCGAACCCATGAAGAGTGTACGATACCGCTCCCGGTAACGCTACACATCTTGAGATTTCCAACCTTGATAAGTTATGTAAATCTTGAATTAGATTGCCCCACTGACCTTGTAGAGTGTCATTCAGCGGCTCGTCCCAGTGTACGCCGTCTGAGAACAGTGATTGTAGAAATACCTTAAACCTGAAGACGACCGGCGCGCAGTATCCACACGGATCGTACAGCCTTGCGATCGTGCTGAGCACGCTTCTCTTTGAGATAGCCTGACCGAGTGGGATATTTATCTGGTACGACATCGTGTCTGAAACCGGATTCCACTGTATACCCAAGACCTTGATGAAACTCTTGTTGTCCGTGTCAAACTGATGAGGCAACTCGCAATGCTCTTGAGGCAAGTCCTGCAGCAGTTCTGGACAGTTTGACGACCATTTCCTTAACTCATAGCCCGCAGTCCCTGCGAGCTGGAGAAGCTCCCCTTTCAACTCCTTAGCCTCTGATAGGGACTCTGCTCCCGTGAGAATATCATCAACGAAGATATCTTTGCGCATGACATGTGCTGCGGCAGACTGAGGGTGAACCGCCTCCCAGTCGTCGGCGAGGCGTAAGATCGTTCTGATCGCGATGAATGGACTAGACCGCAAGCCGTAGGTATTAGTATTCAGTTCATATACCTTTATTTCCTCGGCGGGACTCTCCCTCCATAAGATGAGCTGGTACCTCCTGTCCTCAGGATGAATCCAGGTTTGTCTGAACATCATCCTCACATCCGATGTGAAGACCACTTGATGGCGTCTGAAGTTTAGTAATATTTTAGTAATATCGTTTTGAAGTGGTTCGCCTGAGTGCAAACATTCATTGAGTGATACTCCGCTCGTGGATTTTCCTGATCCATCAAAAACCACCCTTATCTTCTCTGTGCCTTTCTTGAATATACCATGATGTGGTATAACAAAATGTTCTGAATTGAATTGAAAGTCTGACCGAGACATATGACCCAGTTGCTCATACTCTCTCATGAAGGCAATGTAATTTTCCGCAAATACTTGGTTCTTTGCCATTTTCTTTTCTAGTGACAGGAGTCGTTGCACGGCTAAGCCTCTGGACTCGCCCAACGACGGCCTCTTGGACAATAAGGGTAATCTGACCATATATTTGCCATCTGGCAGACGTTGAGTAGTGGAAGTGTACAACCTTTCACATTCCAAATGATCTGGATGCACCGCTGGTTCTGAAGGCGGCTCCTCTGTCCTCCAGAAGCGCTCCAATACATCCTCCAGCCTGGTCGCGTGGAGTCCATAGTCATCGACTGACGTCCCCTCAGTCGGATGAGGTGTGGCCACCCCCATGATGACATAGCCAAAACACGTCCCGTAGGCCGACAAGCCTGGAACATTTATTGAAACCTTTGAACCATCGAATACATAGTCCAGTACATCCGTACCTAGGATAATATCTATGTCTTGATCCTGATCAAACTCACTATCGGCAAATTCTAGATTTGAATTCCGCAACTGGTTCCTAACCTGAGAATTAAATGCGAGAGTAGTACCAGATAGCTGGTACATGACCACCGCTGTGGTACTAATGATGGGTAACTGTTTACCTATTGGTTTAATTACTAATTTAACAACTGACCCTGGAGTTTTGACCTTGTGATGATTTATTCCATAAATATTAATTTTGGTAGGCTGTTGATGCAAATTCAATTTTTCAACTAATGATTGTTTGACAACGGTGACACAAGCTCCTGTGTCTAAAAGCGATCTGACCCTGATATATTTACCGTTTGCTGCTCTGATCCTAAGCAGTGCTGTGGGACATATGGTGACTGGTAGATGCCCCACTTCTGCATCAACAGTACCTCCATCTCAGTAGACCTCTTGCCGAATCGAAGTGTCTCGAATGCTTGACCTGCCCATCGGACACGATCCCCCACTGGAGGTCTCGGTTGATGACCAGCAGCCGCCATCCGCTCTGGTTGTACCGTCATCAGGTCCCCTGAAGCCAGTGTTGAAGTTGGGTAACCGCTACGGTCCTCGCATGGTAAACTTGACACTGCCTGCACCGAGGTGCGTCATTCCGGCGACTGACGTGGACGCGGTGGCGTCCGCGTGCGCGGTGGAGTACGCTGGCGCGGCAACCCTGATGGCCCCGCCTGCTGAATACTCACCGGCATCTGTGGGCTCCTAACCCTAGGCACGTCCTCTGTTGTGCACAGGAGAGAATTGTGCTCCTGTGACCTGCAGTGAGCACACCAGCTGTGGGCGGTACAATCCCTCGCAAAGTGCTTCCGCAAGCACTTGAAGCAGTGGCCCGACTTATTCGCCCACCGCTTTCGCCCCACGGGGTTCAGTTTTGTGAAGCCTTCACATTTGTATAGATTGTGGGCTCGAGAGCTGCAGAATGAGCACAAGAATGATTTCACCTGTTGTCCTGGTAATGATGGTTGCTCGGTTTGAGCTCGTACCATACGGGCTGGTCCTGAACGTCCTCGCAGCTGTGGTGACCGCCTCTGCTGCTGAGCTGTCTCTGGAGTGCTCGTGACTGCCAGCTGCATCCTGCAGTGGTCGTCCAGCACCTCCAGAAGCTGATAGATGGTTGGCAGTGAACAAATACGAAATTGAATTTTTTGGTGCATTAATGACGAGAGAAATAAAACCCGATGCGCTTGACTTGAAGGTTTAATTTGGGAGTGCTTTTGACAGCTGTCACATGACAGATCGTAGACAATGTACGTTTGTAAAGCAAAAATAAAACTTAATGTTTCATTGATTTAAACATACTCCTAACGCAGAAAAATAACATAAAGACATTCTTGTATTACATAGCAAATATAAACAGTGGACTGTAGACTTTATAGGTTTGTTTTTTATCGATAGAATTAAGTAACAAAATTAATGACTTACTCATTAAAACTATGTGAATACAAGTTATAGCTTTTACATTCCTGTGGAAAAACATGACATCCATCATTGGGTAAGCTAATTTAAAGTAATTACAATGCTTCTCAATTTACATTGTTCTACCATATATTTAATTGCAATTAGGTATGCAAGTACAGGTAAGTATCTAGCTTATAACTAAGTACCTAGGATACAAAACAGAAATTACTTTCTCTATAAAAGGTAAACTTATTATAGCACAATTGGCTGTGATAGATACCTATCTTATACTAAGCTTAAACTACTAATGGCACTCATGGCTTAGGTATTACAACCTTATTATAACACAATTGGCTGTGACATCTTATACTAGGTAAACTTAAACTACTAGTGGCACTCATGGCTTAGGTATATTATTTTACTAATTTTATGTTTTATTTGTAAAAAATATTAGTGACACAGTTAGCTGAAGTGTTAACATTGACACTTAACTTATGAATCAATAGGCAGTATACAAATTTTTGTTATGGAAGTATTGTGGCATCTGCCATTAGCCTTTTTAACCTCTAAAGCTCTAACTTTGCCATCATTTCCAGGAAATACCTTAGTGACTCTAGCCATAGGCCACATCATGGGAGCTGTATCAAGCTCTCTGAGGATAACAAGAGATCCTACTTTAACATTAGGTAAACTAACTTTCCACTTTGGACGATTTTGTAACACATTTAAATATTGTTTAAACCAGTAGGTCCAAAACCTTTGTTGTATTACGGTACATTTATTCCAAAATTTTATTTTATTTTCAGGCATGTTCGTGAGATTCTGATCTGGTATACAAGTAAAAGGAGCTCCAGTCAAGAAATGACCGGGCGTCAAAAATGAAAGATCTTCAACATCTGATGACATTGGTGTTATTGGCCGTGAATTTAAAATACCTTCAATTTGAACCAATATTGTATAAAGTTGTTCATAAGTAAATATGTGAGAACCTAAAACTCTTTTCAGGTGGTGTTTTATACTTTTCACGGCAGCCTCCCACAATCCAGCAAAAACTGGAGAATAACTCGGAATAAAATGAAAATTAATACCTAAAGTGGCAGTTTGATTTTTTACTTGCGACTGATGGTCTTGAGAAGTATTTAACTTATAAAGTTCAGTTAACTTTGTCTTGGCAGATTTAAAAGTACTTGCATTGTCACAATACACATCAGTAGGACAGTTTCTTCTAGATATAAAACGTTTAAAGGAAGCTAAAAACGCGTCTGTGGTGAGATCAGACACTAGTTCGATATGGATTGCCTTTGTTACAAAACACACATAGACAGCAATATAACCCTTAGTTGTTATTACGCTTCTTAGTCTAGATTGCTTGATCATGATAGGTCCTGCAAAATCAATACCTACCTTTTCAAATGGCCGGCTAGCATGAAGTCTGTCAGCCGGCAATGAACCCATTAGCTGCTTTGCCGTTACACCTTTGAGTCGAAAACATGTAAGGCATTTATGAACATATTTTTTGACAGTTCTTAACCCATTCATAATCCAATAAGTTAAATTTAAGCTACTCAATACATGTTTTTGACCGGCATGAAGCAGTTTTAAGTGTTCATTTTCTATTAACAATTGGACAATTTTTGATTCACGAGGCAAAATTGTCTGATGTTTTTGGCTGTAGGGCAAGGATGAGTGTTGTAATCTACCACCTACTCTCATAATGCCATTAGCATCGAGAAAAGGGTTGAGCCCTTTAAGCTGGGATGATACTGGCTTGTCAACTTTTAGTGAAGCAATATCTTGTTTGAAATATAAACCTTGTTCATTTTTTATTAACAATTGCAGAGTATGATTTCTTTCGGCAAATGTCACAAAGTTTTCTTTAATTTTGTTTGAACCTGGCTTTGAGTTTCTAACAAATCTTATTATATAAGCAAGTACCCTTGTTGCCTTGTTGATATTAGAATATTTATTCAATATAGATGAATACAGTGAAACTATGTTACCTTGTGATGCTGCACAGACCACTTTGCCACACTTCTTGTTCCTAAATTTTACCTCTGGCAAATCCTCCGTTGAAAGAGTATCCAAACTGTAATCATTGAATTTGTAATCTGAGTTTAACATAATCTGTGGACCTGACCACCACAATTCATTACCTTGTAACTCGCTAGGGTTTACCCCCCTACTTAGACAATCTGAGGGATTCTGATCAGTGTTGATGTATAACCACTGGTAGGTATGTGTATACTGATTAATTAAATTTATTCTATTTGCTACATAAGCATTCAATTTTGCAGGTTCTGTTTTCAGCCAAGCCAACACTACCTGGGAGTCACTGAAAAGATGCACAGATTGAATAGCAACTTTCTTACTTAGAGTATCATATACTCTAACAATTAGTTTCGACATTAGTAAGGCAGCATTTAATTCCAAGCGTGGCACTGACAATTTACTGTCCTTTGGCGCAACTCTAGATTTGGAACAAAGAAGTGACATATTCACATTGCCCAACTTATCAGTGACTCGCAAAAAAATTGCAGCCCCATAGGCTTTGATTGAAGCGTCAGAAAATCCAATTAATTGTGCAGTCTCTTGATTATCTATGCATACATTTCGTTTAACTTTAATATGTGGCATGTTTATTAAGTCATTATAGAATTGCACCCATTCTTTTTCTAGAATGAGTGGGAGAACTGAATCCCAACCAACATTAGCTTGCCACAGCTTTTGTATAAAAATCTTGGCTTGAACGAAAACAGGTCCAGCAATGCCTAGAGGGTCATAGAATTGACTTATGAAACTCAAAATTTGTCTTTTAGTTTTAGGAACTTGTTTAGGGACCGGGCAAGACATTATGAAGGAATCTGTATCAATATCGAATTTAATTCCTAAAGTTTTGATACTCATATATTTTTGCAACTCCTTCTCCCCAGAAACCCGCCGTTCCATTGATATATCTTTGAGGATCTCCTTGTCATTACTTGACCATTTATGGAGTTCAAAACTTCCCTTTGAAAGTAATTTAATTAATTGATCCTTGGTTTGGATTAAATTACTTTTACTATCATCAGTATGCAAAATATCGTCTACATAAGTAGAATTCAACAAAACCAAAGCGGCACTTGGGTATTGTTCTTGGAACCTGAATGCTAGTTCGTTTAAACATCTTGTGGCTAAGTATGGTGAATTTTTTAAACCATATGTAACCGTATTCAGCTGAAGGCATTTAATTGGTTCATCTGCTGAGTCTCGCCACAGAATATTCTGTAGAGATCTCTGCTCTTGAGTCAGAAGTATGTTGCGGAACATGCGTCGGATATCGCATACAAAAAAGTACTTGTTCAGTCTGAATGAAAGCAAAATGTCAAACAATTCTGGTTGAACTATGGGTCCATTTAATAAAATGTCATTTAAGGATACTTTGTTGCTAGTCCTCATCGACCCATCGAAAACTGTTCGTAATTTAGTGCTGTATGCCTCTTCTCTGATCACTGGGTGATGAGGCAGGAAATAGACAGCTTCTTTGGAAAGATCATATTGAGAAATATCAATATAAGTTGCATGCCCTAAGGCGATGTACTCATGTATGAATTGTTGATATTCTTTGAATAATTGATGATAATTCTGTAATCGTTTTTCAAGATTTAGAAATCTTTTTATTGCTAAGCAAAATGAATCTCCTAAAACATTGTTCACATCATAAATAGGTACTTTGATAGGCATTGAAACTACAAATTTATCATCAGTTAACTGAACAGTTTCTTCAAAGTACTTTTCGCAATACTTCTGCTCAGACGTATGTTCCGCAAACACCTCAGGCACTGATTCTGTTTGCCAAAACCCGCTTAAGGTTTCATTGATGTCTGACTTACATTCCTGGCAAAGCAAAACAGCTGGTTTCTGAGGAGTGAAGTTGGGGAGGTTGCCACCTACCACGTAGCCAAATTGTGTGTGTAGGACCCGTGGCTGTGCAGCATCACCCTCCAGCTGTTCCTTAGGTTGCGGCAACAGCGACTGAAAAACGACATCGGCAGAAAGTAAAATATCTATCTTGTTTGTGATGTGAAAGGAGTTGTCGGCTAGCTTAATATTTTCTGGTATATGGATACCTGTTTTGTCAAATGAATTCTGTGGCAGATGGGTTGTAATATCATCTACCACTAAGCAGTTTTTTGTGACCATGTATGGATAGGTGCATGAAAAAATTTCTACTTGCATTGACCTCTCTACTTTTCGTTCAATATTGAAAATACCTACAATATCCTTAGAGTTAGGCAATATTGGTTTACCTACTTTTCTTGCAAGTTCAGTAGTGATCAAAGAAAATTGGCTACCTGTATCTAACATGGCCCTGGCAATAATCTCTTTGCCTCCGTTGCAGATTAATTTGACTTTTGCTGTTGGTAACAATACTTGTTCCTCACTCAAGCGTGACAAAAGGCATGGTCATAAGATTTTATCACCTGCTTTATTGACCACTTTGTGATCACTATCCTTGTGCAAAAGAGAATTATGGCTCTGCTTGCATTGTTGACATTTAAAGTAGAATTTGCATCTATTTTTGTGTGCATTTAGGCAAATTTTGCACAGCGTGTTGCTATTGACAAACTTGAGCCTTTCATCGACTGTGGCCAGCATAAAACTTGGACAAGAAAATAGTTTGTGATTGGACTTACCACAGTATAGGCATTTTACTTCTTTGGGAACAGCATTGGAGACATGGCGGGAGGAAGCAGCAGCAGCGGCAACCACAGCAGCTTGGAGAGGCACCATAACACTGGGCGTCTCACAGTCATCAGTGTTTTCCAAAGCAAAGGCACGTTGCTCTAGGAAATTTAAAAAAGCGCATACTGTAGGTTGTGTGTTTTTGTCATGCTGCAGATAATAAGCCTTGGTGCTCCCTGCATCTATTTTACGTATTAATATACAAACAAGCAAGCTGTCCCATTGGTCTACAGGTTGTCCCAAGTTTTTTAAGGCAGCTGTGTGTTGTTTCACTTGTGAAATGAGTTGCCTTAGTGCCATGACATTAGATTGGTTTCCCATGCTTGCCAAATCAAATAGGCTGAATATGTGCTCAAACGTTATCCTATATTTGTTGTCATATCGAGTTTTCAGAATACTTAAAGCCTCGAAATAGCTAGATCCCACCACAGGCAAGTTTTTTATCAGATCGTAAGCCTCCCCTTTGAGAAAACTGCGCAAATAAAAGAATTTTTGCACCTCACTTATTGTTTGGTCATTGTCAATGAGTGCGCTAAACATTTCAATGAAAGGACAGTAGTTTAGGTAAGTTCCATCAAAAGGCTCGATTTTTACATTTGGCAACTTTAGCTTTGAAACTGAGCCAGTGCTAGTTGTGGGGGCAGCTACTGTATGTTGGTCCCTGTCAGCTAATTCGGATAGAATGCTATCAACACAGAAGAAAAAACAGTTCTCAGTGTCGGTTGGATCTTCGCCATCGTTCAGAAGAATATTTAGGGTTTCGTACTCACCAAAAACTAATTTTGCCCTCTCTTCTAATAGTCTGAGCATTCGCTCAGAAGTTCCTTTCAGAAACTCTGGCTTCAGCTTATTTTTCAGCCGTGTGAGACTGGCTTTGTATGTACCACGCTTGACCACGTCGCTGACGTCTTTTTGTGGGGGTGCCATGGTTAGTTGACCAGTTTAAGCTTTGTGTTAGGCTGCCTTGACAAGTACAAGTAAATTTCAGCTGAATTACAAGAAGAAACAGCAATAAACTGACAGAGTATAAATCGTGCTTAGAGCTAAAAACGTTTTCAGGCAAAGAAAAAGAATATGGCCGCTTGGCTTTGGTAGACAGAAACAGCGTGGCGGCGAAAACATTTAGCGCGGCGCCACTGAAGAGGTATCCGTAGTTAATCTTGACCAATGACGAGCCGTAGATTTTGCGACTTCCGGACGGGTATAAACAGCAACCGTCCGCTATTGGCTGTTGCCATGTCACCTGTATGTTGTCAGCCCTGTAGTGCCGAGGCGAAGAGAACCCCGCCGATCGCAACACGAAGCGAAGCGTAAGCACACAAGACAAACAAAACCTGTCGTGTTGTAGGTATGCAAATGGCGTCCGACCACTTAGCGACGCAACTTTTTGATGATGAAGTGATGTATTTTTGACCTCCTCTTGACCAAAATTTTCTTGCCACCAACAATCCCTGCTTTTAGCCCACACACAGAGCAAGATAGCCGTAGCTATTAGATGTATGACTCCACCCGAATCTTGCACATGTGGTCGTCGAGTATAGCACGTACAGCACTGAAACTTTTCACTCGTTGCACTTCCGCAAAGTTCTTGTAACAGGACCATGAACAAATACGAAATTGAATTTTTTGGTGCATTAAAGACGAGAGAAATTAAAACCCGATGCGCTTGACTTGAAGGTTTAATTTGGGAGTGCTTTTGACAGCTGTCACATGACAGATCGTAGACAATGTACGTTTGTAAAGCAAAAATAAAACTTAATGTTTCATTGATTTAAACAGGCAGCCTCTCCGGATCCCTTCCGAAGCGCTCCTCAAAGGTGGTTCTGATGTGGATCGGCAGCTTCTGTAACACGATGTACAGGACGAAGTACGACCACTCACGTACTGGCTGCCCCAGTTTCTCCAAGGCCCGCAAGCTCTCACTTAGCGGATCATAAAACACTGAGCGCAGTGTGCCAACACTGGCAGAAACTGTGGGCAAATTGACAATTCGCCCTATGTAAGTGTCCAGAAGGAGCCTGCTGTTCTGGTATCTTGATTTCAGAAGCCCTAATGCTACTGAATAATTGGCCTCGTCCATAGGCAGCTGCCTGACAACCGACAGCGCCTCCCCAGTAAGTGAAGACCGCAGATAATAGTGCTTTTCCGCATCCGAAATGTCCCTACTATCTACTAATGATATAAATAGATCAAAGAATGGCAACCAGTCTTCAATGGCCCCTGCAAATTTGGGTAGTTCAATTGACGGTAGCTTGGCATGACTCACCTGGCCAATAGGTCCCTTACGATCCAGAGCTGCACTTCCTGTGTCAGGCTCTGTCGCCTGATCCAGTTCTACCAACAGCCGGTTGATCTCGGTGAACTGTTGGTTATAATTCTCCAAGTCCGCCTCGGAGATGTCTGAAGTGTCGGCACCCATGATGGTTTCGTATGCCGACACAAACTGAGGATAGTAGGTGTTAAAATGACGCTTTGCCACCGTGGCAGAAATGGACGTTGTCCCAATCGCAGTACTTGCATAGTCACAAAGCATGCGGTACTTTGATTTAAATTGAACCTTGGCACTTTTGAGCGACATGATGAAATAATCCACTATATTTGCTGTCTCGTAATCACACAATAACCCTCCCTATTATTAATATGACACGAAGTCTAGGTCTACTTTAAGTACTAAATAGCCCTTGCATAAATACCTACTCACATAACTACTGAATGAATGGCGGTTCCGCACATAAGTATCCCGTACTCCTGTACTACGTAAACACTATAATGCCGCTTATGCCTACTTATGCAAATGCAAGTAAATGATCTGATTACTTTGTAAACAATGACCTTTCTTAAGCAATTAACTCTAATTAAGTAATTAAATCGAATTCGCAACTAAAATTAACACACTAAAGTCTTTTAAAATCGCAAAATCGTCCACAAACAGTTTGTTATTGTTTCGTTGACATTGAACTGTCACCACTGACAGTTGACGTATTTGACGTGAGGATCGAATGAATGATTGAATATTGTCTTTGTCTCTGCTCTGCGGTGACATCAATATCGATACCCTATCGGAAGGTATCGACGCTAGACGAGACGAGTATCTGTGCCTCATGGCAGAGTTTGGGCTTTTGCCAGCTATCACGGAACCTACTCGTCTCACAGCGTGTTTGGATCACATTTTTGTGAGAAGTAAGGGCTGCCACGGGATGGAATCTATTGTCTGTACTACAGATATCACTGACCATGACTTAGTCATGCTTGGCATTCAGAACAGTATTAAGCAGAAACAAAAGCTCAACAGGCATGTTCTGAAAGTAGATTATGTGGCGATAGCAAGTGAGCTCCGTAATGCTGACTGGTCACTAGTTACAAGGCACATGGAGCCATCTGGGGCGGTAGCAGAGTTTACAGGTATCATTACTGATGCCATTGAAAAAAACAGCTCTCAAGTTAGACTAAGTCGAACTAGACTTATTATCAAGCCTTGGATCACCCCAGGTCTCCTGCGCTGCATAAAACATAAAGATAGGCTACATCTTAAGTGCAGGAAAAACCCAAAAGACCAAATTGCCAAAATAACATTCACCAGGTACAAGAACTTCTGTACTGATTTATTGCGACGCCTCAAGACAGCACATGAGCAAAAACTACTTGAAGATAGCAAAACAAATTCGAAAAAGCTGTGGAAGGTGATAAAAAATATATGTCACGTAAAAGCCTCCCAGAATGATGCTTCACATCTGCTAAATTCTTCACTACCAGTATCCGAGTGCCTAAACCAGGCAAACAAATACTTCTCGACTGTAGGCAAAAATCTCGCTGAGAGCATCCTTACGAAGCTCGCCACTACAGAGGAAAGTCTCGCTACCTCGGTAAGATTGAACGCAGCCAATCCATGTGCCTCTTTCTTCTTTAATCCTACGGACTGTGTAGAAATCAGGCAAATAATCATGCAATTGAAAGATGATAGCGCACCTGGGTTGGACAATATAAGAACGCCACTGCTTAAGTACTGTGCGGACTCTGTGGCATACCCTTTGTCACATATTGCGAATATCAGCTTCACGAGTGGTGTATTTCCCGCCTCATGGAAACTTGCTTCTGTGTCTCCTATATACAAGGCAGGCTCTAGGGATTCTCCTACTAACTACAGGCCAATCTCCTTGCTCAGTATTGTCTCTAAAATTCTTGAGAAGATTGCGAATAAGCGTCTAGTGAGCTTCCTTGAGAAGAATAACCTCTTAACCCAACGACAATTTGGGTTTCGTCGTGGTAGGTCTGTGGAGGATGCGGTATCTCTTTTGGTGAAGCTAGTCTCCGGTTATCTGGACTCAGGACAAAAGTGCCTAGGAGTTTTTCTAGATTTAGCTAAGGCCTTTGACACTGTTTCCGTCCCCATCCTCATCAGAAAACTGGAACTACTTGGCATACGAGGGGTAGCCTTAAACTGGTTAAACAGCTACCTTTGTGGGCGGAGACAGTGTGTTAAGATTGATGCAACCCTCAGCAATCCCCTCTCATTAAATGTAGGCGTTCCACAAGGTAGCATACTCGGGCCAACACTTTTCTTAGTCTACATAAACGATATTGTAAATATTCAATCACTGGACGCTGAGTTGATATGCTACGCCGACGACACTGCAGTGATCTTTCATGGGGTTTCCTGGAATGAAGTTCACGAAAAGGCTGTCTCCGGAATGAACAGCATAGCTACTTGGCTGAACAAGAATCTGTTGACTCTTAACACAGAGAAAACGAAATACTTAACCTTTCATATTTCCAAAGCATCTGCCCCTTCAAACCTGTCAGATATTCCGATACATCAATGTGGAGGGCAAGAGGGCCAATCATGTTCCTGTCCAGGTATTCAGCGCATCAGTAATATTCGTTACCTGGGAGTTCAGCTGGACGAACGCTTAACATTTGGTCCACACATCGAGACACTGTCTGGCAGAGTTCGCAAGGTTATTGGCATAATGATGTGTCTGAGACAAAGTGCTGATAGAAATTTACTAAATTACATCTACGTCACCCTTTGTCAGTCACTCATCACCTACTGCATCTCGGTCTGGGGAGCTTCAGCCAAAACACAAATGATAAGACTGGAGAGAGCACAGCGCTCTGTTTTAAAGGTAATGTGCAGAAGATCCCGCTTATACCCCACAGATAGCCTATACCAGGACTGCTCCGTACTTCGTGTCCGACAACTCTATATCCTTGGAGCTGTGCTAGGTATCCATCGAAGCGTCGTCAGCTCTCCAGCATGTGCCCGGTTAAGCGCAAAGAGAGTTTTTAAAATCCCAGTGCCTAGAACGAAAACTTCTTTTGCACAACGCTTCTCCCATTTTTCTTCGCCTTTCCTTTATAACAAAATTCTAAAGCGCTGTGATATTCAAAATTCGACAATAAGAGAATGTAAGTTGACTGTAACCAATTACTTAAAAACTTTAAACTACGCAAGTTCCGAGGTTTTGCTGAAGATACAGAGATAACCAATACTCACAGAGTCCTGAGCATGAAATGACTGAAACACCAAGACCTAAGTACACTTGAACATATACTCAACACACAAAAACACCAGAACTTACACACTAAGCGCAATGGGACAACATAATTTGTTAAAATGCATAATGTTATAAATACTATTTAAAAGAGTTGAAATAAAAATTTTTGATTTTGCATGTAATTGAATTAATTATTTATGGTAATAATTATTGATTTGATTTTGTTTTTCACTTTTAGCATGAAATTGAAACAACTATGCTTTTCTATAAAAATTAACTTTTGTAATTGATATTATTTATAATATTGATAAAAAATTGAAATTGAATTGAAATTGAATTATTTTGAAATTAAATGTACTACATAAATAATTTTATAAGATCAAAATCTGCTTAGATTGCCACAATGAAATGATAATAAATAGCCCAATTTTATGTCGTGACGCCCACGATACAGGCTATGCCTAGTGTGGGGTCACCGTTACTCAAAGATTTACACATGTTAAATCGTTTACAGTCTAAGCATTGTGTAAGTAACATTTATTTGCCTCTGTGTATTATTCTTTACGATAATAAATATTATTTGATTTGATTTGATTTGATTTGAAGTGAAAGGTACTACCAACCTTGACCGACAAATTTTCTCACCACATGTTCCGGATGATGCAATATTGACTTGAAATGAATATAACCTAAATTGAGCACTGAACTTCACTTCACTGAACTGATTTTACTTATGAAACGAAACACCCTGAAGATTCTTGATGTCTATCGTACGGCTCTTTCCCCTCATGGGCCACCAGAAATGTTCGAGAAATCGGTAGCCAGTTGGTTCCCCTCATGGGCCACCAGTGACCACACCAAATTCCCGAAGTGACGAGAGGCACCGCCTCGCCGTCCTGACGAGACTCACCACCCAGTCACCAATCCGTCGCCTCCGGCGTCCTGCCGGAGACCAGCATGGGCCACCACCGACAACAACCGCACCGTTGCACTTGCCACCGGAACCCAAGATCCAGCGTCCCCGCCGGCTACCTTGGGAAATCCACGGCTCCACTCCTTGGAACCCGCAGACACACGCCTTCCTGCGCGTGCTTGAATTGATAGGGAAATTCCCTCCCCAGGTCCCTCCTTTATAAATACGTCGAGCACTTTCAGAGACAACGTTTATTAAACTTAGAAACAATCTAACCTAAAAATTACATGGTTCGCCTTGACTAATGGACGATGAAGAAGATGAAGTTCTTAGTGTGGTCCGCAGTGTGACCCCATCTAAATTAGAAATAATGACAAACATTGAATGAAATCGCTGTATTTTCACCCACAATAGCAATATATTGATTAGTTGGTAACACCGATATTAATTGACTCAAACTGATCATAGATGGCGTTACCAGTAATGAAATGTGAGATGAATATTTTATAAATTAGTAAATACATGTTAAATTGCGTTAGCACTTATATACCAATGAGCAATAAAATAAAATAACTGGTGATCGTTTACTGCCTATTCTGCAGATCAAGGAAGTGATAGAAAACTTTCTTTTTGAAAATCTCCAGGGTTGAAGCCTGACGAATGTCCAGAGGCAGGCTGTTCCACAAGCGAATCGCAGTCACGGTAAAAGAATTAGAATATCCCGCGGCATTATGCTCTGGGGTGCGGAGATGAAGAATCCGGGACGACCGCATAGCGCGGGCGTCACTGTGGAGATGAACAAAGCGTTCCCTGAGATAGGAAGGGGAGCAAGTGTTATTCAACACATTATAGAGAGTGACAAGACATGAGCATTTCTGCGGAAACGGATATTAAGCCACTTGAGCTTGGAGCGAAATTGGGAGACGTGATCATATTTACGCAATCCGAAAATATATCGAATGCATAAGTTGAGAAGTCGATTGAGTTTGCTTAATAGCTCCTCACCAAGGTCAGGATAGCATACGTCAGCATAATCGATAATGGGGAGTAGCAATGAATTGACAAGCGTAACCCTGGCTGAGAATGGAAGAAACTTCAGTAAACGCTTAAGGGAGTGCATTGAGGCAAATACTTTCCTACTTATCTCAGCCACATGCACATCCCACAAAAGATCGCTCTGGATGTGCAGACCAAGATTTTTCACCTTGCTGCACTAGGGAAGAGCAATACCATTAAAGAGCACCTTGGGAAGAGAGGTCAAATCTAGTCTGGCGATGAGGGCCTTGCTACCGACAAACATGACCTGAGTTTTAGAGGGGTTTACTAGAAGACCATACCTGACGGTCCACTGTCGAATGGACTCCAAGTCATTAGACATAGAGGCGACAGCGGTATCGATGTTTTCCAGTTTAAACGATGTGTAAAGTTGGAGATTGTCTGCATACAAATGATGGGAACTGAAGTGGATAACAGAGACTAGATTATTTATAAATACGGAGAAAAGAAGTGGAGAGAGCACGCCGCTCTGAGGTACGCCAGCAGTGACATCGCACCAGTCTAAAAAGGTTGTTCCCAGATGGATGCGTTGCCGGCGTCCTGAAAGATAGGATATGAACCACTGAGCCACTGGCCCCGAAATATTTAAGGATCTGAGGACAGCCAGGAGAATTTCGTGATCTACACAGTTAAAAGCGTTGCTGAAATCCAGCAGTGTGAGAAGGGTTACACAGCGATCATCTCTGGCATGGCGGAAGTCATCGGTAATTTTAATTAGAGCAACTGTTGATCTGAATTTGTATTGTAATAGATATTAAGATTTGAGTATCAAATAAATAATTTACTTACTTACTTACTTACTTACTTACATGTGCTATGTGCTATATGCTTGGAAAGAATTGAGGAGATGGTTTGTGCGTAGATAATATGAGAATTGTCGGTTTACAATCCGCTCCAGCACTTTCGACAGAAAGGGTAGAATAGAGATAGGACGATAGTGTTTAAATTCACAGGGGTGAGATTTTTTGGGAATAGGCACCACGTACCTACGCCATTTTCCATTCACTAGGAAAGGAGTGGGAGGACAAAGAATGATTAAGGATGGGTAGGATAGAGTCTATGATGGGGAGAAGAAGGTCGCGGCCGATGCCGTCATGACCAACTGCTTTACTAGGGATAGAAAGGATGATCCTTTTTACTTCGGAACCAGAGACGGGAGTAAAAGAGAAGCCACAAGTGGAGGCCGAAGGCGCAGATGCAATCTGCCTAATGGTACATTACTTGAGTATCGGGTCGATACAGTGCAGAGGGGAAGAAAAGTGGCGGTTCAGGCCACTGAAGTCTAGAGAAGGGTTGACTTCTTGCCGGCACTTACCGAACCCGAGGGTACGCAGGAATTTCCATACATTATTCGGGGAACAGTTTTCAAGCGAGGAATGTATGTGGCGGCGTTTTGCGTTCCTGATCATCTGATTGCAGCTATTCCTAGCCAGCTTGAACTGGGTCCAGTTATGGTCCGACGGATCCTTCCTATGTTTCCGCCTCAGTTTGTCCCTCTGCGCCATGAGGCTCCGGATGTCATCCGTCAACCATGGCACAGGAGGGCATTTCATCCAAACTGGGCGTATAGGGGCATGTCTATCGTAGAGACTCGTCACCAGTGAATTTAACCTCTCTATCATGTCGTCTACTGTGCTAAGATCCCTAATCTGACTCCAGTTCACGCTTTCAGCATCTTCCTTAAGCGCGTCCAGATCCATCTTAGCAAAGTTACGCTGAAGGAGAACCTTAGGCTTGAATTTGGGGACTTTTAATTTATAAGAGACGAAAATGAGATCGTGATGCGAAAATCCTGGGACAGAGAGTTGGCCATGGGCAGAAATACGATCAGGTTTCGTGGTGAGAATAAGATCAAAAAGAGAGTGGGAATCATTAACGTGGTGGGTAGGATCAAGATCCGGAATGTAAATGTTGAAAGATGTAGTTAGTAGTTTAAGTTTACGAGAACGGGTGTCGTCACGGAGTAGACAGGTGTTAAAATCACCTAATAAGAGGACGTGATCGTAGTCAGGAAGATATGTGGCCAGTGAAGCAGTTCGCCTAAATGGAGAGGTGCCTGTGACATGTCGGAGGCATCAGAGAAATTATCTGCAGAATCTAAGGAGTAAAATAAATCGGACGTATCAGAGTGAGGGGGACTGTTCATTGTACGTAATACTTAAATATACATTAAAAATATTTTTACAAAATAGAGGAGATAAATATATTATAGGAGAAAATTTGTCTTTAAGAGTGGGGATTAGACCTGCACGTGGTCGGACGGTATAAAAGGCAGCGCGCACTGGTGCCCGCCCCTTATTCCGCTCCGAACCGCCGCTGGTGTAAGACCCATTTTGTATTGCCTCGTGTCTGATTTGTTTAGTGGATTTCCGTGTGAATAATTTTTGTGATTTGTAATGATTTTTTTTTAAGTGTAGTAATTTTTGTTTGTATTATATTGAAAACTATTTTGTGATTGTTGATTCCATTTTTTTTTAGTCATTTTTGCTCGAATTTGCTAAAATCAGAAGTGGGATAGAATCAACGTAGTTCTATCCTATCGGCTATTCTGTCTTTGGCTAGAATTCGAAGCGAGGGTACTGAAAAAAAAAGAGGAAAAAATGTCGGATCGCGAACGCCGTCATAGCCGTTATAATTCTCGCGATCGGGAACGAGATCGTCGCCGTAGTAGATACCGCGATCGTAGTCCACAAGGTAGCCTAAGGCGCGAGATGGATGCGATGATGGCTCGTCTCAGGGCGTTAGAAGATCAACCAAATAATTCACGAAACACCAAGTCGCCCGAACGCGCTTCATCGCCGCCATCTCGGCGCCAGACGTCAGCACCGGTTGATCGGCGAACAACCTCACCGTCTGCGAGTCGTCCTGCGTCACGAGTGCGCGGCGTCGGCCACTCTGGGACACCAGAGTTGCCAACGCCTGCGCTGGGCGAGTCGCATACGAACGAAACGGGGGATGTTTCTGAACGTACTGCTAGCGAAGCAAACGCGCCGTCGACAGTAACTGATCGGATTGTAGACGCTATTCGTTCGATAAACACGAATCTCGAACTTTGACCCTAATTTACATAATATCGAAGACTGGTGTGCGGAAGTAGATCGCGCAAAAAATCTAAATAACTGGACTGACCACGAGTGCCTTTCACGCATCGGTAACTGTTTGAAGGGCGACTCTCGTACATGGCTGAACGAGTGGGTGACAAGCGATCGGACTTGGAGTAGTTTCAAGAAGGAATTTAAGCCCTTGTCCCCAAGGACCCCCGATGTTGCTAATATTTTGTACGAGGTGATGAGCACCAATTCGGACAACTATCCCACGTATGCCGATTACGCTCGTCGCTCGCTACTTCGCCTACGAATAGTCCGGGGTCTCAGCGATGAATTGATATCGGCAATCGTAATACGCGGCATCACCGATCCACAGATTCGAGCGTCAGCCACTAACGCTAAACTATCGCCTAACGATTTGGTCGAGTTTTTCGCAATATACGTGAAGGCTAACGTGCCAAAAAATACTGCCCGTACTATGTCGCATAGTGTTCCCTCCGGAAAAGATAAGACTTATCCACAATTTGGCTCTCGAAAGCGACGGTTTGAGGAAGGAAAATGTTTTATTTGCGGTCAGTCGGGACACAAACAGAAAAATTGTAGCAAGAGAATTAGAACGGAGCAAGCTCCCTCTACCTCAAATACAAACGCCTCAAGCTCAAAACCTGCTTTTGTCCCGACAAAACCTGAACAGTGCGCTTTTTGCAAAAAGGTAGGCCACCGGGTTGACACGTGTTTTGCCAAACAAAAATCGGAGTCGCGAAACAAAAATGAGGTGAACTTTTGTCGTGAAAATCAAACTACCCGCAATAATGATATTGTTGTAGCTGTCATCCAAGGGGTACCGGTTGATGTTTTGATTGATAGTGGGTCAACGATATCACTAGTTTCATCTTCCGTGTTGAAACACTTCAATTGCGCTCACAAGCCAACGTTCCGCATATTGAAGGGACTGGGGAGTCAGGAACTCGAAAGCACCTCTTACGTAACGTTGCGAATGGAATTCGATGGTATCACTCTAGAAGTTGATCTATTCATCGTGGCTTCCGAGTTCATGAACACCCCGGTTATTGTGGGTACGGACGTCCTAAATAGGAAGGGTGTTCGCTATGTACGTACGCGTGATTCCCAGACGCTGACGAGGGAAGAAGTCGAACCTAGTCGTGTAATGGTTGTTCAGTCTACCCCACCGATTCCAATTAATACACCTCTTGTTGATGACCAATTGCAACAGTTGTTAGCAATTATAAATGAGTTTTCACAGCACTTGATATCTGGTACAGCAACAAGCACTGTGACTACAGGTAGCATGGTGATTAGACTGAGCAGCAACACTCCGGTTAGTTACCGGCCCTATCGACTTTCACACGATGAGACTCTTCGCGTTCGTGAGATAATCAAAGATTTGCTGGACAAGGAAATCATTCAAGAGTCGGAGTCAGAGTACGCAAGCCCCATCCTTCTAGTTAAAAAGAAGGATGGTTCAGACCGAATGTGCGTCGACTTCCGAAAATTGAACGATTTAACCGTTAAGGACCGATTTCCTTTACCGCGTATTGACGACCATATTGACCGGTTAGGACAAAACAAATATTTCACCAGTCTTGACATGGCTACAGGGTTTCACCAGATACCAGTAGAAAAAGAGTCGGTCCTTCTCACTGGCTTTGTCACGCCTAAAGGGCATTATGAGTACTTAAAGATGCCTTACGGCCTGACAAATGCTCCAGTCATATACCAGCGGATAATTGGAAAAACCCTTCGGGAATTTATTGAATCTGGTGAAATCCTAGTGTACATTGACGATGTTTTAATCTTGAGCAAGACGGTGGAACACGGGTTTGTTCTCTTGCGCAACGTACTTACGACCTTGACAAATGCGGGTTTTTCGATAAATTTGAAGAAATGTTCATTCCTCGCGACTGAAATCGAGTACTTAGGTCGCAGCATTAGTGAAGGTCAGGTGAGGCCGAGTCATGATAAAATTAAAGCTTTAACGGACGCCCCCGAACCAAAAAATGTGAAACAGGTTCGCCAGTTCATGGGCTTAGCCAGCTACTTTCGCCGGTATGTACCTGGCTTTGCTCACAAGACTGCTTGTATCGCGGCTTTAACGCGAAAAGGGGTCGAGTTTCATTGGGGATCGGAGCAGCAGGCTGCTCGAAGAGAGATCATTGATTGTTTGACTAGTGAGCCAGTGCTTGCAGTCTATGATCCCTCTTTGCCGATCGAGGTCCACACGGACGCCAGTTCCATTGGGTATGGGGCTGTGCTTATGCAGGTGCACGAGGGTGGTCACAAACGAGTGGTTGCTTACTTTAGTAAGTTGACACAAGGGGCTGAAAGTAAGTACCACTCGTACGAGCTCGAGACCCTCGCTGTGGTTAGAGCCCTGCAGCACTTCAGACATTATCTTGTGGGTGTGCCTTTCACCGTGGTTACAGACTGTAACGCGATGAAATTAACTAAAAGCAAGAAGGACTTGCTTCCTCGTGTGGCTCGGTGGTGGGTATACCTGCAGGACTTTGACTTTAGTCTTGACTACCGCAAGGGTTCACTTATGTCACATGCCGACTATTTAAGTCGAAACCCTGTCAATGTGTGCACAGTTCAAAAGCCACAGAACTGAGCACAGATCGCACAGGCTGCCGATGAGGAGACGCGGTCCCTTATACAGAAACTGAGTGACGGACAATTAGATGCGAGTCGTTACGTGCTAAAAAATGACCTCCTTTACGCAAAGTATTCGCCCACTGGGGAACCATCTCGTTTTTTTTGCTTTATCCCAAAGGGGCATAGACTCAGCTTACTCCGTGTATTTCACGACGAGCATGACCATCCAGGGGTAGAAAAGACCGTAGACTTAATTACGAAACACTTTTGGTTTCCGGGGTTAAGGGGTTTTGTCCAAAAATATGTCGCGCACTGCATAGTGTGTATTTCCCACAAAAAGGTACCGCGAGCCCCGTTACAGCCTATTAATTCGTAGGAAAAGCCCGATGTACCCTTTGAGACAATCCACATGGATGTGTTGGGACCCCTTCCGGAGGCTGATGGCTACCGCTATATTCTCATCATTATCGATGCCTTCTCGAAATATTGCCTCCTTTACCCAATGTATCGTCTGGATGCTAACGAATTGAAACGGCATTTCACTAACACCATTTCATTGTTCGGAGTTCCCAAGCTAATTGTCGCTGATAGAGGCCGCATGTTCCATAGTGCCGACTTCCTCGACTGGGTTAAATCAATGGCGATGCACATTTGATTACACCAGAGATGCACCAATCCAACGGGCAAGTTGAGCGCTACTGCCGGACGGTCCTAAACATGGTTCGCATCGAGTCCAATCACCGACAACAGCGGTGGCCCAGCGTCATGTGGAAACTGCAACTGGTCCTCAACATTACTAAGCACAGCACCACCCAATACTCAGCTCTCAATCTGTTGGTCGGTATCGATGCAGCGACACCTTTGATACGAAGTCTGGTGCGAGACGTAGCCTTGGAGAATTCCAGTCCAAATCGCGAAGCATTGCGCGAGATGAGCAGACAAAGGACGGCTGAGCGGCTCAGGCAGAACCAGCGAAGCCAAGACGCTTATGTGAACCAAGGGAGGAAACCGCCCCGCGGTTACGAATTAAACTCTTTAGTTTTGTCAGGAAGCAGGCCCAGTCAACCGGAAAGCTGGACTCCGGTATGCGTGGCCCGTACCGCGTGGTGAAGGTCCTGCCACATGGGCGTTACGCTCTGCAACTTCTGGCCGGCTCGTACGGAAAGGCGACCCAGGCAGCGGTGGAGTTTATGGTCCCGTGGCACGGAGAGTGGACTCCTGATGTGTGTGCTGCATATTTTGAAGGTAAGCAGCCTGGCCATCTGTAGACATGTTGCGAACTGTCCCTCAGATGTGTCTCCAGAAGTAGCTAACGTCGTGCTTACTTTCTGGTTGTGGAATCATTATGGTCACGCTAACGTCGTGCCTAGGACCTGATGATTCTGGTCGGATATGCCAACGTCGTGCCTATGTCCAAATGGTTCTGGTCGGATATGCCAACGTCGTGCCTATGTCCAAATGGTTCTGGTCGGATATGCCAACGTCGTGCCTATGTCCAAATGTTTCTAGTCGTAGATGCCACCGGAGGGTAGCTATTCTGCTGATGTTAAGTTATGCCAACGTAGTGCCTATAACTTAAAGATGTACTTATGTTGTAAACTATTTTTCCATGTATCGTTTTCTATGACCCGCAGACGCAGACAACGAGGAGTCTACTCTGGTGAACACTGAGCCACTGCTAGAGACAGCGGGACCATCATCGAACTTAGAGATGCTGCGACCTGCCGAGACACTGGCCAGCGGCGAAACAACCACGTTCTGCCTGAAGATGAGCCCGAGTCTGAACTCTCCACGCCGTTGCTGGAACCTGACCTGCATAGCTAAATGGGAGCCCGAGGACGGACTCTTGTCAGGAAAGGCCGTATAGGAGAAAATTTGTCTTTACGAGTGGGGATTAGACCTGCACGTGGTCGGACGGTATAAAAGGCAGCGCGCACTGGTGCCCGCCCCTTATTCCGCTCCGAACCGCCGCTGGTGTAAGACCCATTTTGTATTGCCTCGTGTCTGATTTGTTTAGTGGATTTCCGTGTGAATAATTTTTGTGATTTGTAATGATTTTTTTTTTAAGTGAAGTAATTTATGTTTGTATTATATTGAAAACTATTTTGTGATTGTTGATTCCATTTTTTTTTAGTCATTTTTGCTCGAATTTGCTAAAAATATATAATACTGATAAACTTATAAATCAGGCAAAACACTGGTAACTAACCAGTCATATTACTTCCGTTTGTTTGGGGAAGAATGCCTCCATCATCACCACGAGAACACAAGAAATACACAAAAAAAAAAGGTCAAAAAACAAACAAAGCAATGCATAGAAGTTTTTGTGGCTTGCCAGCAAATGAAAATTCGGAACGTGCCCTGAGCTGTCATATGGTTGTCAGTTTTAACAACAATATCGCCCACAGATTAATATTATTATGTTTTGTCAATGTTGCCAGTGGGTTAGGTACAAATAAACACGTGATTAAAACGAGAAAAATCGGCACATTTACTTAGGTATCTCACAATGAAGGACAGATTATCGCTATGTCGAAGAGAAAGTAAGTACTTATCTATTAACCCTCTGTTCCCGTGTAGAATGGGTGCGCACGGCTAAATCAACACTCATTTTTGTTTTTTATTTGCAGGACGACTCCGAGTTCGCTTGATTAGTTTAACCTCCTGTTTACTGGCCGACGATGACGATGGAGTCCTGGGGAACAACTCGTCGAGTTCCATAATGCTGAAAAGCCGGCGTGAAGCACCATTCTTCAGCTTTATGTAGACGTTGCCATCTTTTGTCCAGCTGTTGTGGACGCCACAACGGCTCCGCGCCTCACTGAAGAGTTGTCTGCGAAATGACGTCAGGAACTCAGCAACCGATATATCGCTGCCCTTTAGCTCTTTTTTGTTACGCCAAATCTGGAAGCGGATGTCTAGTCCTGCAAATCTGGCAAGGATCGTCCTCTTGTTATCTCTCTGCTGCTTACCAAGACGATAGCAGTATCTTATATCTGAGGCGGGATTGAAGGCAGTGATCTTAACCTTTGAAGTCACTACATCGACAACCAGATCAGCAACATTCTTTCCAGGCGTCTCGGGCACCCCACGGAATAAAAGGAACTTGCGGCGGCCCTTATTGTCGAGGTCATCCACGAGCCGTGACACGGATGCCAACTGAGTTCTCAGGAGTCCAACCGCCTGCAGCATGACTTCTTTGAATGATTTGAAGTCCTCCAGCAAATGAGTCAGGCTTGACTGTTCCTTGGGAGTCGAAGTAGGCACTGGAGCAAGGGTTTTACATCTTGCTTCAAATGCTGCCATACCTGCAGCAAACTTTGTCTCGAGGTCCTCCAGTGCACGCAGTGGATCAGTAACAGTAGGCGCAGTTCGTCTCTTCGAAGACATTGTGTTGTTGTGGTGATGATGCACAAGTAGTGGTGAAAGTGGCAGGTGTTGTGTAATTCAATTACAACATGCAATTGTTGTTCAGCAGAAGTGAAACTGAATATATTGTTAGCCTATTTAATTATTAATAGATTAATTTGTAATTATTTAATTAAGTATTATATAAAATTGTGATATCAATATTGAGTATGACGAATTATATGCACCCGTCACTTGATTACCTCCCCAAAACTCGGAAGTCATGAATACAGTTGTTTAACAACCGCGCTAAAGCGCCACCTGGCGAATTATTTTTTTACCGGAGGTTGGGAGGTAGCAAAGTGTCGGAGACGGAACATTACATTTTGAGCAATCGGACAGAACAGACGTGCAAAAATCCTAGTTGTAACTGTAGGAGTAAAAGCAAATTGTAACTTATTCCAGTAATTCATACTATAAGTGTTAGAACAATAAATCTGGTGTTAAAATTCCAACTTTTGTTTCACTTCTGGGGCTATATCCTATAGTTTCAGAAGTGGGATCGAACAGAAATCCATAGGATTTCTGCCACGCCACACACGAGTAAGTACTGTTATAATTACTTTTACTTATTGCCTGAGCTTTTTATAATTTTTTTTGTCTTTTTTTTCTCTTGGCTTTCTTCACCAATGCCTTTATACTTACTACTGTAACTAGTGGCATGACACGTGTAACATATCGTCCCCCTATCCTAAAACTAAACTGTATTTTCCGTAACGGATCTATTCCGGAGGTTTATATGGTTATTCTTACATGTTTATTTCGCCAGGGTACTCCCTGGATATAGACATGTATGATGGATTGTTCCTATACCCTAAAACCAAACTGTATTTACCGTAACGGATTTATTCCGGAGGTTTATATGGTTATTCTTACATGTTTATTTCGCCAGGGTACTCCCTGGATATAGACATGTATGATGGATTGTTCCTATATCCTAAAATCAAACTGTATTTACCGTAACGGAGTCATTCCGGAGGTTTATATGGTTACTCCTACATGTTCATTTTGCCAGGGTACTCCCTGGATATGGACATGTAAGACGTATTGTCCCTATCATCTCTTTTGTATTTAAGTGAATTTAACGGTATTACCCCGACACATTACATATTATTCATACATGTTTTGCTGGGGTTTTGGGAGAAGCTTTTGTTGTATCTATACGTATTAGCTCAATTAGAAACTACTGAACCGATTGCGACGTAGTTTAGGGATGACTAAATAGAACCATGGTAACACATGCTTAAAATAATTATCAGTTTAGTTTCGTTTACTGCTTTCACAAGTCGTGCGTAGCCGGGGCGGGCTGCTAGCGTATCATAAAGCTTACAACTACTAGTAAATAAGTTATAACTGCTATGCCGATGTGATTCTAAGCTACTGGAAAGTTTCAGAATAATGGATAACGACGAGGACCAAGGAGAACCCAGGCAAAAGGGTCATGGTCCGAGTACTGATCGGGAGCCACCACTGTCCAGGTTACAGGGCACGGTTGGCAACCTTAACCCAGGAGAGCCCAGGTCACAGGGTCGGGGTTCGAGCCATGACAACCCAGGAGCGCCCAGGTTACAGGGCCAGGGTTTGATTTATGGTAGCCCAGGAGCGCCCAGGTCACAGGGCCGGGGCCTAAACCATGATGATCCAGGAGTACCCAGGTTAGAGGGTCAGGATCTTGACCACTTGAGTTCTACAGCTGCTAAGGACCAAGATGTGGTTGATCTCTGCCGACGAAGCCTCGAACGTACGACTTCAAGGAGGCGTCCGCAATCCAGAGAGCACTGAGGCAGCCGCCGCAGACGACGACGCAGCTCATCTGATGACTCCGGTGAGCGTAATCATACTAATGCTAAGCGTTCTAGATTATCTAGGTCAAAAAGTAGATCGATAGATCGTGAGTCTGTCATGCTAGATAAATTTCTTGAAATTTTAAAGCAAGTTAAAAGTACTGATAAACCGAAACTTACGTTCAATACTAATGTTATTCCTGAATTTGACCCAATGTCCAAGGAACAAACTATCCTTTCTTGGCTTACTAAGGTTGAAGAATGCGCGACTATATATCAATGGGACGACAGGGAAATTATTCATTATGCTCTCCCTAAGCTAACAGGTGTTGCTAAAATCTGGTATCAGGGATTACTCTCCGTGCTGTTTTCGTGGACCGAATGGAAAAGGAAGTTAATTGAATCATTTCCCTGTCGCGAGGATTATGCAGAACTGCTTACAGAAATGCTATCTAAAAGGGTCAGATATGGCGAATCACTGGAGCATTATTATTACGCAAAGGTGAATCTTCTTAATAGGTGCAACATTCACCGTAAAAAGGCTGTAGATTGCATTCTATATGGTGTAGATGATAGGGCAGTAAAAGTAGGCGCTCAAGCAGCCCAATTTTCAGAACCTGAACAGGTGTTGAAGTATTTCAGGACAGTTAAAGTAGGTCAAATTAGAGATCGGGATAATCAGGACACTTCTCAACGGTTTCGCCCTAACGAACGGAAATCGCAGTCCACGCGGCCCAATACGTCTAGGGAAAGTACTAATAATCACGTCAAATGCTACAACTGTAACGAAGATGGCCATCGCAGTTCTAAATGCCATAAACCAGCTTTAAAATGCACCTTTTGTGACAAAATGGGTCATTTAGTAGATCACTGTTTAAAAAAAAACAATAAATCTCAAGACAAGAACGAGGGACAAGTCAAAGAGCGGGTTGAAAAACAAGTAGCTGAGTTGCATATGGATGATACCAACAGTAAATATGTTATAGACATCAAAATCAATGATTCAACCGTGAAGTGCCACATTGACTTGGGCAGTCAATGTTCGCTAATAACGATAAGTGCGGCTAGGGAGTTGAAACTTGCTATTGAAGTGTCGGAGGATCTGCCGGTATTGAGGGGCATAGGAGGAAACTTGGTGACGCCTATGGGTATTGCCATGGCCAACGTCGAAGTTCAGGGTATCCGAGAAGTAATACATTTGTATGTAATTGAGGATTCCGTGATTAAACAGCCAGTCTTGCTTGGTCACTCATTTACCGAAAAACCAGACATTATAATTACGAAAACTCCAAATGAGCTGGTTTTTCAACGAATCACTAACGAGAAGGTACAATTAAAGGTCAGTAAAAAGGTCGTATTACCATCCAACGCTTTGACGCCAATCCCTGTTGAATCTATGAGTCTTGTTAGCGGCATGATCCATATTAACGGTTCACTACGGGGTCCTGAAGGTAAAGAGTACTACCTATTGTCGGGACAATATGATATTAATCACGGTCTGAGTACACTCCTTGTTCTGAATACCTCGTCTAAAAGCTTGACCATGGATTGTGGATTTCTCTTGACGCGTGCCGTTTTTAAACAAGGGCATAACATGATATATGACTGCTGTAGTGTAGTATTCAATGAAAAGGATGTTGATGAAGCAGTAAACTGGGGCGAAAGCTTAAGTACTGAGGAGCGTTTACAGCTTCAACAACTCCTATCAAAATACGGTGATTGTTTTTCTAAGGGTCTCAATGATCTCGGATTTACAAAAATCACAGAAATACAAATTGAGCTCGAAGATTCGCAGCCTGTCGTGTACCGCCCATACCGCATGTCTTACGCAGAGAGAATTTTAGTAAGGAATATGGTTCAAGAAATGCTGGATAATGGGATTGTCCGAGAGTCTTCCTCGCCTTATGCGAGCCCAATTGTTCTAGTCCAAAAAAAGACTGGAGAAAAGCGACTTTGTGTCGATTATAGGGCACTCAACCGCAAAACCAAAAAAGATCATTACCCTCTCCCCCGAGTAGAGGATCAATTAGACCAACTTTCAGGAAACACTTTATTCACGTCCTTAGATTTGGCTTCTGGTTACTATCAGATACCTATCTCGGAGGAATCTCGTCACAAAACGGCCTTTGTAACCCCTGACGGACAATATGAATACAATAGAATGCCATTCGGGCTCGTTAATGCACCCTCCGTATTTCAAAGAACAATGAACAAAATTCTGTCCGAAGCGAAAATTAAATACGCTATGGTTTATATGGACGACATTCTGATCCCGGCCAAAAACGTCAGTGAGGGGTTACAAAGGCTCGAAAGTGTTTTGCAGCTGCTTCGCGAAGGGGGCCTTACACAAAAATTAGGGAAATGTAACTTTTTCCAAAAACAGATAGACTTTCTTGGTTTTGAGGTTGGCGCCGATGGTATATGAAGAATTTTATCCGTGGATGTTCATGAATAAGACGAAATATGTGCAATTTGGAGATAACTATATTTTACGTAGACGTGGATTGTTACAGAGATTTTCTTCCTTTTTTAGACAGAACGATTAGTGTTGCCAGAGACGGCCTATATATTAATGGTTGCGTTCACATATTATTATCATCCTCTCCTGAACGCAAACCCATATTAAACGTACAATATACATGCTTTTCAATTGAAGTGCTTTTAGTCAAAATATCAGCAATCATCTGAGCACTTCTCACGAATGAAAATTTTACATATGATTTGTTTACATAGTCTTTAATGAAGTGAAACCTAATATCAATATGCTTCGTTCTAGGTTTATAACTATCACTCAGAGAAAGTCTAATGGCACTTTGATTATCACAATAAATTGAAATTATATCACCAGAGTCCTGCTGGCTGAGCTCGATCTGCAGCTGCCGGAACCATAAACCTTCCTGTAGGGCTGCACTCATAGCCATATACTCTGCTTCGGTAGTCGATAGCGCGACAGTTTGCTGTCTGCGCGAGTTCCACGAAATCCCTCCGCCCTGAAACATAAATATGTAACCGGAGCAACTTTTTCTGTCTTCTATATCGCCACCCCAGTCTGCATCGCAGTATGCTATTATATTCTGTGTACCATCTTGGTGATATCTCAGTTTTAAGTCTCTAGTCCCTTGTAGATATCTTAAAATTCTTTTCACTCCGAGCCAATGGTCTGGATGAGGATTGTTATTGAATCTACTCAATGAATTTACAGCAAAAGCTATATCTGGTCTAGTAGCTTGTGCCAAATATATCAAGCACCCGATTGCCTGTTGATAAGGAAAATCTACCTTTGCCTTTTCACTGTTTTTCTCATACTTCATACCAACTTCTATTGGTGTTTTTACAGGTTTACATTCCGACATACCAAATTTTTGTAAAATTTCTTTGATATATTTCTCCTGATCTATGAATAATTCTCCTGTGCCTCTGTTTCTAGTTATATTTAATCCAATGCATTGCTTGAGCTCCCCAAGATCTTTCATACTAAAATTTACTTTTAATTTTTCTTTAATCATATTTGTTATATCTCTCGTAGGGGTTAGGATTATGAGGTCATCGACCCATACAGCAATAAAAATCATTTCATCTTTACTGTAATATACACAAGGATCTACCAGTGAGCGTTTTAAGCCAATTTCCTGTAGAATGTTGTCCAACTTCAGATTCCACAGTCTGCTAGCTTGACGGAGCCCATAAATAGATTTTTGTAATTTACATACTTCTGATCCTGTTTCATATGCTGGAGGCTGCTCCATATATATCTCTCGGTCAATATCACCTTGCAAAAAGGCGGATACGGCATCCATTTGGTCGATTTCTAGGTCGTACTTCACAGCCAATGCTAGTAGATATCTCATAGATGTGTAACGTACCACTGGAGAGAAGACTTCATCATATTCCAGTCCTTTCTTCTGTACACAGCCTTTTATTACTAATCTTGCCTTGAATCGAGTAATATTGCCTTTCTGATCCGTTTTAGTTTTAAAAACCCACTTACATGGTATCACTCTTTTATCTGTAGGCCTGTTGGTCAGAGTCCAAGTTTCATTTTTCGACAGTGACTCATACTCTTCATCCATTGCCTTGCGCCAGTGATCAGCATTCTCTGAAGAAAGTGCCTCCTCTAGAGTCTGCGGGTCATTTAGGTTACTGTAGCATAAGTAGCTGACAGGATCATCATCATCCCTAGTACCTCTTCGTACATGAGATCTAATTGTTATCTTTTCTTGTGATGCCGGTGAGATTGAAGGCACAGCAATCTTTGTGTGTTGCTCCTGTTGTCTATGAGCTCTTATTGTTACCTTATCTCTTGATTCTGGTGATATCAGGGGCCCATGTAAGGTCACATTTAAATTTTCGACATCACTATCTCCAGTGTCATACAGCAGCAGTGAGCTCACAATTTCAGTCACCATTTCTTTTCTTTCCTCTCTGGTCACGCTGAGAGGCACCGGTACGCATGATCCTCTCCGATGCTCAGTACAGGGTAACATGGTTGTATCTCGTCTGCTGAAACCGCTGTCGTTGCAGTCTGCAGGTGTGTGGTGGCCTGAAACTCCAGTAGGTACATTAATACCTAATTCCTGTTTTTTCTCTAAAAATGTTACATCTCTGCTCACTACTACTTTGTGGGTTCTGTAGTCCATTAATCTGTATGCTTTTGAGTTCTCACAATACCCTGTAAATATTAATTTACTGGACTTAGCATCCCATTTCCGGCGCTGCTCTTTGGGTATATGTACCATGGCCTCACATCCAAAAATCCTGAGATGTGAAAGCTTAGGTTTTTTATTAAACCACATTTCATAAGGTGTTTTACCTTCTAATGACTGTGTCGGTGATCTGTTGATTATGTATGCAGCTGTTGCAACTGCTTCAGCCCAGTAGCTCTTACTAAGATTAGCATCAAAGATCATACACCTAGCGCGCTCAACCAACGTTCTGTTCATGCGTTCCGACAAGCCGTTTTGTTGAGGAGTAAATGGAGCTGTTGTCTGATGGACAATTCCACAATCGTTCAGATATTTTTCAAAATATTTATTGCAATATTCAGTGCCTCTATCAGTTCTAATACATTTAATTTTAGAATTCAGTTCATTTTCTACTTTTTTCTGAAAATCTTTGAAAATCTCAACAATATCCAATTTATTTGCAAGAAAGTAGACAAACACTTTTCTAGTGTAATCATCGGTGAATGTTATGAAATACTTCTTACCTCCCATCGACTGAGTTTCCATTGGTCCACACAAGTCGGAATGTATGACTTCCAGCGGTTGTGTGGCTCTGGAGCCTTCTCTTGGGAATGGTATTCTGGAGTGCTTTCCTCTGAGGCAGGTTTCACAGGTTATATTGGCTTTTTCTTTACTCACAGGCAGAGATAGACCTTCGGCATGCAGGGGGAGCTTCTGTACATCGGAGAAGTTCAAATGGCCCATGCGTCGGTGCCATAACACAGAGTCATCTGTAATGCCAGTACAAATCATGTTAGCGGAGATATTGGTATTGGCATTCAGCCTGTACAGGTTATTTATCATTGTTGCTGAGCATATGTGTACACCCTGAGCATTGTAAATATCACATCCTTGGTTGTTAAACACTAATTTACAACCATTTTTGCTCATTGCACTTACTGAGAGCAAATTTACAGCAATGCTTGGTACATATAATACATCTCTTATCTGTATTTTATCAGAGCCTTTCACGGTTATGTTTACTTTACCAGAGCTTTCAACTGGCATCGGGGACTTGTTTGCTACTGTGATGTTTGAGATCGGAGCCCTCTGGACATCATACAGCCAGTCACTTCTGTTTGTCATGTGCATGGCTGCACCGGAGTCAAGGAACCAGTTGTCATCTATGTTTCCTGAAAATGCTGAAAAAGCTGCAACAAAACTGGAGCTCTCTTTAGCTTCTTTGGTCTTCTTCGGAGCCTTGCAGTATTTGGCTATATGACCATGTTGATTGCAGTTAAAACAACGGGGACCTAGAGAATGTGTTGACTTGTTTGGGGTTTTCTGTGGCTTTTTTTTGTTTGTGTAGAAGGCGGAGGGATTTTCTGTTTTGATTTCTTGTATCAGTTTTGTTTTTATAGCATCTGCTGATATTGGAATTCCTGAACTTTCTAAGCCCATTATCATAGGCTTATAGACGTCAGGCAAGCCAGCAAGCATAAGAACGCCAATCCACTCATCGTCGACATTAAAACCGATTCCCCGCAACTTATGGGTCGTGCCCATAATTCTGTTTACATATTCTTCTATAGAATTGCAGCCCTCTAATGTAGTTGTCACTAGGTCTTTCAGGAGGCCCACTTTTCGAGTGAGGCCGCTGTCGTCAAACGCCTTTTCCAGATTTTTCCACGTTTCGGTGGCCGTCTTGGCATCTTGCACGTGCACAAAATTAATAGGGTCCAGTAGTAGAACAATTTTGGTTCTTGCTTTGGTGTCTTTCGCGGGATCTATGGGCGCGCCGGTCGACGTGGGTTCAATGCACGCCCATAGGTCTTCATGTTGCAAATACGTTTTAACAGCAAACTTCCAATTTGAATAATTGGATCGGCCTATTAATTTTTCAATATTGAATGTCGTATTTGAAGCAGTGCTCATTTTTCTTAAAATGTTGTATTTTTCCGAGAAAATAGCGATCTTCTTTTGTGCGCCCACGCGGCGCCGGCCGGTCTTTTTCGGACGTCTGATCTCTGGAATTGCACCGGTTTTCTTCTTGATTCTTCGGCAAACCACGCTCTGCTACCAAATGAAGAATTTTATCCGTGGATGTTCATGAATAAGACGAAATATGTGCAATTTGGAGATAACTATATTTTACGTAGACGTGGATTGTTACAGAGATTTTTTTCCTTTTTTAGACAGAACGATTAGTGTTGCCAGAGACGGCCTATATATTAATGGTTGCGTTCACATATTATTATCAGTATACGTCCGGGGTCTAGAAAAACCGACGCTGTTTCGAAATTTCCCGTCCCCACCAATCAACACGAAGTCAGGCAGTTTCTGGGGCTGTCAGGGTTTTTTCGCCGTTTCATAAAAGGCTACGCTCTCATAGCCTCTCCGTTGACTGATTTGTTACGGAAAGATTCTAATTGGGTCTGGGGAGAGACGCAAGAGCGTGCTTTTGAAAATATTAAAACAGCACTGACTCAAAGACCATTGCTAGCGCTGTATGACCCAAAGGCTGAAACCCAGTTACATACAGACGCCAGCAAAGATGGAGTAGCAGGAATACTGCTTCAGGCTAATACGAATGGAGTTTTCCAACCGGTGTCGTATTTTAGCCGCAAAACTACTCCTGACGAACGAAAACTTCATTCGTATGAGCTCGAAACTCTAGCAGTTATTGCGTCCTTGAATCGTTTTAGAGTGTATTTGATTGGGGTACCGTTCAAAGTATTTACAGACTGTAACGCACTGAGATATACACTAACGAAGCGTGACGTCATCCCACGGGTTGCTCGGTGGTGGGTACAAATGGGAGTACGACATCTCTATTGAATACCGACCTGGGCCGCGTATGTTACACGCAGACGCATTAAGTCGAAACCCTATTGATGAATGTGAATCAGGAACTCATGTTCTAGATGTGCTAATTGTAGGAGACGTTGATCAGGATTGGATCACTACCGTTCAAAGTGCAGACGACGAAATAAAAAGAATAAAAGACGTTCTTAGTGATCCAAGCTCTGAACAAGTCGCCGAGTTTTGTAAAAATTACAAACTCAAAAACGGACGAGTCTATCGCATCATTGTTGATGAACTGAAATGGTTAGTGCCAAAAAGTGTTCGCTGGCAAATTCTTCAGAAAAATCACGATGATGTGGGTCATTGCGGGTTTGACAAAATGCTCCAGCGAATCCAGAAGCATTACTGGTTCGCAAAAATGCGTCGTTTTGTAAAAAAATACGTTGGGTCCTGCTTGGAATGCGCCCATCACAAGACGCCTGGGGGTAAACGGGAAGGTGAACTCCACCCTATAGAGAAAGTAAGTGTGCCATTCCATACCATCCATACTGATCACCTGGGCCCGTTCGTAAAGAGTAAGAAAGGTAACTGTTACCTCCTCGTAATTGTAGATGGCTTTACAAAATACGTAAATATAACTCCGGTTAAAAACACAAAATCAAGCACATCTATCAGGGTTCTGAAAGATCATATTAGTTATTTTGGGGTTCCATCTCGTCTCATTACCAACAAAGGTACTAGTTTCACGAGTAGGGCGTTTAAAGATTTCGTTTCTACATATGGCATTAAACATGTTGAGAATGCGGTATCTACTCCGCGTGCCAACGGTCAAGTAGAAAGATTCAATAGGACAATTCTCAATGCTCTTTCCACCTCTGCTCACGGCGATGACGATAGAAATTGGGATGAATACATAGCTGAAATTCAAATAGGCCTGAACACAACGACGCATAAGACCACTCAAAAGACTCCATCTGAGTTACTGTTTGGTTTCAATGTTACAAGCCATTCACAGGGTATATTGAACTCTGTAATAAGTGATACCCTAAATATTGTAGGTCCAGATAATTTAGTGGATATCAGGGAACAGGCAAGTAACAAAATAAAGAAACAGCAAGAAAGAGACGCTCAGAGATTTAATAAAACACGTAAAATAGGTACTGTTTACAAAGAGGGTGACTTAGTTCGTGTGGAAAGACAAGTGGCACATGACGGAAAATCGCAAAAACTTGTAAATAAATACCAGGGTCCTTACCGCATAATGAAAATCCTCCCAAACGATCGGTATCTTATAGAAGATACGCTTTTGACTCGTAAACAAGGGCGACGTTACGAGAATGTTGTCGCGCTTGATAAAATTCAACCATGGCTGAACTTTGATAGAAATTTTAATAGTGACGTTGATAATGAAAGTTCTAATAGCGAGCAGGAAGAGTAACTTATAAGAATATTAGGTTTTGGGTCAAATCCAGTTCTTAATTATAGTTCTACACATAATGAATAGTGCATGCTTAATTGTTTTAGTGTATAAGTTATAATTATGGTGTAATAATAATGGTGTTAACCGTTTATCAAAAATCATATGATATAATTTCATTAATCATTCTTAATTCTATGGTTTGATGCTTTACAGTAGATGATTATGTTCGATTTTATTGGATCCTTACCTATATTTATTTATGTACGAGTAGCTTTCTAATGATCTGCAAATACTTCATAATTTCTTAGTGTAAAAAATATACCTTGTATATCGAGAGGACTCGACATAAACAGTATGGCCGAGTTGTTAGCCTATTTAATTATTAATAGATTAATTTGTAATTATTTAATTAAGTATTATATAAAATTGTGATATCAATATTGAGTATGACGAATTATATGCACCCGTCACTTGATTACCTCCCCAAAACTCGGAAGTCATGAATACAGTTGTTTAACAACCGCGCTAAAGCGCCACCTGGCGAATTATTTTTTTACCGGAGGTTGGGAGGTAGCAAAGTGTCGGAGACGGAACATTACATTTTGAGCAATCGGACAGAACAGACGTGCAAAGATCCTAGTTGTAACTGTAGGAGTAAAAGCAAATTGTAACTTATTCCAGTAATTCATACTATAAGTGTTAAAACAATAAATCTGGTGTTAAAATTCCAACTTTTGTTTCACTTCTGGGGCTATATCCTATAATATATACACTGTAAGTATTTTTAAGTATTTAATATACAGAGCTGCAAAATATATGTGTAACGGTTTTTGGTGCTACCCGAAAAAAAAACTACACCACCGGAACATACTCCAAATGCCAGTGTGACTCCTCAAGAAGTATCAGTGACCAAAGATACCCTGCCTGTGCAACAAAAGCCTAATCAAGAACCTGTTCACATAGATGAGACTGTTGAGGAAGCAGTCGAATATCAAGGAGACACTATTGAGATGGAAGTTGACGATTAACCTGAGCAAGACTCTCTTGGTGACTCACAGCCTTCCGCTGCTACTCATGAACATGTAGAAGGATCACAAGAGGAGGTGACTGAAAAAGCAGAATAGCTTGAAGAACTTAAGTCTAAAAGGGAAGCAGCTATTCAGGCAAGAGAAAAAATTGCCAAATGGACACGCCAGCTTGCCGCCTTGTTATAACTTGCTTTTGCCTTCGGGAGTGTCGCGGAGTACCGCGAGCTCAACCTAATGAAAACGATAGTAAGGAAAGTACAACTATCATCTGTCAATCTTTTTAATGATGGCAACATTTAAATTTTTCTGAGCTATGTTCCTTCTTTTAAATCGACAGGCCACATGGCGGGAAAAAGTGGATAGAGGAAGGTATCTGAGGGAAGTAAAGTTATAAGTTTGGATGAGAGCTGTCTCCTCGCGCACGAGCCATGACCCTGTCGTGGCTGCGTCGCAAGACTCGACGGTTACCCTGGTGAGTTGATAATTCTTAATCAGATTATAACTTGAAAGTGGTGGTGACCGAGAGGCGAGATGTTTCCATTTTTTGCATACTGGTTTCAGTGCATCCCAGATGGCCCCTCTGAGCTTGTGGATGGTGTAACGGTTACGTTTAAAACTATGCCTACAATAATAAAAATGTATCTAAAATAGAGAATAATAAAAGTTTACTTATTAAACAAAAAAAAATATACATATAATAATAAAATTTATCTAAAAGAAGGAACACTAAAAACTAAATTTACAAACTAAACCTAATCACTAAACTTATTATTAACTAATAAACAAAAACAACTAATAGCAGAAATAACCGAACCTGAACTTACGTACAAACAAACTGTACAAACAGATTCGTAATCCTAATTAGCTGATTGCCTCGGAACTACTCGGAGAAGTTCGGCCAAGGCACGCATACTCCGCCGCAGAGCCATCGCCCACCGCTCGGCCATTTCGGACCGGTCATCTAACCTGACAATACGATGCCACTATTTTACTAGCGAGACATAAACGTTCTCGAATTTGGATTTTATTTTCCACCAAATTGTAACTACAAATCAATCTACAATATCTAGTGTTATTATAAGTGTGTTTTCCCCATAAGTGGTGAGTAATTCTTTCCTATTTTAATTGCATGCTAGCCGCTGGTGTTTGTTTCTACCTTCATTCTTTTGATAAAAGAGATTGTAATTTTATACTTTGCTTTTATATGCTAAATCTAGTTATAAGTTAATAGACAATAGCCCTCAGTATTGATGTAATGCTGTTCTAGCTGTACAAACCATTTTACATGAGTATCCTTTCTTTAGTTCCATTATAATACCTAGGTACTGTCACGTTGTGTGTTTTCTCCAATGTCTCGAACGGCTCAGGTTTCGATTTACTCTGGTATCACCATAGAATTTTGTAGGCTGACATTTCTTCTTTTAGGTTTGTTTGATGAGTTGGTCGCCGGTGATTGGTCGTTTCTTGTGGGTTGCCATAGGAAATCTATTTACCTCATTTCAGGGAAAAGAAATAGTAACTTTAGGTGTTGATGAATATCATTTATTTGATTAAAAGAGGGAAAAATAATAACATAATGAACAGAGAATTAATACAGCTAATAAAGAAAAATACAGGTAAATGTTATTCATACAATATCGAAATTTTGGAATATCGTTTTAGGAGATAATCATTTCTTTTATATGGCCACCCAAGTAGAGGATTGACAAAGGGTGACGCGACGACGTTCTGCTGGGATAAGAGAGAGCTCCATAATGTCGAGGAGCATTAGCTGGAAAGATCTAATTATTGATGGACGGTTGATCCTCCATGGTGAGCAGACTTGGCTCAGTTGGCGAAGAAGCAGCCCATTCAAGATATATTTTGTAGCGGCAGGAATTCTGTAAGTAAATACCTATTTGGAAAGCTGTGTGTAGAATCTTGTACAATTCCAGCTAGGTCATCTCTCATCCTCGTGGTTATTTTTTAGGATGCACCAGATTCCTGGAAAGGGGTGAAGGAGGGATTGCCAGCGTCGAGACAATCCTAGTTGCTGAATGTCTCCGGTAAGATTTATCCAGACTTTTATAATTGCCTGCCACATGCTTATGCCATTTGCAATCTTCTAATAGGAGCAATTTGTCTTCCTTTCAGCTGGATAGGGATTTTTGGGATATTTTGGGAATTTATGGAATTTTGTAAATTCAGCGAATTTAGCGAATTTATAGGAATTTAGGGATTTAGAAAGAAAGAAAGAGAAAGAGAAACGTTTATTGCACCAACAGTCACACACAACAAAAATACGAAGTACAAATGAGAAGAAAACATCAAAAATAGAAAAGGTACAAACACACATAAAGAAATACATTTATACAGTTTTGTCGCGGTGCGTAACCGCTGCTGCAAAAGGCAGCTGACTCAGCATAATGCTGAGAGTGTAGGCTCTCAGCGCTGGTTTTCAGTCAGTGCCTAAATGTCCCATGAGTGTCTCAATTGCGCGGCGCAGTGTATCTTTATATAATTAAATAATAAGATAAGACTAATATTTATTGTACACAGACATAAAATAGTAAAAAATATGTATGTAAAAAAAAAAAAAAAAAAAGACAAAATATAGGTATAATACTTAAACAGTAATAATAAAATGGCATATGCATAACAAATTTAATAAACATAAACGTTAGCAAATTAAATATAAAATGTGGTGGCCATAGATGTCCTTGATGCGATCACATAGTTAAAAGTTTGTCAAGTTAGTAGTTGCGGCGAGAAGTTTGGACAGGATAGGGAAGTCTCTGCTGTTCAAGCAAATATGCCCTGAGCTTACGCCCAAAGGCATATCGACTGGACGCTTCATGGACAGGGGGAGGAATATCATTCCAGCACTTGGACGCCGCATACTTAAAACTGCCACGGAAAGCCTTCGTACGATGCGCAGGAATAAGAATTCTGTTCTTATGCACATAACGCTGACGGGACGACCACTCCAGCTTTTTGTGAAGGTAGGCTGGAGATTTACTGCGAATAATACCAAATAGTAATGTAGCAAGATGCAGTCGTCGACGGGCTTCCATGTTCAAAAGCTTTGCAGCGTTCAAGAACGGGGTGATATGGGATCTGGGTGGGACTCTGAAACAAAACCGAGCACATGCGTTTTGCACTCGTTGTATAAGTCTCTTTGCCCGGCCAAGTATACAACCACCATAGACAACATCGCAGTAGTTCAATCTAGATAATATTAACGATTCACTTAGCCAACACGCAAATCAGTGCTAAGGTAATCACGTATATTATATAAAACTTTCAGGCGGTAGAAGCAATTGCTCACTACATTTCTGATGTGGTTTTCAAATCGTAGCTCACCGTCCATCAGCACACCAAGATTTTTAGCTTCTACCACCCTCTCCACTGGTTTACCCATAATGGCTATATTATTGGCTGCAAGAGCTTGCACCGTCTTATGGATTTGATGTTTAGTGCCAAGCACCATGTACTTGGACTTGCTAGGGTTCAGCACCAGACAGCCTCTGTCGGACCATGACGCTATGCTATCGAGGTCTCTGTTGATCAAACTAGCTGCCACAGCTGCGTCTGATGGTATGGTAGACATATACAGCTGTGTATCATCGGCATAAAGATGGCAGTTGCTGTTTTTGATACTAGCAACTATATCTGCACTATACAAGATGAATAACAGAGGGCCTAATATAGATCCCTGTGGTACACCCCTAGCCAGTTGCTTTGTTGCTGATAACTGTATTGTGCCATTGCCTTTCTGTATCCCTACTATCTGCGCACGGCCCGACAGATAGCCGTCGAACCACCGAACAGTAGCATTATCAAATCCATAATACGACATCTTCGATAACAAGAGAGAGGTATTCAAACTGTCGAAGGCCCTGGAGAAGTCTAGCAGCACCAGAATGGTACTCTTTCCCCCGTCCATTTCGGTCAAGACGTTATCTACGACGTCCAATAACGCGGTAGCCGTTCCCCGACCCTTCCGGAACCCAGACTGTATATCTGGCAGTATGCCATTCTCCTCCAGGTACTTCGACAGCTGATTATACACGGCCCTCTCGATTATCTTAGACATACAGGGAAGGATACTTATGGGGCGCAGGTCGGATATATGGACAGGGTTGGGTTTCTTGGGAAGAGGAGTAACTTTCGCCGTCTTCCAGTCGGTCGGAAAAGTTTGCGATGTTATGCTCCGGTTAACAATCGCGGTCAGTACAGTTAAAGTCTTCGGTAGAGTTAGTAAGATCATGTCAATACTAATTAAGTCAACTCCAGTTGCATTCGTTTTTATAGAAGTCAATATTTTTGATATGATGTATGGCGTCACAGTGTTAAGCGTGAAAGTGGTAGTCATGTCGCGTCTGTGGAATTCGTAATAAGTCAAGTCAGAAATAGTCACCTCAGTCGATCCTGGAACATTCAAGAAGTGGTCATTGATCGCGTCAGCGTCGTTATAGTGCGAAGGAAGTTCCGTGTTCCGCTTATCTGGCAGGACTGTGCGTTTGAGATTACTCCACAGACGCTTGACATCACCTGCACACTTATTAATGTTCTCTGCAAAAAAAGCGCGTTTCTCATTGTATAATGAGGTTATAACTAAATGTTTCAGGTCTAAATTATACTTTTTATGTGCATCAGTTTTAGTGCTCTTGTACCTTTTATGAGCCTCATCACGGAGACGCATCATCAGACGCACATTATCCGTAAGCCACGGCTTGGGAGACTCCCTCACAACTATAGTTTTAACTGGTGCGTGTCTGTCAAATAATCCAGTAACATGTTCATTAAATAGTCGTACCATGTCATCCACCTTGTCAAGTAAAAGTATACTACTCCAGTCTATAAGGTCCAAGTCGCGGTCAAAAAAGTCACGGTTTATATCCTTAATTGGTCGGTATGTCACAAATCTAGGACGCGATTTTTGTTTTTTTATGTCAAGGTCAACAGTTATAAAAGCATGTCTGCCCAAGTCTGGTATGTGATGTACAGCAGTGCTACGAACTCGCGCGTCAGTACAGATAAGGTCAATAGTCGTCTCGCTGTGATCAGTGAAGTGAGTTGGTTGTTTAATGTGTTGAGTTAAGCTTAAAGAAGTTAGAAACTGTGTCAAATAATATTCTTGTCACGATTGTCAGAATAGTTAATGTTAAAGTCACCTACTAATAAAACACTGTCGTAGCCAGTCATAGAAGTTATAGAGTCCGTGATCGCATCAAAGAAGGTCTCAGCGTTCAGCCACGGAGGGCGATAGGCTGTGCCGACTAAAAGTTTTTTTCCGCCGACGTTAACTCGCAGCCACATCTGCTCCACGGTAGGCGCGGGGGGATGCGCGCAAAGCCGGGCGGCGACGCCACGCTTCACATAGAAACCGACGCCGCCGCCGCGCGCGCGCAACTCGAGGGGCCGCGGAATGTGTCGCAGGCGGTAGCCGGGCACACTAGGCGCGCGGCCCTCCTCTCCCTCCCGTAGCCACGTCTCGTTTATTGCTACAAGGTCTGCTGAATAAGTATCCATGGAAACAGTCAACTCGTCATGCCCCGTCCCTAGAGAACCGGCGTTAAAGAGTCCAACGGTGAAAGAGTTATTAATCATGGCAAAATATTTACATTCATAATAATTATATATATAGTAATATAGAATAGAGGACTGAATACATATTTAAATATATTTTCCAAACACTGAATATTTAATACTGATAAAATGTACATGGTAAAATTAATGGTAAATGCATACATATACTTCACATACGTAAATACAAAATTAGCATATTTACCATTCATAGATATAATATTCATAGAGTTAATCAGTTTATTTCTTTGCAACGATTGTCGACACAAAGCGCGATTGTATAACTCCTTGCAGGTGTAGGTGTTGGAAAGCGGAACAATTACACACCACGACAAATAACCATCAAAACATACAGTGTTTACATTGACAAAGTGTACGATAAGACAATAAAAAAAGAGCACAACAAATAAATATGACGTCGTAATTAATTTATTAGGAAGACAAGGGGGACACAACCTGTTGCACTTTAAAAATATCGATTAAGTCACTTTCTTGCGTACCCGATAGGACGGCTGTCCCTCGACGCGTCGAACGTAAATCCGCCCGTCTCTGGTCCACACCCATCGCCAGGCATGGGCTCGGGCCTGCTCCCGGGCCTTTGCGAACAGCTGCCTGTTCATCTTGGTGAGCCGCTCGTTAACATAAAAACGGCGCGGCTCCCCACTTAGGCCCAGCTCGGCCGTAGTGGCAGTGCGACGAACCCGCGCCCCGCGCAGCAGTGCGTCCCGCGTGGCCCGGCGAGCCAGCCGGACGACTAGCGGCCGCGGCCGGCGCTCTTCAGTTCCCTCGCCGTGCGGGCCTACTCGTACTGCACTCACAATGTCGCGCTCGTCAACACTTACACCGAGCTTTGTAGAAATCAGCGTCAGTAGATGCACGGGGTTCTCGCCACGCTCCTCCACGACATTGCTGATTTGCAGATCATTGGCTAGCATGTCTTGGTCGCGATCATGTAATTCCATCTGCAGATTGCTGATTGCCTCCTCCAAGACCTTAGTTCCAGCAGTAACAACGGCCTCTGCAACCTTCTTCTCCATGCTGTCGACCCGTAACTCCATTGCATCAATCCGCTGATTACAAACTCCAAGACCCTCACGGAATTCACGCACATCCTGCCGGCACTCCTGAATGTCCTTTCGCATGCCCTGCATCTCCTGGCGCAGCAGCCGTAGCTCATGTCCCAGTAACCGCAGCGGATCAGAAGACCCTGCGTCGTTGTCATCGTCCTCGAGAAATCGTGGGCGCTTGTGGCGAGAGGTGACGTTAGGCTCGCCCGCATGCCCATCTTGGGCCAGATTTGGCACCGAAGACGAGGCCGACAATGGGGAACCGGCAGTTATGTTTGCCTTTGGCGGCGTGCGTTCTAAGTTAAAAGGCATTGCTTAAAACGCAAAGTAATACGCGCAGCTGTAAAGTAAAATAGCACCTAGCCCGTAGCAGCAGAAGTCGTCGCTCGTAGCAATGTATGCGATGCGCCCCTGCTTGATCCTTCGTGCCCGTCGAGACGGCTACTCCTTACGGTACGCGCGACACCGGGCGCGGCGACCGAGCGCAGTTGTTCTAGCGTTGGTCCTTCGAACCGTCCGATTCTGCCGCTATAGATCGCTAAATTCGCTACACGTAATTCAAGCTATTTGGCGGAGTGGTTCCGTCTCTGCTTTCGACGCCGCCGGCTCCGGGCTCGAAAACTCACGCGGCCCACTTCGGACTTTTAGTATGATGTCTCACCAGTCGACGACCCGGCGCTCGGTCAAGTGAATGCGAGGTCCGACACCAGACAATATGGCCGCCGCCGCTTATGAGGATTCTCCTTAGACGAAACGAGAGGGGCCGATGATTGCAAGAAACTCTCCACACAGCAAAACTCAAAATTACAATTTACAACAATAGATCGACAAAATACACGTCCGCACGCCAAGACACTCACGAAATCACCTCATTTAGTGATTTGCTTTAGCTTTTAGTGTTTGCACTGTGTTCTCTTTTTTGCTGTCGAGAAACAGTTGCGCTTTTGGGGTCAAGAAACTTATGCTAGGCTGTGCTACAAGTGCTTGGCTTCTCTCATGCCGGGAGAAGGATTTGGTTCGAGACGGCTGGCCAGCGTCTTCTTGTGAAGTCTCTTCGGTCCTGCTCCGGTGACGGCGCATGGGGACGAGGCTGCCTACTCGGCGTTCTGGTTAGCACCGTGCATCCCACCTGAGGCCAGATTGACTTCGCAGGGAGGTTCTTCCTAGCAAGGTCTGTGAAACAATTTCACTTACATATTAGGGAATTAGGATTTAAAGCATTAAAGTAGAATTAAATTGTTGATAATTATTGAAATTGATGGCAAATCTGATTTTCAGTAGGTACTAACCACTTATAAAATGTAATTTGTGAACTTATCAGAACCACTTACTGAAGCGACCCCGCTCTGCTCTGAGCTTTTTCTGTAATTAAGTAATTGTCTGGGTTTAAACGCTAAAGTTTCACAATTACGTTATTGCTACCTGTGTAGTCCCAAAATTAAAGTCTGTGCACAACATTAACAGCGTTTCATTCAACTCCCCATATTTAGGCCCTTGATGGCTCAAGGCACTGAGCCAGACAATTTCCGATTTTTGTTTTGGTGGCCCTGGCCACAGTTTTCAGTCTGTTGACGTGGCGGGTTTCTTTACTACCGGGCAGGAACCACCCGCAAACGTTACAGTACCTAGTTAGTACCTAAATTACTTAGACAAATTTTGCACGATTTCTTCCACATCATTGATCACTACATGTACAATTGAGAGCCGCTTGCATGGCTGATCTTCCATCTTCAAGAATATTCCCAAAAGTAATGCTGCAGGCAGTAACACGAATTCAGACATTCCAAGAAATGGCCAATTTGGAATTCCAGGGTTCCTACTACCACCTTCTTTGCTGTATTGCTGCTTGGCTGTGACCTGCTGTCCGGTGCCGCCTACGGCAACACGCTCGCGTTTTCCTAACGCCTCGCCGTGTACTACCCACAACTCTCCGCAAGCTAAGTGTGCTCTCATTCCGGACTAATTAGTGCAAAGTGAAGTCTAATTTATTAAAAGAACTCGAATTTATTATTAGACACTCTCGACCCTGAGTGATAGCTGTACTAAAATAATATTAAGTTGAAAAAACTGCTGCTAGAAAAATAAAATTGTAAATATTTTATTTCTACCTACTATCTTTTCTTGAAGATTTCCTTGGCTAGCTAAATTACTACCACCTGCCAACAGTTCGTACCTAAAACGCGACAATGGGTAGTTTAATATAGGGTCTTCCAATAGGCACGTCCGAACTTTGACAGTTGGTAGCGGCCATCTTGTTGAAGCTACATCAGTCAAATTGGTTGTCATTTATTCTGTTTTGCCAAATCATCATGGATAGTTATAGCATTCAACAACACGTGCAAATAATAAAATTGTTTTATCAAAATGAGTGTTCTGTTCGGGCAACGCACCGCGCGCTTCGCCCATTTTACGGTCGCCATAATCATCCTACCGAGAGGACTATTCGTCGTGTGGTGGATAAATTTGAGTCCACTGGTTCGTTAAATGATCTACAAACACCCGTACGTCAACGAAACGCAAGGTCTGCCGAAAACATCGCCGCTGTCCGTGAGTGTGTGCAGGAGAATCCGAGGTAGTCGATTTCGCGTCGCTCACAAGAACTCGGCCTTTCACAGACCACAACTTGGCAAATTTTGCGTCGTGACTTGGGCCTGCACCCGTATAAAATTCAGGAATTGAAGGTAAACGACCATAGACAACGACGTGTGTTCGCTGAATGGGCACTGGAGCAGTTAGCAACTGACCGTAATTTTCACAGAAAAATTATCTTCAGCGATGAAGCTCATTTCTGGCTGAATGAGTACATAAACAAACAAAATTGTCGAATTTGGGACGATACCAATCCACATGAGATCCAAGAGCGTCCAATGCATCCCGAAAAAGTTAGTTTGGTGTGGGTTTTGGGCTGGCGGCGTCATCGGGCTATATTTCTTTGAGAACAACGTTGGCCAGGCCATCACTGTCAATGGCGAGCGCTACAGATCGATGATTACCAACTTTTTTTGGCGTGAACTGGATCATCTGAACACCAACGATATGTGGTTTCAACGAGACGGCGCTACGTGCCACACAGCTCATGCCACATTGAATATTCTGCATGAGAGATTTGAGGGCATGGTCATCTCACGTGGAGCTGATGTGAACTGGCCACCGAGATCTTGTGACTTAACCCCACTAGACTTTTTCTTGTGGGGTTTTCTTAAGTCGCAGGTCTATGCGAATAAACCACAAACCACAGCGACCCTCAAAGCCAACATAACCTATGCCATAGGTCAAATTCAGCCTCATTTATGCGCAAAAGTCATGGAAAATTGGATGTCTCGCATGCGCTCCACCCAGAGAAGCCGTGGTGGACACTTGAATGATGTCATATTTCACACATAATGGCATCACTACATCTTTCAAATAAATAAATAATTTCGATAATATCTCACACACACTTTGTTTTATTTAAATTTAAAAATAGGACACGCTTAATGAAAGACCCATTACCAGTTGGTGGCTTGGGTTGGACTATAATGGGGGGTAGGAGGTCCATTCACGGAACACAAAGGTTCCGCTGGCGCTCAGTGTTCATAAAGAAGGTAAACTTGGCCCTTCGAACATGAGCTTCAGAGAGTTGGTCACGATCGTCGTATGGCGGTGACTCTCTGGATTGTGAATGTAAATAATTAAACATGAAAATGACAGGGGTTGCTTTGCCTCCGGGTCACCACTGGCACGTTAGTCATGATGAGTCGCGTTTACTTACTTACACGATCTTTTACCATCGTATTAGGGGTTAAAGTATGAAATTGCCGTTTTATTGCAATAGGTTCTTTGAATTGACATAGAATCTTCATGGTTTGAGGTTTTCGAATGAAACTTTTTTCAAATGGTTTCTATGATGTTCTTTTTTTAAAAAATGTGAAACATTTGAATATCGACTTTCAATTGTTTTCGTTATTCAATTTAGACAAGAAAGGACAGCGAAACCACTACTGAGATACCGGCTAATTAGCAGTGGCTGGGGGCCGTACTCTGAGTGCGTGGAGAGAGAGATGCAGTCCCTTCCGACCCCTGAGGCAGGTAATCTTGCCACGACCTACAATAGTTTTACCAGTGCCATTGATAGGGCTACTGAATCGGCTTTCCCGACCAAGAAACCTCCAACCAGAAAAATCCCTTCACCTCCCTGGTGGGATGAAGAGTGCTCCCTAATTATAAGAGAACGCCAAGAAGCAGAAAGAAAATGCAATGAAGTATGCTCCATTGGCAACCTGGTTGAGTACCGGCGTATTTTAGCAAAATCTAAACGAGCGCTTAGGAGAAAGAAAAGACAAAGCTGGCTGTCGTTCTGTACCTCCCTCTCCCCATCTACCCCTCCCTCCCTAGTATGGAAGCAAATAAACAGGTTCAGGCATAGTTTTTCGCCAAAATTGTCCACTTCCATCTCCAACGAGGTTGCCCAAGCCTTTTTTCAAAAGTTAGCCCCCCCTTATGTCCCCGCTGAGGATGAGCTACATATCCCTATCCTCCCCGCGGCTGTGCCCAGGGACCAGTTTGACGAGCCTTTCTCCATGGAGGAATTAGAAAATGTCGTCTATCAAGTGAAGGACTCTGCCCCCGGGGAGGACGGATTGCCCTACTCATTCCTAGGCAAAGCTGGTCCCAACACACTACAGTATTTCCTAAATTTCGCCAATGCGTGTTTCGAATCTGGCTATATCCCGGAACCATGGAAAAAACAACTTGTTATGCCCCTCCTTAAACCTGGCAAATGCTCCGAGGATCCGAACGCCTTTAGACCCATTGCCCTCTCATCTGCTTTATCCAAGGTACTAGAACACCTCCTGAAAAACCGGCTCGAATGGCTAGTAGAGAGTAAGAACCTCTTACCAAAGACCCAATTTGGGTTTAGAAAGGGTCTAAGCACAGTGGACAGTGTTGCGGTACTGGTAACGGACATTAGAGTTGCATTAAGCAGGAACGACTCAGCGGTGGCAGCTTTTCTAGACATATCATCAGCATATGACAGTGTACTTCTTTCAGTCCTCAGGCAAAGGCTGCTACAGCTGAGGGTTCCTGTTAAGATGGTCCGATGTATATGTCTGTTGCTTGTGTCTCGAACTGTGGCTCTGCGCGTACCTGATTTGGAACTCCACTGCAGAACTCTATGGAAAGGCCTCCCTCAAGGATCTGTGTTGAGTCCCATCCTTTTTAACATATACACATCTGACATTAACTCCAGCCTCAACTACAACTGCAATATTCTACAGTATGCCGATGATGTTGCGTTGTATGTCTGTGATAACTCCATTGAGCGTGCAGTGGAATCATTAAATCTGTCCCTATGTTCCCTCAACCTATGGCTTAACCATCGGGGCCTCTCTATCTCGGCTTCCAAAAGTGGCGTGATGATATTCACGCGTAAACGTAATATCCCGGACATCACAGTAAAATTAGGTGATGTTCCCATACCACAAAAGTCGATGGTCAAATTCCTAGGAGTCTGCTTAGACTCGAAACTCTCTGGTGCGCACCATGTAGAACACCTCGTTAAAAAATGCGAACGCGTATTTTCCATTCTCAGGGTCCTTGCGGGCGTTTGGTGGGGTGCCCATCCGGTTTGCCTTAAGCTTGTTTATAATGCCCTTATTAGGAGCATAATGGATTATGGGTGCTTCATCTTAGAACCTATCAGTAGTACCTCACTGATTAAGTTGGATCGTATACAGTTCAAATGTCTGCGACTTATATTGGGATGTATGCGTTCAACGCCTACAAATGCTCTTCAGGTAGAAGCCGTGGAACCGCCTTCATCTGCGCCGCCAGTACCTTTCGGACCGCTTCGTGACCAAGGTTTACTCCCGATCGTCCCACATTCTTATCCGGAGGCTGCAGGAACTTGATGACTTAGTCCGCACCAGCAGTTACTGGGAACACAAAAACATACCCCTTATGATTAAGAGCTTTAGACAACTCAAGCAATTTGAGAAATCTCTGGTAGCTACTGATAGTGTTCCTTTGTTTGGCTACGAGTATCGCGTTTCGATATTCAAACCGAACATTGTCCTGGATATCGGCATCGGTAAAGGTAACCTTACAGCAAACGCGCTATTCAATAACGTAGTACACGAGCGTTGGAGCGGTTATCAGAGATTTTTCACAGATGCGTCAAAATTATCCCCATCCACCCCAGTTGGAGTTTCGGTATTCTTGGAGAATTCAAAATTATTCATACAATTTAAGTGTCCCCCCGAATCATCAGTCTTTACTGGGGAATGTGTTGGAGTTCTGGAGGCCTGTTTATTTGTGGAATCTCACAATATTGAGAGAGCCGTTATTTTCACTGACTCCCTAAGTTGTCTCCAGGCCCTAGGCCAGAGCCAACTTAAGTGCAAACTGAACAGCCGCATAATTTTGGATATTAGATATACTCTATTACGCTTCTCTGGTAAACACCTTGATGTGGTTCTGGTCTGGGTGCCTGGTCACTCCGGCATTGTGGGCAATGAGAATGCGGACTCCATCGCAAAACAGGCCTGCGGTGGCGAAGCGGACCGAAAGCACTACTTGTACCATCCCTACGACTTACTTTCGATCCCGAAGAAATGTCTCTCCGAATTATGGTTGTCTCTGTGACAAGAGAGCAGTCTAACGAAGGGTTCTCGTTTCTTTGCGGTCCAACCAACTATCAGAGCAAAACCATGGTTCTTCAGTTTTAAAAAAGTTGCTAAGAGGGTAGTCTCGATAATCTGTCGATTGCGCATTGGGCACTGCTGTTCGCCTGTCTTTCTGCACAGAATTGGAGTTCGGGACAGCCCAATTTGCGACTGTGGTCTTGAGGAGGGTGACCTGGACCACATCTTTTTCAATTGCCCAAAAAATAACAAGTCCATTGACTTATATTCATCCCTTCCGGGTATCAAAATCTTACTCCCTATTAACTTCACTTCCCTCCTGACCCATATGTCTTCCGATTTGTTCAGGCTTTTAATAAGGTTTATTGGGGAAAACGAAATTAGATTATAATATTTACATATTTATAACTTATAATGCCCTTTGTCCCTAAATGTTTATTTAGTAAATTTTAATGTAATGTGATGGTCTGCAATAAAATATTGGTTTTTGTGTTTCACAGATTGTACTTGTGCTGTGCTGTCCGCATGTAAAGCCTACACGAACTGTCATTTAAAAATAGTGTTTTGTTCAGACCAGTTCAGTCAAACTCAAGTGTACTTCGTGTCAAGACGTGACTCTGGCAGGAATAGTCGCCATCGGCTGGTTGCCATAAAATCAAAAATCAATCAATCAATCAATCATTTAAATCTTGGTCACATGTAACTCACAACGTGTGACTTTCATTCGAATCAGGAGTTTTATGTCATTCCTCATCATGAAAGACGAACAATCAAAATTGCGGGTCGTATTCGACAGGAGTTGTGCTACATCGTCGGGCGCATCCCTAAATAATTGTCTACACGCGGGTCCTAAACTTCATAAGGACATCACGGAAATTTTGATGCACTTTCGAAAGCATCAGATTGTTTTCGTGACGGACATTAAAATGATGTTCCGTCAAACTTGGATCGGTCCTTCGGACTTCCAAATGATTCTATGGCGTGAGTCGCCTCAGAAGCCACTACTCGTTTATAAATTGAACACGAATACTTATGGTTTAAAATTTGGCCCCTTCATGGCCATTCGGACTTTACTAGAACTCGCAGATCAAGAACGCGAACGGTTTCCTAAGGCTGCGGCCACACTAGAGCAGCATATTTATGCTGATGACATTTTGACAGGCGCGGATACTGAAGAGGACGCTCTCTTACTCCAACGAGAATTAATTCAAATAATGGATTCGGCGGGATATGAGTTACGTAAATGGATATCCAATAGTCAGGACTATTAGATAGTCCTGACTATTGGATACCCTCCTGAAGGATTTCCCCGTAGATCATTTGCAAGTTTCACATTTGTTCGATAATCCTGAGGTGGATAATTCAGTTTCTGTTTTGGGTGTTCAATATAATCCCGACGCGGATAATTTCTCATATCGGACGACTTTAACTTTGGATATATAAGCAGCCTATATACGTCCCACTGTAGGGACGCACAGGCCTTCTCTAAGGGAGAGGGTATGGGCTTAATCACCACGCGTACCCACCGCAGATTGGCGATTTCAAGCGCTGAGGTATGTGAATAGCTCAGACACTCAGGTTTCCTCACGATGTTTTCCTTCACAGTTAGCGAGTGGTATAGCTATATAGTAGCTATATAGTAGCTATATAGTACTTCACAAATGTACATAACTTATAAAACCAAGTCATAGTTACATGCCCCGAACCTGGGTCTCCCACTTCCGAGTCCGAGGTTCTACCCACTAGGCTACCACCGCAACTTTGGATAACTTGGATACAAAACGACAAATCTTGTCTACCGTTGCTCGGATGTACGATCCTACAGGTTAGATTTGCCCGGTTTCATTTTGGGCAAAGTGTTTACTCCAGCGTTTGTGGCTTGAACAGCTACCGTGGAATGAAGAAGTCGGTGGATTTATGTAACCTCGATCGGATTGCGGTTCCTCGTTGTATATTTCCCAAGTCAACGTGCCAATTTTCGGTACATGGCTTTTATGACGCGTCGGAATTAGGATACGCAGCAGTGGTCTACTAGCGCACCATCACTGAGGACGGTTCTTTTGCGGTTCACTTGATCATGGTAAAGAGTAACGTCACTCCCATCAGATCTCGGCTCACCATTCCAAAGTTGGAATTGTGTGGAGCCGTGCTCTTAGCTAAGATCCTGCATCATGTTTGTCTTTGTTTGCAAAGAACCATGGATATCTCGGAGGTTTACGGATGAACGGACAGCTCAATTGTCCTCTCGTGGCTTAAAACGCCACCTCATACTCTACAGGTATTCGAAGCGAATCGCGTGTTACAAGTACAAAATTCTGCGGTACACATTTCGTGGCGGCACGTCCCAGAATTAGTTTCACATCCCTTATGGTGGGGTCTGAAATGGCTCCAGGAGCTTGAATCTCACTGGCCTGTTTCGGTAGTAAAAGCGCCTGCTGTGCTGCCTGGTTTACGTTGCTTAGTAGTTTCACGCCGAACACTTGCAAGACCGCGTGAGAAAACTCTCTCGACCGAATCAACCGCATTCACACGGTGAGTACCTGTGTGAATGCGGTTGAATGTGAGGCACCTACTGCGACTGCGCAGTACCACGTTGACCACGTGAGCATTCTACAACCAATGGTGCTACTGCAAAAGGACTGGACCAATGGCAAGACGGCGACACGGTGGTGGAAGGGACCTCCAACGGCCAAAACTGAGCTAGGTCATTTTTCTGTTAGCTAGACACTACTAACTTTTTACCCGCAAACTTGTATCGACCTTTGAACGGATTTTCACAACAATTGTATGATACTAACGTTCCTGACATTGATATTACACAATTACCTGAAGTCTGCGTATTTAATTTGCACCTGAGAGGAAACCAGACGACGGATAATTACTACGACGGATAATTACACGCTTCACGCAACGCTGGCGTAAGCTGCCACATTTTTGGACCTTCATCGCTGGATTCTTCAGAGGATCGGACCTGATCGTCGAACCTGGGACATTGGACTAAGCGCACATCGAGCTAAGAGCATTTCGGTAAGACGTGCCAGCCAGGACTCCCAACCCTTTTCCCTCTCATCTGTGTTAATACCGTACTTCATATCTATTTCAGTCCGTTACGAACTCCATAGTTAACCTACAGGAAGCGTAGCAAAAGCTCAGCGTTATCGAATCACGCACAATGACCGTTGAGCTTTGCCCGGAAAACGCAAATCGTGAGTACCTCATCCTTCCATAAACCCACCGCCACTATGACTGAATCTGCAGGCAATCTAGGTGTCCCAGTAGCTAGCAAATCAGCTGATGCGATCAGCAATCTTGTTCGTAAAAGAGGCCATTGCAAAGGCCGATTGACAAACCTCACTAAATATTTTGATTCGTTCGAAGAAGTATCTCTAAATTCAAAGCAAAAATCTGAGATTATGTGACGCACACAAGCTGCTAAGGAATTACTAAGCGAGTTTCACGATATTCAGTTAAAAATAGAGGAGCTTAGTAACACCATTGATGTCGAGCTAGAGTATCGCAAAAGCTTTGAAAGTGCTTACTACTGTTTGATTGCCAGTGCGCAAGAGTTAGTAGCCGAAGTCGACAATGTGACTACAAAAAATCCGAATCACAATGTTTCCCAGCACACCGTCCCAGTGCGTCTGCCTACTATCGTGTTACCAACATTCACAGGTTTTCTAGATTCCTGGCTTGAGTATCGCGATTTGTACTATCAATAGTACATGAATCCACACAAATAAGCGATATTAAAAAATTTCATTATTTAAAATCGTCGCTTGGGGGTAGCGCGGCGGCAGTTATAGATTCTATTGAATTCTCGGCTCAAAACTACAGCATAACAACCGTTTGCTGGTGCATAATCACGTGAAAGCACTATTTTCCATTCAATCGTTAACAAAGGAATCGCCAGCATTGTTTATTTATTTTTATTTTTATTTATTGAAAGAAAACAAACATTTGTACAATATGGTTAAATACATAGAATAATTACATTTACACTATGTAATTGCACAACCAGCAGCGTTTTCTATGGACTAAATCAAAGACATAAAAGAGAAAAGCTCATAGCTACGTAACCTTATCGATACCGTACTAAAAAATATGCGAGCTTTAAAGACACTTGGGGAGCAAACTGATTCCTGGGACACTCATTATTTACATTATAGTATCAAAGTTAGACGCCACTACCGAAAAAGAATGGGAGCAATACAAATGCACACTAATTCGTGAAAACACTGGCGAGTCTAAGTCACGATTAAAACTTGACGAGTTACTTGGGTTTTTAGGACGTAGGGCGGACGTGTTGGAGACATTGATTGTTACTCATAGCACACATAATAAACCACACGATTCTAAACGGCAAAATTCACACGCAAACCATGGTTCGGATTATCGTAAAGTACACTGCAATGTATCCTCCACGTCCACCGCTAAGGCAGATCCTGCTAGGTACTCGCACACCTACAAATGTTGCCCTATGTGTAGTGGACAGCATCCAGTATATTCATGCCAACGTTTTCTTGAACTTGCAGTTTCCGAAAAACATTCATTTATCACACAAAATAAGTTATGCTCGAACTGCCTGCGCTCTGGACACAGAGTCGAAGACTGCCGGCTCGGACCTTGCAAAAAATGTTGTAAAAAACATAACACGTTACTGCATCCAGAGGAGCCTAGTGTAGGCACACAAAATAGCGCCGTATCGCTATTCGCATTAGGTTCGGATTCACATTCTTTTCCCTCTCTGATGCCCCTCTCACACGTTGACGGTTCACGCGTAAACGCTCTAAGCACACAAGCACCCAGCACTGAACCGGTCGTCGTACTATCCACAGCTATGGTTAAAATAGCAGATCATCACGATAATTACTATGACGCAAGAGTACTGTTGGACAGCGGAAGTGAACGATGCTTCATGACGACATCTCTTTGCAAAAAAATACAATTACCAATAATACAGTCCACTCATACAATCAAGGGCGTAGGTAATTCCGTGACAAAGTGCACACACACCTGTGAAATTTCACTCAGGGCTTTGTCAAGCTCCTACACGACATAAGTTAAATGTTTAGTCCTTCCGACAATAACGTCTAATCTACCTTCACCGAACGTCACACGGTTGTTTGGTAAGGGTATTTCCATACCGAACCACATTCAATTGGCTGACCCACACTTTATGGAGTCCCAACCAATTGATATTCTAATAGGTGCAGACTTATTTTGGGATCTTTTAAAAGAAGGAAAAATGCGTTTGTCAAACGGACCGTTCCTTCAGAACACAAAAGTAGGATGGATAGTTTCAGGTTCCATTCACAATCAAAGTAGCACACAAAAACACTCACAAAAAATTCACTGTAACTTTACCCAGTCACTAGACACGCAACTGAGAAAGTTCTGGGAGCTGGAGGAGTTAACCGGCTTTATTGATACTTGCAGCGCGGAAGAAAAGGCTTGCGAAGAGCACTTCTCAAAAACTACGACACTAACTCCTGAAGGCAGATTTTGCGTTCAAATCCCATTCAAAGAAAACCCTGATAAGCTGGGTGAATCACTTCCACAGGCTGAGCGGCGGTGTCGCAGTCTCGAGAAACGATTAGAGCAAGCGTTATACGCCCGTTATAAGTAAAGAGTTATACACCCAGTTTATTAAGGAATACATCAACCTCGGTCATATGTCACCTGTACAAACATACTTAACACCACATCACGGTGTTCTCCACGAGCACAGTACCACTACTCGCTTACGAGTTGTATTCGACGCAAGTGCAACTACCACAACAGGAAAATCACTAAACGATCTACAGCTCGTGGGAACAGCCTCTCGCGATTTTACTGCGTTTTAGGCAGCATAGGTATGTTGCATGCGCTGATGTTGAAAAAATGTATCGGCAGATTTTAATCGACCCAAATCAGCGCGACTTGCAACTTATTTTGTGGCGCGACAATCCTTCTGATCAGTTCGGAGTGTATTTTATTTTTTTTTTATTTTTATTTGTTGAAAGAAAACAAACAATTGTACAATATGGTTAAATACATAGAATAATTACATTTACACTATGTAATTGCACAACCAGCAGCGTTTTCTATAGACTAAATCAAAGACATAACAGAGAAAAGCTCATAGCTGTATCGATTTCTAAGAGGTAATTTCTACAACTGTGTAAAGTTTCACAATAATACTTCAACATATTTAGGTATGTACAATAAAGTGTTATCCATCTATCTATTAGCAAGAGTCAACTCAAGACTTCGCTTGGAAGACAAGTAGTACTGATTGAAATTGAAATAGGAGTCACTCGCCAGGAGGTGGGCGCGCATTCCAATCGAGTCTCAAGTTAACTCCCGCCAGCTGTAATAATGGAACAACAAAAAGAAAAAAAAACACACATTTTTTTGTTCTGTGCATGTGCCTATCAATGTGCCATAGCCCAACCTACGAACAAAAAATCGAAATAAAATTGATGTAAAAATTTAAAATTAGACAATTTTAAATTTTAAAGATAATTTTAAAGAAAATTTCAAATTCTAAATCTTAAATTACCCACGTTGAATTTAAACCAAGATGGAAAGTGTACTAATAACAGACTTTCTAAATAATCCTGGAGAAAGATAAAATAGATCAATATGGTGGTTCGTTATACGTGCGCATTAACCTGTGAATCGGCGCGCGCTCGCCAGCGTTAGTCCTACATCGCTTAGCCATAAACAAGCGATGGGTGTACCCATCACGGATGCGCTGGGATCCGCTGGGCACACGGTAGGATATTTGGTCACTTAAAGAGTTCGTGTCAAACTTATTGTGACATATATTGTAAAGAAGCATGGAGTCCAGAAGTGTCCTTCTGGCCTTCAAAGACAAAATTAAAAATTTATTTAGTAATTTGGCATATGACAAACGAGAATGGTAGCATTTGTAGTTAACTACACGTAGGTACTTACACTGTACTGATTCCAATTGGTCACTGTATTTATTGTAATGGGGATTCCATATTGCTGTTGCATATTCAAGTTGAGACCTAACTAAGAAGGTGTATAGATATATATATGTTGCAGGGCGTTTAACATTATTGCATGTACGCATTACGAAGCCATATAGTTGGTAAGCTTTATTAGTAATATGATCTATATGTGCATCAAATTGTAGTTTGTCATCCAACAGAATCCCTGATTAATGAGACTTTTTGCAGTGGTTCGTTATTTAAGCTGTATGTGAAGTTAATAACATTAATTTTTTTGGTGAAGGTAATGGTTTTACATTTAGGTATACTTAATTGAAGTTTATTAGAAAAACAGTAGTTAGATAAACGATCTAGATCCTGTTGAAGTTTGATACAGTCCTCATAGTTTGTTATTTTACGATACACTTTAAGATCATCAGCATACAGTAAGTAATCGCTATATTTAAAGCATTTATTTATGTCACTTATATACAGTACAAAGAGTAACGGCCCTAGGATAGAGCTCTGCGGGACTCCTGACGTCACAGTTATTAAAGAAGAAGTAAACCCCCTAATAACTACTCTTTGTGTTCGATTAGTGACATACGAACTGAACCATCGTAGTAAGTTCCCTCTAATGCCATTGAACGCAATCTTTCGTAATAAAAGAAGATGATCCACCTTGTCAAAGGCCTTGCGGAAGTCTGTATATACCAAATCTACCTGTATACGTTTATCCATACTATTAAATAAAAAGTTTGTATATACTAAAATATTACTAAGAGTAGATCGATTTTTAACAAAACCATGTTGCTCGGGAATTATATGAGAGTGCAGACTCGGATAGATAGCGTCGTGAACAATCCTTTCAAGAACCTTTGACAAAGTAGAGAGAAGGGAAATAGGACGGTAGTTTTCAACGTCATTTTTGCAACCACTTTTAAAGACTGGCGTAACATTAGCAGTTTTCCAAACAGGGGGCAGAGTACCTTCGTGACTACATTTATTATAAAGAAGTACTAAAGGCTCAGAAATAGTTTGTGCGGTTAGTTTGAAAAATAAAGGAGGAACGCCATCAGGACCCGACCCCTTAGTAATGTCCAATGACTTCAGAGCTTGAAAAACGGTATCGGATGTGAAAGTTAAATTGGAAATAAGAACGTCGTTAGATGAATCTTCTATAAGGGTTGCATCAAAACTGATAGAATTCGATGGTTCGTAAACGGAGCCAAAAAATTTTAAAAATAAGTCACAGATTTCAGTTGGCTTATCAGACTCAATACTTATGTATTTAACCGCATCTGGTATGCCACACTTACTTTTACGGCTATTTACATAAGACCAAAATACCCTAATATCCTTACGAAGACCTATCTCGATTGAATCTATATATGTGTCAAAGCATTCTTTATACATTTTTTTGAACCTGTGCCGGTATAATGAGAACGTTTCGTAATCAACCAAGTTATTGTATTTTTTCCATTTAATCCATGCTTTATTTTTGTTTTTAAATATGTAAATAAGAGGGCGAGTAAACCAAATTGGAAATTCACTCGACTTAATTGGTCGACATGGAACCCGATCTTTAATAATTTTGTACAAGCTGTCATAAAAATAATTTACAGAATCAAATGCATTTAAATCCTTTAATGTATCTGCCTAATTGATAGCACGAAGATCATTGTTAATAGCAGAATAATCTCCCTCAGTAAACCGATAACGGGCTGCAGAGTTACTAACCATAGGCCTGTGATGTAAGCGCAGGGGAATCATAGCTAGGAACGGCGGATGATGATTGTCTACCGGCACTAAAGGACCGTTGGGGGGTTCACATAATAAAACTTCAGTATTAGAAAGTAGCAGGTCTAAAATGCATTGTTTGCTATTCCTTAAGTAATTTTATTGCTGCATATTGAGAACTGAGAAGAAATTTAGTAAGTACCTATCTACAGGGCCGCTGTCCTGGGTGAGCTGTGGCAGCAAGGTGCCCACCCTTCCCACATCTTAACCTAAAGTTGGCTTATTAAAGTCGCCTACTATGTATACAAAATCCACGTCAGGAGCCAAGAGGGTACCTTGCAAGGAGTTAAAAAAGTTTTCGTAGGCCTCACAGCTTTGACTAGGCGGTATATAAAGTGCACACAATATATGACTTTTATTCTTTACTTCAGAAGGGAAGTCAATAATAACATAGTCGATGTTGAGCGGTAGGCCAGTTGGGGCGCCGGCGCCGGCGGCGGCGTGGCGCAGGGTGGGCGCCAGCCGCAGCAGCCAGCGGCGGGCGGCGCGCAGGCCGCGGCGAACCGCCACCAGCACGCCGCCCCCGTCCCGTTTGTCCGTGGCTGCTCGGTCTCTGTCACACCGGAATACACAATACCTGCTGTCTATAAATATATCATCGGAGATACCAGGAACTAGCCATGTTTCAGTGAGAACTATGGCATCGTAATTCTCCGACAATATATTCATGTATAAGGTATTCAGTTTGGTTCTTAAGCCGCGGCAATTCTGATAGTAAACTGTAATAATGTCATCCATTCTCACTGGTAAAATACAAAAGTATTAACATTGAGTGGTATAAATAGTGATACGCGGTTGCTGTAAATAAAGTCAAATGCTTTTTCAGATAATAGTAGACAGGAGTGACACGAAAAATCAAAGTCGGTATTTATTGACCGGAATAACGGAGAATAAACAAATAACAACAGACACCGTTTCAAGTGACTGCCGCTTATAGGAAGTGGGTAAATATATTTTAAGCTTTTAACATGGTTACGAATGATTAATTGACGTATGCGATTGGGCAAAGGCACATCCCAGGTTTCTATTAAGAGTCTAAACAAGCGAATACTCATCATTAAAATAATAATAGCACATTGATAAATATTTATGCATGACAGATATAACGTTTTACCGAGATTGGGTTTTTGGCAATTGGGTATAGCATATGAGAAAGTAGCAACAGCGTCTGCGCTTATCCGTTGTACATGCATATAGATCTTTAGGCTATTAGTATGAACAGGTAAACACATTATTGTTATTTTAAATTGTGTAGGGTAATGATAAGTCAAGTCCAAATTACATACATTCGCGCCTACAATGTTACATCTTACGATGCGCAATAAAATATTAGAACGTCGGCGAAAATGTTTAACAGTGGGTAAACAGCTCTTTGCACAGTAGTAATAAGGGCGAGTAATTTCACTATAATATTCAAAAACACCTTTGTATACATCTGAATACAATATATACCTATTAGTTGTATTTATGCATGAGAATATAACTGCAGTGATGTAAGTATAATGCAAAAGTAGTATTTTATAATTTTTACACGTTTGTAAGCCGTGGCAATGTAAATTAGTTGTAGGTAGGTTGAGCAGAAAATGCATAGAGTTATGAAAGTAGTAGACATACCTTAAAATCTTCGATAACCGTAATACTTTAGCAGAAAAGTTAAATAAAAGAGAAAATGTAACATATAACCAGAACAGTGTAAATACACATTTGCACAAGTTACTTTTTCTTAATTTGATCGAGATCCATAATGGTGCGCACTGCAAAACTTGGAGCTGCATCCTTTTTTCGAGCCAGAATAACTCCATTTTTAATCCATACATACTGGTAGCCGCAGATTTTAGCTTTCTGGCGAGTCTCACGAAACAGCATTTTGCTCATCAGGGTTAGGTGCTCATTTAGGTAAATTTTTTTGCTCTCTCCAGAAATTCCAATCATATCTGAGTCTACCCCCTTGGCAAGACGGAAAGCAGACAAAATATTGTCGCGCATGATTTGGGTAGCCAGCTTGACTATAACATTCCTGGGATGTTTACTTGTTTTATCTGCATGGGGAACTCTGTGAATGGACACAATGTCTCTGTTCGTAATAGGATATTTGACGCTGTTTGCAATACTTAGGAAGATCTCAATGAGCTGTTCACCACGTTTCTCGGGTAAATTACCAATTTCAAGGTTACACAGGCGCCCTCTTTGTTCAACTTGTTCAAGTTTTGCCTCCAAGTCCTTAATGGTTTTGTCTTTTTTCTCGACAACAGTCAATCTTGAATCTAAGACCTTTACATGCTCTTGTGCTGAGGTGAATTGTTCCTTTAAACTGTCATATTCTGAGCTCACGAACTTGACAGAACTCTTCAGTTCACTCATGTCGTCCATGAGCTTAGCTATTTGAGCATCTTGTCTACTGAACCATTTCTCAAAGAGGTTTTCGATTGTAGCTTGGAAAACCTTAAACTCCTCCTTGGTAGCCAGTTCCTGTTGGAATTTGCTCCGTGTAGTGACGAAATTTGGTGGTAACTGCAGGTCCAGTGAATTATCACTTAACACTCCAGGATTTACTTCACTGGAAGCCACATCAAAAGTAACACTTAAACTATTTGCCGTGTCTTTACTCATTGTGGTCTATGGCACAGATAAGCCCGACCGGTTAGGTAAACAAAGTCGCCGCTGTGGTCGCGCAGAAGGCGAATATATTGACGGACACAACCGGTACGGGATCACGCACAACTCAACACAGTCACTTATGGCACGTCGTCGGCTCCCTTTTTAAGCGTGAGATGTTTAAAACAATTAGCTGCAGAGTGCGCCGACAGTGAGGTTAATCGTACTATTCGCGATGATTTTTACGTCGATGACTTAATCACCGGCGCAGATTCTATTGAAAAGTTAACACACATATGCAACTAAACCACACAAGTCCTCCAGTCAGGCTGCTTTCCATTAAGAAAATGGGTATTTAACTACACACATGACACAACTTTGATTTCACCCGACGGCGCGTCAAAAGAATTAGCGTTCGGTGAAAATATTCATTACAAAACTCTCGGTCTAGGTTGGTTTAGTAAGTCAGATCATCTTCATTTTCATACAGAATTTAAGGACAGAAAAAAACCACTCAGCAAACGCATAATGTTGTCGATAGTCAAACAAATTTTCGATCCGTTGGGTTTACTCAGCCCATTCATTATTGTTGCAAGGTCTTACGATTAATATCTTCTTCAGATGAAATATCAGTAAGTTCAATAGAATTTCTTATTTTAGATTCATGATTAACACGTTTTTTATTATGACATTGGTTGTAGATTCGAATGCAAAAGCTAGATGATTTTCTATTTTTAAAACATGAATAGACTTTACAAAATAAGTACAAGAAAACAAATGCTATAAGGATATAAGTAAAGGTTGAATAATAAATTCCGTATTTTATGAAATGTGATTGTTGTTGAGCGATATTAAGCTCATCTTCTAAATTATTCAAGTTATGTTGAGTAAACTTTAAAGATTCAAGATCAAAGTTGCTGAGAGAAATCGGAGTAAGCAAAGGTAGGGACTTATTAAATTTTTCGCGATTACAACAATCATCTTTCAAAATATTAAAATTGACATGAAGTTCATTCAGTATTACTACATCATGAGATGTTGAAGGATATAACTGTAAAGCTTTAAAATAACCAATACAATTTTTTGGCAGCTTTAAAGTGCCTAATGCCTGTTCCAGAGATAAGATAATCTTTTACATCATTATCACATTTAATTGTTAATTTAGATGATTTACTTTGCACAAAAATCCATTTATTATTATTAAGAATTTGCCAAATATCAATTTGTCCAAAATTAATTTGTAATTACATTCTAAAGGTATGGACATAGAAACTTCAGTTAACAATTTAGATTCGCAAGAAGGATAGCTTAACGTCGAGAAGATAGACACCAAAGGGCAAATAGAAAAATAATCATTTATAATTTTACACTTATCTAAATTATCCATTAGAGTATAACTAAGCCTATCTTCGGATAGGGCAACATATGATTTTGAAGGTTGAATTAATGCAAATGACTGAGGATTACTTGAATCATGCGGCGTTGGTAACGCGATACTTCTATAAACATTGAACTTAGCCGGAGTGATGAGAGGAATCATTACTATAAAAACGATTTTGTTTTTATAAAAATAAGACATTAACGTAGAAATATCAATTAAAGTATGTATATTTTCTAAATCTAAAGAGACTGGAAAGTCTAGCCTTTTATTAACTAAATTATTATGTTTAGAAAGTTCACCTAAAATACTACGAGGACTTAAAACGCTAGGATGCAAAATATTGCTTTTAGCAAATAGAATTGCGTTAAGGATAGTATCTAAGAAATTCGATATAGTGAGCAATGAACTCTCTATAATATTAAGCATATTATTTATTCTGCTTATATGGATCAGCTGATCGTTAGTCTTAGTCATTTGAGAAATTATGTCATTCATTGTTGTAATTTGTTTATTAAGTTTGATCTCATTTTTGTTAAGTTTGAAAATAGTGTTGTTAAAAGTATTTATAGTAGATTTAATACGTGAATATTTTCTCTCATTAAATTGAACAATTCGGTCTCGCTTTTCTGACAAGACTCGATTGCAGAGTCGTACTTTCTTGCATCATCAGCATCTAAAGTGCCGAAAAAGAACTTAAGTATTTCTCCTCCGAATTCCAAAGATCTTTTGACTCTTTCCGGATCGGATTCGATTTCAGAAGTAAGGTGAGATAAGGATTCGTATTTAACATTATTAGACTGTAATAAAATGCCAATCGGGCTTAAAATATCTTTACAAGAAATAATATCATTAGGTTGAATTTTAAGGCAAAGATCAGTAGTCTTATGCAAAATTTCGTGAATACTTTTAAGATAAGGTTTCATAGATACAATATCGATATGCGTTATAATTTTCCAATAATCATTGTAAAAATTAATAGAAGTAGTAGGGTCGAAATAAATCCCTGGACTATGTACAATCTGGGATATTTCGGGTTCGGCTACATTACCGCCGCTGATCATTAAACTGAAAAGAAGAAATTTTATGAGTTGGCTGGCTTAATTTCATTAGTATGATATTTAATAAATCTGCGATTAACAGATAGAGTAACATTGTGCTTATCATGCACTTTTACGACTTTGTATGGGCCTTTCCATACTGGGGAAAGTGCCTTTCTAAGGCGATGGTGTTGTTTTAAATACACCATGTCGCCGACTTTGTATTTGATTTGACGAGATGATTTATCGTAATATTCCTTACAAGTTTCTTTACTTTTAATTATGTGTTCTAAAGCTTTTTCTCTACTAACTTTCATTCTGAATTTCAGAGCGCGTATGTATTCTGGGTAAGTAAGATTGTCGTAAGTATCATATAAAGAGTTAGGTATGTAAGGTTTATTTCCGTATAGTAGTTCGTAAGGCGGGTACAAGGTTGTACAATGAGGAGTAGTATTATATGTAAGTATAGCCGTAGCTAGGAAAGAATGCCAATCACTTTGATTGTCATTGACGAAAGATTTTAGGTACTCCTTGAGAGTGGCGTGGCTCCTCTCGAGCGCGCCATTTGTTTGAGGATGGTATGGAGATGAAAAGAGTGATTTAATTTTAAATATTTTAGAAATTTGTTTAAAGAGTTCGGATGTGAAACATGTACCTTGATCGGTAAGTATCATTTTAGGAATGCCAAACAATGACATGAAATGAACGAGATTTCGTGCAACTTCCTCGCTTGTGGAAGTGATCATAGGGTAAGCATTAGAAAACTTAGTTAGATCGTCTTGTAGAGTTAAGATAAATTTAAATCTTTGAAAACCAGCTTCTGGTAAGGGACCCACAATATCGAGAGCCAATCTCTCGAAGGGTTTTGTACTTGTTGATGTGATCTCCATAGGAGCTTTATTAGAAGCCCGTAGCGGCTTATTCACTTGACAGAGTTTGCAGTTTCTAACATATGACTCAATGTCGGAGCGCATGCTCTTCCAATAATACGAAGCTTTAATACGATTAAGCATTCTTTTGATGCCTGGATGACCTGCGATTGTAGAGTCATGATTTTCTTTAAGAATTTTAGGGACTTCGGCAGGTGTTGGATAAATCATTTGATTTTTGTAAATATGAATCTTGAGATTAGTATTATGAAAGATAAAAGCAATCATGTTGTATATTTTTGTATAAGATAACTTATTGAAAGGATCGGAAAAGTCCGATATGGCGAGGTCTGTTTCCTCAGGATTTTCTTGAATAATTTGATCTCTGAGTTTGATTAATAAATTGTAGATTGTAGCAAAATTAAATTCGTCATAATGATGGACTTTTGTAAACAGGAAGTAGAAGGATTTATTATCCTTTTGAACTGACTGTATCTTGAACGGTTCACGTTCAGATTCTTTAAGTTCTGTAACGTTATCTAGTTGAGATAAGATTTCTTCGCAATTAGGCATGGACTCATCAAAATCCAAGGACATCGGGCAAGCAATGGACTTGAATTTGGAAAGGTGAAGGCTTTGAGAATGTTCTTCGATTTGTGTGTCACATTGAAGGTCAGAGTTTGTAAACTTCCTTTTGAAGTAACTTTCATAAGAATCTGTGTTTAGATTATTTTTATTGAGTAAGCAAACAGGCATGCGGGAAAGAGCGTCGGCATTTGAATTTGATGTGCCTTGTTTGTAGACTATCTCGTAGTCGTATTCTTCTAATTTAAGGCGCCACCGGATAAGTTTACTTCCGGGGTCTTTGACGTTGAATAGCCATACTATTGGCCTGTGATCGGTAACGATTTTAAATCGAGTACCATAAATGTAAGGACGGAAAGTTTTGACGGCGAAAAGGATAGCTAGAAGCTCCTTTTCAGTCGTAGAGTAATTGCCTTCGGCACCATTTAATGTGCGAGAAGCGTAGGCGATCGGCTTATCTTTGCCGATAGGACCTTGTGAAAGGACAGCGCCAACTGCATAGTTGCTTGCGTCTGTCGTGACTATGAAGGGTTGAGTAAAATCTGGGTACTGAAGAAGCGGCGAAGTAGTTAATTTTTCTTTTAAGATTTTGAACGCTTGGTCTTGCTCATGAGACCAGCAAAATTCGATATCCTTTTTTAAAAGGGATGTAAGAGGTTTTGTGATTTTGGAATAATTTTCAATGAAACGCCTGTAATAGCCTGTGAGGCCAAGGAAGGATTTTATTTCCTTCGGATTTTTAGGGGTAGGGAAGTCTGAAAGGGCCTTAACTTTATCAGGGTTTGGCGAAACACCTTTGTCGGTGATTGTGTGGCCAAGATAGGTGACTTCGTGACGTAAAAATTCACATTTATCGGGTTGTAATTTTAGATTAAATTGTCGGAAACAGTCAAAGACTTGTTTGAGTTTTTCGATATGAGACTGCAGATCAAAACTATAAATTATGCAATCCTCGAGATAAATATAGCAATGAAGACCTTGGAGACCTGAAAGAACGGTATTCATCAACCGCTGGAAGGTAGAAGGAGCGTTTTTCAACCCAAACGGCATCCGGGTAAATTCAAAGTGTCTGGAAGTACCATTAGAGTTAATTACTGTAAATCCAGTTTTTTCAGCATCATTTTTGTTAATTTTGAGTTGATGAAATCCTGAAACGAGATCAAGCGTCGTGAAATATTTAGAATGACCCAATTGGCCGAGTATGTCAGTAATAATTGGAATTGGGTAAACTTCGTTAACTGTAACATCGTTTAATTTACGATAGTCTATGACGACTCTCCATTTCTTTTTGCCGGAGGCGTCTAATTTCTTAGGGACAACCCACACTGGGGCGCTCCACGGAGAGACGGAAGGACGGATAATATTTTGATCGAGCATTTTTTGTAGTTGATTTTCGACCTCCTGTTTATGAATTTCAGGGAAACGATAGGATTTGGCATGAATAGGTGGGGCATTGCCCGTATTGATAGAATGTTCGATAGCATTTGTGCATGTAAGGGGCTCTCCCTCTAAATAAAAAATGTCTGCGTATTGTGCGCAACAGTCTAAGAGAGCTGTTCTCTCTTCCGAGTTTAAATGAGAATGTCAAATAAGATCAAGGACCGATTTGATGCGGTCTGTAGGTGAAGAGGAAATGTTATTTATGACCTCGTTGGAATCTGGCAAAGGCTTTAATTCTGAATAATCCAAAGGAGTTAAGTTGACTTGAAAATTTTTAATTTCCACTTGGCATTCAGTAGTGTTTAAAATAGAAACATTGACCTTTTTATTAGGTTTAACAAAAACAATGCAGTTTGCTAGGTACACTCCGTCACAAACTGATTGGTCTAGTATGAGCGCTTCCTTATTTTTTCCAAGTTCGCTCAACGTGAAATCTGAGACAGAGCACTCGATAACGGCTTCGGAGCGAGCCGGAATGACGTATATCGGTTGATTAAAATGAATTTGCAAATTTAGACCTTGAATGCTAATAGTATTAGTGTCATAATCAATGTTGGATTTAAAATGTTGGAAAAAATCTGTGCCAATTATTCCGTCATATTCTTTTAAACTGACCTTGTCAGAAATAGCATGAAATTTGTAAGAAAGACATTTTTTTGATAAATTGAATTTAAATTGAAACGACCCTAAGGTTTCGCAAAAAAGATTCATTGGTATCATTAATACCTCTGATTTTAATTTTTTCACTTGAGAGTTTTGGTTTGTCTAACAAGCTTGTTCTTTTGATAATGCTTATACTGGCTCCTGTATCAACAAGGAAACAAAGAGGTCTGGATGAATGTAGTGTCGTGATAAAAACATGAGGAAGTGACACTTTGCTTGAAAAGATTTTTGTTTCAAAAATTGGAATTTCAGATTTATTTTCAGAACTCAGCTTATCGTCGCAAGTCTGAGGTAGACTCCGAGGCGGACTCGGGGGTTGAGAATTATGAGAGGGCGAACCTTCGTTTTTTAAAGATCTCAGGGATGGACCCTGAGTTTGATTAGACCTCAAGGACGGACCTTGAGTTCGAAAAGACCTCTGGGACGGACCCCGAGTTTGATTAGACCTCGAGGACGGACCTCGAGTTTGAAAAGACCTCTGGGACGGACCCAGAGTTTGATTGAGACTCATCCGATTGTTTTGGGAATAAGGTTGTAGACTCAAGGGCGGACCTTGAGATAGATTAGAATTTTTAAGACTCAACTTGTCAGTGCAAGGTTGAGGTAGGGAATTTTTTGTAACTTCAGCATAAGTTTTAGTGCCATGTTCGACAGGGGATTTCGGTCGGCACTGTCCCGAAACCCTTACTCGTTTAACTCATTGGAAAAATCAGCGTTAATATTTTCGTCAGAATTAGCAAAAGTATGAACGCCGGCTCGAGCTGGGGAATTTGATGACGAGGCTCCCTCGCTTTCGCGTTTGCGTTTAAGTTTAAAACACTCGTTGATCAAATGACCTGGCTTTTTGCAATAAGCGCAGGTTTTATTATTACTGCCTGAAGGCTGAGAGTTGTTTGGAGGAGAATTTATAGCATGGACATGACCTTGGGCTTGTTTCTTCTTCACGAAACACTCGGAAGCGGAGTGCCCATTTTTGTGACAAAAAGAGCATTGCTGAATTGCTCGTTGAGATAGTTTAGTCAGATTAAACAATTTCTCTTCATCGATGGCATGTGTAATTGCGTCAGAAAGCGATTTAGGGTTGCGAGACCTAACAATATGCGAAAATTTCGGATTCATGCCTAACATGAATGAATTAAGGGCGAGGTCTTCCATCGCGGCAAGCCTGCCCATAAGCTCCTTGTCATTTTCACAATTATTATGTATATCAGATTGAAGTCGAGTAAGGCATGCTTCAATACGCAAAGAATATTGCATCACATCTTCATCAAATTTTTGTCTGCAATTTTAGAGATCGACCAATAAATGGGTTGAATGTTTTTTCTCTCCGAATGTGGCCTTCAAAAACTTTTTAATATCGGCCCAGTCCTCAAAAGACCTGAGGCAGCATGCTAGCTGAGCTTTACCCTCAAGTTGTGATGTAATATACTTGCACAACACATTCTGTTGATCTGCGTTGGCTAAAGAAATTGCGTTCTCGCAATTAGTTAAAAATGCTGGCAAAGTTTCGCGGTCCCCATTGTAGGGCCGGATGAATTTGGTCAAGACTGTCAATGGAACAGCCATTTTCTTGTCTGGCTTTGGGACAGACTCAGACTCAGAAGAAGAAGAAGCTTCAGAGGGTTGATTTTCAGGTTCCTTCTTTTTAGGGGCAACCATTAATAGTTAGTCAGAGCAGATCTTCAGATAAAATAAAAAAATAATTAAACAAAGCGTAAAATGCCAAAAATTAAAATAAAATAGAATGTAAACTTGAAAAATTGACAAAACGAAAAATTTCAAAATTACTTCAAAAGTTGACAAAAACGAATAAAATCAAAAATTACTTTAAAATTGTAAAAAGTCAAAGGTAAAATAAAAATTTGAGATTGAAATTAAAGTTCGTAAAAATCACTGGATGCTATCCTTCAAATTATTCACTTTCACTGAGATTTTTTGGAAAAGCATAGCATTAAGATCACTTACAGGATCACGAAGAACAGCATAGCTGGTAAAATCCAAAACGTGGTTGAGTTCCTTGAAACGGCAAACCGTAGGAGACGGGGAGTTGCGGCGTCGATGCAGGAGTCACGTTGTATGCAAGTGACTGGTGACGCGTGTAACGCGGACTCACGCTGCAGAAGCGGAGTCTTATCGTCGATCACGATGGAGATGTCTAGGTGCAAGCTCAGGCGGCGCTGAGGCTTACTGTCGACCCAGAGTGAAGATTGCAGCTCCTGGTGCGGGCTCGATCACCGTCGAGACTAACCGTCGACCTCGAAGAAGCTGGAGAAGTGGTGTAGTTGTGCCAAGATGCGTGCTCTGCGCGGCGGCGGAGACTGACCGTCGACCTCTAGGACCCTCACAGGACCCCCGGATTCGAAATGCTGGGAATCACGTTGATTGCTCATCCAGCATCCCACTTCTGACACCAATGTTAGGGTGTCTCGTAGTGGAGTCTTTTTAAAAAACACAAAGGACATTGTCCATTTTCGGCTAAGCGTGGACAGAATGTACGAGCACTGATTATAATTAATTCCCTAACGAATATTTTCGATTATCTAGTTGTGTCAATCGACAGTTAAAACTAAAAGGGAATTCATGTAAAACACTGTTCTAATTCAGTTGACCGGTCGGCATTTTAGTTTCGGTATTGCCAGGTGAAGAAAACTTAATAAACCACCCATTACACGGAAATCAGTTTGTGCTGTTTTAAACAGCACTTTTGTTACCTATGTATATTGTTTATTTTAAAGTACATAAATGCAAATGCATAACAATAATATGAGCGTGATTCGTCGCTTTCAATCGTTCAAATGTACAAAAATATATATCTTGATTTGTGGGTAAACTACTTATTCATGGCATAAGTAAAAAAAAAAAACACTTTCACGTAATCACGTTCACTGTAAACCACCGTTCGTTCAGTTTGCCGTTTCGTTAATTCGTGTTTTCTACTTTGGCTTTTTATAATATTATGTTTATATTATTTTTCAAAATAATGGCCGAGGAAGACAAGCAATCAAAGAATACTATTGCAACTGTTTGGTGGGCCGAAGGACAGTGGGTTGCTGTGCTCATGTAATGGCTATTATTTGGTTTCTAAGCTGGGCCAGGTATCAAGATAATATCAATCCACCTGCCCAGCTTTTAGAGTATATATTAATAGTATTTGAATCTGATTAATAAAAAAAATACCTATTCAAAGGAAATGTAATTTTATTTCAACATAACCTCTCAGTAGACACACAGGAAAAACTCACGGCATAGGCATATTGACACAAAATAATTAGTGCTATTGGTTTCGTACCAACCTATACTACAAAACCTAATAGTTAGTTTCGATTCAAATGTCTGTTCACGTTTAGCCGAAATGCCCATACAATGTGGACAATGTCCTTTATCTACACAACACTTTATTTCACTTTAAACACAACTCCCGAATTTGGACTCTGACTCCGCACGGATTTCGATGTTAAACCGATCAAAGTTGTAATGGAACTTGACTTTTTGTAAAGCGATAATTTTTAATGAAGCCTCGGCTGATGCAACATTTAGTGCAAGGTTCAGATTCGAAGCAGATGCAAGGTTTGCATTTAGAAAAAATTAAAATAAAATAATTAAGTAGGTTGCTTAGATCAGCAAAACAGCCATATAAGTCTACGTCGTAACAGATCCTTTAATACTTTGAACTTTAGATTCTAAGTACTTATCATACTGAGCAACTTAAAAACCTATTTAGAGGCTAAAAATTCCACCCATGCCGGGACTTGAACCGGTATAAATAAATTAAAATAAAATGGTTTAAATAGGTTTTTAAATTGTCCTTAGCACAGTTAGTGCAACAAAAAGAATATAATACTGAGCAACCTGAATTTTTTTTTTCATAGAGTAGTATAATTTGAAATTTAGTAGCTATCTATCTGAATATATTTCTATTTCTACGAATCCTGAAAATTATAAGAACTAAAATATTCTCAGTACTTAGTTTATAGTGAATAGAATGTAGGTTGATTGATAGATAACCAAATCAACACTCTACGCATATAAACAACATTAATTAATTTTGCAGATTTTTGAGTTAAAGTACACCATATATAATAGGAAATTGATGAATAAGCAGACTGCAGCTTTATATTAAGTGTTAAATATATTAATATTTTAGTCATATCTGCAATTATTTTTTAACTTGTGTATGTGAGCGCTGGCGGATGTGATTGCGTTATGTAGGTTACATGTGTCGAGTGTGACCCACGAAACCTCTAATTTTACTTTGTCATCGCTAGTTAGCATCGATCATCGCCAACGGGACGGTGCGTTAAAGAGGGCTTTGGGATTTTATCAATCGATCTAGTTCGTCGTCGTGTGGAAATATGGTGAGCCAGAATGCTCAATACCTGGATGGAATGATTATAACATTTTTATTTAAGAAAAAAATAATAATGCCTGAACTCCCGGAAAATTTTTTGTTTAACTTCATAATTATTGTCCGCAACAGGAATTATCGACTTGACCAACGTAGTTATTGGGCATGTTGGATCGCCTTTTTTTGACATCGAGTGAACGGCGGAGCCGTGAGCGTGATGTCGAAAAATGGTGATCCAGAATGCCCAATAACTACCTACTGATACGTTTTTCGCAATAGAGAGGAAAAAGCGTGGCGTAAAATTATACGACTGCAGATTAATCCATTCGAAGTTTACGACGAATTGTATTATGTTCGGAGGAATCGACTTTCTAAGGTTTTAGTGGTAAATCTGTGCGAAGACATTAGAGCTTTGTTACCGGTGCCAACGAAATCCACAGATTTATCCGTGGAGACGAAGATGAGTTCTATTCCTCTATGTATTTTATGGACAGAAAATAAACAAATATGTTATCTTATCTTATTTTATTCATAATAAAAAATAAGATATATTTCATCATAATTCAGTCAGCCCAACTCTGCCCATTGCTGGGTATTTGATCCTATATCAAGTCATAGAAACTTCTTATTGGCTCGAACTTTAGTCGCATTGCAAATATTTGTTTTAGGTACATATTGAAACCTTTTCATCATCATCATCATCAGCCTTATGACGCCCACTGCAAGACATAGGCCTCCACGCTTAGCAGGCGGGTCGGCGATCGCAATATGAGGTTGGAATCTCAGGAAGACGCTGCTGCCCGCCTCTTGATAATTTATAACCTCGTAACTCTTTAGGATTCCTGAAAGTAGTCTGAACCGACACCGCGACACCACTTCATTTCCTTCAAAATCGTAGTTTAGCAAAAACCTTTTTTATCAATTCAAAAACTTCTTCAAACATATTTTGACGTAAACAAAAACAACTTTCGAGACACGTTAAAAAACGTAATTTTTAAATAATGTAGAACTTAAGAAAAATTTTTTTTCCGCAGCCATTTATTTTATTTTTCCATAACTTGTTTTGAACTTTTATCCGCACAGTGAGCAGTGCTGCTACAAATGTTTTTTTATTACATTTTTCACAATCAAAATGTTTTATTTTTATTTCGTAATAAAAACGGTATTTACCGGCAAATTATCATATTTGGTTTTCGAACGCACGCAACATTTAAGGCAAACAGGCCAGAGACAACCTAGTTATGTATTCACCCCAACCCTCTACTAGTAGAGTAGTACTGAACGTCCGTGCTGACTAAGCGATGTGAACTATATGAAGTTAGCTGTAAGATGTTAGCCTAAGATGATCTTGTGTTCTATTAAAACAGATACAGTAGCGCTCTTCGAATCGAGTGGACGTATCCGTTAGTTTTATTTTAGTTTTTAAAAACACTTCAAAGCTCCCCAAAAACTTGTCTGGCGCAGCCGGTAGGATCCGGTTAATTAGCTGTGCAGACCTCGCGAGTTTTCCGCCATCGAACTCTGGCAGTTTCCGCGAGCGAGTCCGCGCGATCCGCTAAAGCCTGGATCCTCGAACCAAACAAATCTGACAAGGACGAACGGAGGCGATCACAGGAGCATCAAACTCTGCACCGTGACGCGTGAAGACGAGCATGGGATTGCTTGGTTGGTGAGTGAAATTTTTGCCTTCCTTCCTTTCCCATTCCTCATTGTGTTATTCCTGAGATAAGACTTCTCTCAGTTTAACTTTAGTTAAGTAATTTTAAGACAATAAAAAGTGAAAAGTGAATTTTAAGTAAAACCAAATAAATAAATATAAGAAAAGTAGAAAAAATAGAGTAAAAATTTAAATAAGGTTAGTTAAGTATTATTAGTAGTTTTTAAAACCGCCTTACTGAGTAAAATCTCTAAACGCCTTTACTCTGTAAAATCTATCGAGAGCTCTATCTATCTCTCTACTCTACCATATAGCAACTAACTGCAGTGCCCAGTGAAATGGTAAAGTTAATTCCAGTTTTCAGCGGTGACAAAAGGCATTTAAATTTATTTTTAAGAAAAGCCGAATATATAATAAGCAAATACCGTGGCGAACAAGCCCAAAACACCTACTTATACCATATTATCACAAGTCGATTGGCAGGCGATGCCGCCGCATTACTCTCCGAGAGAGAGGATATTGTGACATGGGATGGGCTAAAGCGGCTCATGACCCAACACTTTGGCGATCCGCGCAGTGAAGAGTGTATCGCTCTAGAACTCGAGGCACTTAGAATTAGATCCACTGAAAGTTATAGTGATTTTTGTAACCGCGTACAGTCAGTTAGATCGGTCTTATTCTCGAAAGTCAACCAGATAGACAACCCTGATATCAGGCAAAGCAAAGTAGCCATTTATAATAACTTGGCCCAAAATGTGTTCTTGCACAACCTTCCAGAAAACATGGTCAGGATAGTAAGGCTGAAAGCCCCTACCTCACTTGAATGAGCTCTCAGCGTAGTATTAGAAGAAGTTAACTTTTTGGAGCAGTACAACGATCACAATAAATTGTACGGTAACAGACCGGGCATTGCTAACCCGACAGTCTTCCAGCCTAAACCCCAGACTCAGTTTGGCTTCAAGCTTCCTGGCCCTAACAATTTGACCCCTACGGGATACAGACCCCAATTTGGCATTAACCATCAGCCACAAATCGGCTTCCGCCCAAATCAGTCAGGCCCTCAGCCTCAACCTACAGGGTTCCGTCTTAATCAGTTTGGCTCTCAGCCACAAAATTCTTTCGGATATAAACCGAATTTCAGCTCTCAAAACTTCGGTCAACAGCCACAGCAGTTTGGTAACAAACCACCCCAGTTTGGGTACAAACCGCCTTTCGCAAGCACGCCACCCCAGTTCGGGTACAGGCCGCCACAGCAGTTGGGCTATAGGCCTCCCCAACAGTTTGGATATCGCCCACAATTCCAAAATTCTAACCAGCAGCTAGGCGTCAAACCTCAGTCCCAACGTGTTGAAACCGACGTATCAATGCGTACCGTTCAACCCCGAGTTCAATTAAACGAACTCGAGCTAGCAGAGCAAGAATGTAGCGCTTATCAGTACCCGTGCGGCGAGACATATCCAGTGACCGAGCATTGTTTTGACGAGTGTAATTTTGATGACGCGTACGTCGCGCAGACAGGAGAAAGTATAGAGGAGGTACAGCAGGGTGAAACCACCGAAGTTGAAAATTTTATGATAAATGCCTCAATAGACCATCAGAGGTGATTTCGTTGAATTACAGCGGTAAACTTAAGTTGCCATACGTTTACCTCCCAGAGATAAACTCCAAATTTATGATTGATACAGGGAGCACTAGATCATTTATAAGCCCCCGTAAGGCAAATGAGTACTTTTCGCATTATAAACGGTTCGAGCCTTTCGAAGTCGTGAGCACACATGCCTCCAGTAGACATGATGAGGTAATTGATATTCCATCTTTACCATCCTTTCAGAGCAATGACCTGCATACCTTTTACGTGTATGATGTGGATGTGCGATATGACGGATTGATTGGACTGGACCTGCTTAATACATAAGGTGCAACGATAAACATCAAAGACCGAGTACTCTCGACTCACAATGTCACTTTGCCTATCAATTGTGACACTTCGGACTATAAATTAATTTTGGCCCCTCGTAGCGAACAGAGAGTCCAATTGCCAACTGACTTATACTCTGGAAACGCTATACTAAATTACAAACAGTTTTGTGAAGGAGTGAGAATGCCAAGTGCGTTAGTGAAATGTAAGAATGGTTACGCTTATACTGTTATACAGAACGCCACTGACCAAGAAATGACACTTACTGTCACTTCGCCGTTCAAGGTTACCCGGTTTGTCGATACCGAAATAAAGGTAAATAGTATTAGCGATGTTGAAATGAAAGACCTAGAGATGGATGACATACTTACGGAGAACTTGCAGAAGTTGCGTCTAGAACATATGAATGCAGAAGAACGAGCGAGTGTGATGAAGTTGTGTGAGGAATATAAGGACATATTTCATTGTGAAAAGATCCCCTTATCTTTTACCAATGAAGTCAAACATAACATCAGAACAAAGAATGAAGACCCAATTTACTTGAAGCCATATAGACAAGCACCAGTTCAGGCAGCTGAAATTCAAAGGCAAGTAGAACAACTATTAAAAGTTAACGTGATTCAGGAATCTCATTCGCCGTGGAGCGTTCTGGTTCATTTGGTCCCTAAAAAAATGGATGCGTCCGGTGAAGTAAAATACCGAATGGTTATAGACTACAGGCGTCTAAACGAAATTACTGTAGACGATCGATACCCTCTGCCAAATATCACAGACTTGTTCGACAAATTAGGCAACAGCTGTTATTACTCCACACTAGATCTTGCGAGTGGGTATCAGTAGGTAGTTATTGGGCATTCTGGATCACCATTTTTCGACATCACGCTCACGGCTCCGCCGTTCACTCGATGTCAAAAAAAGGCGATCCAACATGCCCAATAACTACGTTGGTCAAGTCGATAATTCCTGTTGCGGACAATAATTATGAAGTTAAACAAAAAATTTTCCGGGAGTTAAGGCATTATTTTTTTTTTCTTAAATACTACAACGACGAAAAATTTTAGATTTGTTCGTCGTGTTATAATCATTCCATCCAGGTATTGAGCATTCTGGCTCACCATATTTCCACACGACGACGAACTAGATCGATTGATAAAATCCCAAAGCCCTCTTTAACGCACCGTCCCGTTGGCGATGATCGATGCTAACTAGCGATGACAAAGTAAAATTAGAGGTTTCGTGGGTCACACTCGACACATGTAACCTACATAACGCAATCACATCCGCCAGCGCTCACATACACAAGTTAAAAAATAATTGCAGATATGACTAAAATATTAATATATTTAACACTTAAAATAAAGCTGCAGTCTGCTTATTCATCAATTTCCTATTATACATGGTGTACTTTAACTCAAAAATCTGCAAAATTAATTAATGTTGTTTATATGCGTAGAGTGTTGATTTGGTTATCTATCAATCAACCTACATTCTATTCACTATAAACTAAGTACTGAGAATATTTTAGTTCTTATAATTTTCAGGATTCGTAGAAATAGAAATATATTCAGATAGATAGCTACTAAATTTCAAATTATACTACTCTATGAAAAAAAAAATTCAGGTTGCTCAGTATTATATTCTTTTTGTTGCACTAACTGTGCTAAGGACAATTTAAAAACCTATTTAAACCATTTTATTTTAATTTATTTATACCGGTTCAAGTCCCGGCATGGGTGGAATTTTTAGCCTCTAAATAGGTTTTTAAGTTGCTCAGTATGATAAGTACTTAGAATCTAAAGTTCAAAGTATTAAAGGATCGTAAAAGCATACAATACCATTAGTAATCGTATCATGGATTTCGCTTTTCGCGACCACCGTTAATTTTATACCACCTTGTATTGTTTAATTTCATGCTAACATGATATGGATATTCCATTTTTATCCATGTATGGCACGGTCCGAAGGAAGGCTAATGCAGTGTATTACTACTAATAATATAAATGCGAAAGAGATGTTTGTTCCTCTTTGACTCATAACGGATTTGCCACACAGATACACCATGCACAGGATTAAAATATAGGCAACTTTTTATCCGAATACCACGCGAACTAAGTCGCGGGCATAGCTAGTGTTAATAATGAATGTTCCACTGTAGCGCCTAAACTGCTGAACAGATTTTGATGAATGGTCGTATGTCAATAAATTCAACGTAATAGCGAGAGATAATAAAATGTCTGGTTCCTCCTTTTTTAATAGTTAGGGTAGGAGGTTAGGTTAGGATGTTAATTTTTATTTTTTATATATTCTTCTTTACTAGTAAACAATGAATGTATGTGAATGAATGTATGTTTTGAATTTCTTCTGTGCTTTCTCACTACAATAAACAATATCTACCTATTTAGTTTAATGTCAGAAGTAAGGACGTTTGTTTAAAAAAAAAAAAAAAAAAAAAAAAAAAGGCATATCCATATCATGACAACGTCATGCAGCAATATTCCAATCACTGCGTGTGTCATGACCAGTGGTCGGAGTAGGTATATTCGTTTTTCGTACTTGCATCATGATATCGTAACATGGACATGCCATTTTTCTCAATGTCTTAAACGTCATCGCCATTGTCATCATTACCATTTGTTTTTTTGTAAATGGTAATGATGAAATGTAAACGATAATTATGTAATGTGTATTTTATGAGCAATAAGCGTATATCTAAAACTATGGTATACCTACAATTATTGCTATTTTTTTAATATATTATTATCGTCGACTACCACAGTTGAACAAAATTTCACTAAATGAAAATATCAGATTTAGACAGAATTTATATAAGTAAAACACACATCACATCATCACCATTTGCTGCAAATGTTGTAAAACACAAACTCTAAATAAATAGATAACTCTATGGTACACCAGTAATTTACAGAGATAGGGATAGATACGATCGGCATTCTTATCGCTTGAAGCGATCTTTTTCAGACAACCTTTGGATGGACGGGACTGAAAGGTGATGAGAGTTTGTAGGTGTACATAAGACAGAATACATTTATCTCTAATTAAGACTTCTCAGAAAATGCGCATTTTAGAAATGACCCTGTATTTTGTTTTATGATTTAGCAAGATTCGCAGCGAGTGGAAAAATATTTTTAGGAATAATTTAATATTAAATCAAATTCTTGAGCATTTTTTATAGTTTTATTACGTTGTTGGTAACGCTGGGTTCAGCGAACCGTGTATCTGGGCAAAATAATTCGTTACTCAGTGGCAGGAAATTTCGAAATTATTCAAAATTAGAACCGTATTTGTCGCTAGATTCGAGTGAATTGTCGGGCTCAAGCGCGATGTTGACGACCCTTCCGAAGATATCGCTGCTTTATAATAAGGGCCCTGTGGTTGAGGCTGCATAGTGGCTTTACATTTTGGACAGTTCATTATGTTAAAGGCAAAGAGTCAAATTCACACAAATAGTGTAAAGGTTGATGTGCTTTCAACAGAAGGAAAACGAAAAAATATGTAGGTACTAGAAAAACTGAAAACCGTTACATAACGTAATTACGTTTATGTTTATGATGATGTGATGTGTGTTTTACTTATATAAATTCTGTCTAAATCTGATATTTTCATTTAGTGAAATTTTGTTCAACTGTGGTAGTCGACGATAATAATATATTAAAAAAATAGCAATAATTGTAGGTATACCATAGTTTTAGATATACGCTTATTGCTCATAAAATACACATTACATAATTATCGTTTACATTTCATCATTACCATTTACAAAAAAACAAATGGTAATGATGACAATGGCGATGACGTTTAAGACATTGAGAAAAATGGCATGTCCATGTTACGATATCATGATGCAAGTACGAAAAACGAATATACCTACTCCGACCACTGGTCATGACTAAGCAATTCTATGTAGGTTGTGTACCCGCGCATTACATTTTTGCACCAAGCTAAATGCGCTTACGAAATCAAACTAGCGTTGGCTTGCGGCTCCGCTCGGGAGCTATGCTATTATCGTTAAAGGAATTAATACATTCTTCCAGCTTTACCATCAGCGCGTCCAAAACCGAAAACATGAAGAGTATTGCAATTTAATATAACATAAAATAGGTAGGTACATAATATGACTTAGTTTAGTAAAAGGTTTAGTTGGTTTATGGTTTAGTTGTTTAGTTTTGTAGTAATTATATTAATTTTCCATTTCTTCTGGATTTAAAATGGATCTAATTTAAATAGCTTGGTTATAGGATGCTCAAATAACTATATTTGATTACATTAGATTGAAGTCATCCTTGGGTAGATTTAAAGGGGTTTATTATTGTATAATTACTTTGTGTATTATGTATTTTTTACTGCATCGTAGTCAAGTATGTATCACGAAAGTTTTGTAGAGCAATAAGTACATTGAAACTACCCAGACTACTTTTTGTCTTTATATGTTGATACGCAATTTAATATTAACCTCACACCCTTATGATGAATATAAAAAAAAATATAACCACGAAATTCTTTAAGACAATACGTACAATATTTTATATAGTGTTAGTACACACACATGCGCACAAAATCCTCGTCCGACACACCGGTGCATTGTCATCAAAAAAATTTCCTTTAAAAACGCCTGAAATATTACGAAAAAGTATCACTTCTCTTCGTGCTTCAACGATCGTCCAGTCGCTCCGAGCTACTTGTGAAACCGCTGCTGAAGCTCTGCTGCCGTTGTGCCCTGCTGAAGACCTTCTTCTGCCTGCTGTCAAGTTCTGCTTCCCTGCTGCTACACCTACTGAAAATGTTCGTAAGTTTACTCAATATTTTTCTTGATTTTTGCAGCCCATTCAAATAATATAATTTTTCTATTTTATTACTTTTTATTACCACAGTCTCACTCAATAATTATCCATCCGTGGACTCAACATTTTTTTCTTTTTGCCTCGCTGACTTAGATTAGTTTTTTAGTTTATTAGCCACCTCATTTGCACTTTACTTCACTTCATAGGTAACCATATTTTTTTTTTTTTATTGATAACATTTTACTAATTTATTCGTTTGTTTTCAGGTCTGACTCTGAATATTGCTTCAACGCCGCCGCCGCCGCCCGCAAATCGAAGGCTGCCTACGAGTCGGAGGACGAGTATTTTGAAAGGTATTTATTCACTTAAAAATATATATTTTGTTCTAAAAATGTATCGTTGACCGGTTATGTGTGTTTGTTATGTTGTGTGTGTTTGTGTGGAGTGCTTTAGTATTTTTCCATAAAGCACATAGATCACTCTAAACAAATTTAGAGTTATTTGCAAAATCAGTTTGAACCCATTTGTGTAAGGTCATATGGATGGTTTATGATTATATTAATCCATGTGTGTAACTACGTTTGTAGCGTTTAAACTACTGATCCGCTTTTGATCAATGATACGGTGACAATCGATTCGTGTTAACAGCGCAGGTCAGTTATTTTTAATGTTTTTACAGTTGTACTAGGTATTACAACAACGAAATGAGTTTTTTGTTTTCTTTTGTCAACAGTTCCAGGAGAGCACCTAAGCCTATCAAGCGGATTTCCCCGGCCGAGTATAAAGCGCGTGCTGCGGAATCTGAAGCAGAATCTTCTGTAGTCAGGTAACATCTACTTTCTTATGCAAACAATTATAGATTTTTTGTTTATAAAATATACAGTTAACTGCATGCCGTTTTTTTACCTTCAATTTATTTTTATTTTATATACCTTCAGTAAAGATTTGACACAGTTTCGCCAATATAGTGTTTTACCTATGAATAACAGTTTTTCCGTTCTATTTCAGAAACAAAAAGAAAGGATCTGCTCCCGGCAAGCGTCAGCACGACTCAGACGACGAAGCGGTTCCCAGGTAAACAATTTTATTATTATTCTATTAGTCACAGATCACAGGACATTCACCAAACAAGCCTTTTTCTTCATGTTTTATGAACAAACTAGCCCACAGTTGTCTTTATGCAGTGTTTGACATTTTAAATACGTATGTTATTGTATTTACAGGCGCAAGACCAAGGAAGCAGCGTGTAACGAAATGTA